>CM023358.1:62167263-62378874 GCA_013282895.1 Eriosoma lanigerum
ATCTTTTCTTTTGTTTTAAATAATATAAGTGTATCTCTTATTATTATGTATCTTACCTGACTGTTGCCCTCTGAATTCTTTGCTTCAGCGAGTTCACAGCACAATTAATAAAATAAATAATTTAAATAAATAAATCAAGAGAACACTTATTGTTAAAAGATAATGTTTTGTAAAACGAAATAAAAACACTTGGTCGACTTAGCTTGCAATGATATTGTAGCACACACGTTGTGCAAGACGCCGACCAGCTTATTCGCTTTAGTTGTTACGTAGTACTGGCGAGGGAAAGATTTTTGAATATGGGCATTGGTAATTAATTGGCGGGGAAAAAACCGTTAAAAATTAGTTATCTTATAATTCCATGAAAAGGCCTGTTAGCCTTCTCACGGTATTTTTCTAAGTAAGAGTGTTTGTCGGCGCTGGTGTAGGTGTCAGCGTCTGTGCGTAACGTGTGCATCTACTTTTGTATATTTTTTTGTTTCAAATTGTGCACGTCATTACAATATATTTATATGTATATAATGTATAATGTTTATGGTATTAAAAAAATAAAAATACAATTAAAAAATTATAAAATGTAAGCGAAAAATGATATTGTTTGTATTTACTAATATACACAGTATAACAAGATGTATTTTATTCTATGCGTATAATATTGTACTTAAATTGTACTTAAATTAAACTGTAGGTTATCATTGGTCTAAGGTAGCTTGTGTACAAAGTAATTTTTGACTTTTTAGATAGCAGTTTTGATCTTAATAACTTGTTTATGCTAAAGTAACACCTATTTCCATTTGATATACTTTTTTTTATTTCCCTATGCATGTTATTACTGCAGTTTATATTAACATACAAGTATTTGAAATCATCCACTTTTTCAAAATTTGTACTTCCAAATTTCAGGTTTGAGTCATCAGGATATGCTAAAACAGTTTCTCCACCAATAATTTCCATTCTTCGATTTTTATAAGATTCTCTTATAACTTTTTCTAGTCCTAAGTTAAACAAAGTTGGGGATAGAGCATCTCCTTGTTGTAATCTTCAAAGGCTGAAACCTCAAAGGCTGGCGATAATCTTTGTAGAAAACGTACTTTATGTAACGTCTTGTCATTACACATTTTTACTAAATTTACATATTTTTTTGGGATTCTAAAATGTTTAATTTCTTTTCATAATTACTGTTTATTCACACTATCATAAGCTTCTTTGTAGTCAATGATTGTTCAATGATTGCTGAACTAGACTTTTATTTATTATAATAATTGTATATAATGACTAAAAGGCCCAGTGCAAATAGCAGTCTTTTTAACATATGGAGCTACAAGTACACAAGTGGTGCATATTGGTGGAGGGGGGTTTAAGGGGACACTCTCCTCCCACCAAAAAAAAAAAAAAAAATATTTTGCTTTGTTCAATTTGGATTCGAACATACGTTTGTGCAACGAAACCGCAGTGACGTAAAGTTTAAACTTTTACAATGTACAACGTTACAAATATACTACTAAACTTATTACCATATGTCCATATTACTGTATACAGGATGTCCCAGATCTATTTACTAATAGGAATATCTTCACGAAAAGTTAAAATTTTTGAATGCAGTTTTTTTCAAATTATTATTTAGGCAACTGACTGCAATATTACCTTTTTTACTTGTTTAAAAAAAGACGTCTCATAAAAAGATTAACTTTTTATTTTTTAAGTATATAAAATTTGAAAAAAGCTATTTTAAAGTGTATATTTATATGAGAATTTGACATGTCGATCACTTAATTTTATTAAGATTTCGATTTTTAGGAATTTTTTACATTAATTTACATTAATTGATAATCCTGACGTCATTATTTTCAATATTTTTATATCATAGCACTTAAAAATTCATTTATAAATATTATTATAAACGCTCTCAGTGCTAACTATGGTTAAAAATACAAACAGTTGTTGTAGTCTTGTAGAGTTTCTCAGTTATATATTTTTTCAATCTACAAATTGCATTATTTATCATAATATTGATAATATGAATTTTGCATTTAACGATATAATCACAGACTATAATTAATATTTAATATGATATAAGACAACAACAATTATTTGTATTGTATACTATTGTAAGCACTGAGAACGTTCAATGATGATATTAATAAAACAATTTTTGCGTGATTTTAACGTGCCATGATATTAAAATATAAAATTATTAAAAATAATGACGTCGCAGAAATATGATTTTTTAAATAATTAAAAAAAAAAAATCCTAAAAATTGAAATCTAGATTAAATTAAGAGTTCAACACGTCAAAATTCACGTATAAATATATTCTTTAAAATGGCTATCTTCAAATTTTACATAAGTTAAAAAATAAAGAATTTATTATTTAATTTTTTTTATGATTTGTCTTCTTTTGAACAAGTTATAAACGTATTATAATAGCACGTTGCTTAAATAATAATTTGAAAAACTGCATTTAAAAATTTTAATTTTTCGCGGATATAATGCAATTAGTATAAAGGTCTGGGATACCCTGTATTCTACAAAATTATTATAAGTAAAACTACTTCCTAAAAATAAAATCCTGTGTGCGTTACTGGTAAGATTAAGTATAAGCAAGTGCACACATAATTGCAGCTTCGTTTTTTTAGGCCCAACACTATTCCTTGAGTGTTTACAATTTACACTTGATCCAAGTAATTATAACTATTATAAATTATAATAATTATATACGAAAATTTAATAAACAATACTATTTTAAAATTCAATTCATACGAACATTTATTTATTTTACTTACTATATTATACATGCATACATAACATATACAACTCCTAAAACATTATATTTTTAAGATCAATTTAATTTGTCATTGAGTTATTACTTAGTAGATACTTCACTTGATTATTTATAAAGATAAAAAAATACATGCAGAAATTAGTAGTGAGTGAATGTTTGTTTAAATCATTTTAATCATACAATAGATCGCATACTATAAGATATTAACGAGGTGGTGCTATGAATAATCGCACTAGTAGTATGACTTTATCAATATTGATATATACGTATTTCATTGTTTTGATCAGTAAAGTATAATAACAATTAATAAAAGAGTTAATTTTAACAACTATGCAATTAAAATATAAAAAGCATATATTATTGAATACCTATTATATATTTAAAAACTATGATACTATTGATAAATACTTAAAGCGTATTTATAAGGTATAAGTATTTTACCTTTATTATGTTGTAAAATTTGAATTGAATCTAACATTGAATTAATAATAGTTTATTTATTTAATTAAATTTTTTAATAGAATACTTAAATCCATATCTATATAATATGGGATTAAATGTTAATCAATTAAGTATGTTTTTAATTATTTTAAATAATCAATAAAAAGCAGTAAAATGAATAAATATCAAAAATATTTCATTATTTACATTGTATAATATTAGTTAAATTGTTGTCTTCAATACACCACTTATAATAATGGACGTTTTGAACTAATACAGGCCAAATGTTTCTCATAATTACTTAGTATTTTATTACATTTTTTCTAGGTGAAATGAAATTTAGGAATCCAAAAGAATTTTGTAAATCACCATGTGAGTTGAAAAAATAATATAATTATTTGTTATTGAAAGCAATAATAAATATAAATATTTATTAAATTCATTATTATTTGAAATTATAAGAATACGTGCTACTTTTTGTCACCATGAAATTATTGATTTATGATTAATTTTTACATATTTTTATGAATGATAATGTATATAGTAGGGTAATCCTTATTTTACATTCGAATTTTTGTTTCAGCATCCCCCTCCACCACCTATCATTTTTTCATACTATTAATAATTCATTTTTGTAAATTTTTATAATAACGAGTCGTTATTATAAAAATCAGAAATTTAAATGTTCAAAATAAGGACCATCCATGTATATAGTCGAGGATACAGTATATAACTATAAATATTTTACAATGTTAGTATAATATTGTGATTATAGATAGAATTATTGGAGCCAATACAAATATGACTACATGTATGCATAAAATATTATTCCTAACAACAAATGTTGAACTAATTTTTAAAAAAATGTTTAACCCGTTTTTAATACACTTATGTTTTAATTATCTAGTAGATATATAAAATATTGACAGTTATAAAATATAAAATATATTTTCAAATTCTGTGATATTTATGTGCTTAAAATTCGAAACCTTAGTGGAGGCTATAGTAGAGTTATACTATGTCCTATACCATATGAAATATGATATATTTTGATGAATGGATATTGTCGAGGATACAATATATATTTTTAAAATATTTTAAATCGTTAGTATAATATTGGAAATTGTAATTATAGATAATCTGGGTGGAGTCGGTACATCTACAAATATGACTCCAGGTATACATAAAATTTTATTCATATAATAAATGTTAAACTAATTTAAAAAAAATGTTTGACCCGTTTTTAAAACACATAATATATTTTAGAAATATTTTTCAAGTTTTACTATCTATATAGTTATTTGTATAGAGTTACGAAAAACGTTTATGAAAACAAATTAATATTAATAATATATGTATTATTAGAACAATTTCAATTAATTCAAGGATTTAAGAATAAGTTTTTTGATTAGCATGATAATAAAAGTTATTATTACTTGATAATATATATTCACCTAACGCAGAATAAATATTGTACTAGATTAGACATACTAGGCTACTTAAATACTATATTTAACCATTAGTTTGTGGTATTTTTTCTATTTTAACGTCCTTATATTCTAGAGTACCTGTTTTAGATTAAGAGTAAAGCAAAGAATGTATTGGTTTTGAAATGTTTTATTTTTTATATCTAAAGGCACAATTTCGGGAAAAATAATGTTTTGATTATCATGAATATGGTATGCCTTTGGTAGCATTTATTTGGAACTTTATTTAGCTAATATTTCCAGTTTATCTACAGTATTTTCTTGGAAGAAGAAAACTGCAATATTAACAGAAATCGTAATTTTGACAAAATTGATTTTAGTCTTTTCATGATAATTAATAAAATTTGGGACGTGGGAAATTAACATTTTTTTTTTTTTAGTATTCTCATAAGTAGTCTATATACATAATAAAATTTGGATATGATCGGATGATTTTCTGACTATTTTTGAGATAAATCTTGTTTGGGTAATAAAGCAGGAACAATATAGTGCAAAGTACAATTGTACATTAATGTACAAATAGATGTAAATGTCAAACTAAAAAGGTTTTGTGTAATTCTAAATCTTATTATAAACAACTATGTATATACTAATAAATAATCATTCTTCATAACACAATATTGAACTTGAAATAAAAATTATAGTTAAAATTCTATTGTCTTTTTTTAAAATAAATAATAATTGTTATACAAAATTCTTGTGAATCAATAATTTATATTTAATATTATTCCCCCAAAAAATATAATAAACATCAAAAATAGTGTAAAATATAATATAAATTTTATTTTTCGGACCTTTGATGGTATAGGTATTAAATGGATAATGATTCAGATATAGTTTTGTATATTATAAGATTTACCAACGACAATCGGTAAATGTCGGAATCATTATTTGGTCTTTTAAAAAAGAGGTATTAGTAAATCCTAGGATATACAGTATATCTCTATTATCTCCGAAATTCGGACATTTACAGAGAGCAATCCTAACAGTTTTAAAAACCTAGTTTTACCGGCATTCGTACTTTAACCGTAGCATATTTTTATATTATATATATAAGTGATATAACATTCCACAAGTAACAATATTGTAGAGCCTAACAACATATTCATTTCTATAACGTATAATATTTGTTTAATAATGTATAGTTATTCTATTAAATTACACGTATTATAGATGATAATAAAGAAGGTACTATGACAAAATTATTTAATTACTCTATTATATTCACAAAATAATATATTCTTTAACTGAATTTTATGAATACTTTTGATTTCATAATAATATTATTGAAAGATATTATAATATTACAAATTTATTTCGTATCATTATATAATTGGAGAGTGGATTATATAATTTAACTATAATATTATTAAAGTACTAAATTATATAATATATTGTAACATAAAACATTTTTTTATTATTTTATTTATATACCTACGTATAAAGATTGTCTAAGTAAGTTTTAAATTATAAATTATCTAAATATTGATAGAATTATATTATAGTAGGACCGGGTTAGGTTTATATCACTCGTAGGCTGTGTTAATTATGCTGCGTATTTTGATAACATATTTATATTGTAAGCTATTGAAATTCTTACTTTCAAAGTTCGAAGGTAACCGTTATTTTTAAATAATATTAAGTACATATTTTATAAATTGAATATAATGAATATTTAATTTTTGATACAATTTTATTTATGATAATCATTCATCTCTCGGAAGAAACATATGCGTCTACAATTTTTATTCATGTCGAATATTATAATTTTTCTTGAAGTTAATAATATAAATGATAATGTCTTTTTTGCCGCCCAAAGCTGTGGCGTATACAGCCTAAAGGGTAATATGTCATTGATTATTGTAGTAACATATTAGTTTATATTATTTTATATTATTTTTAGATAAGTTAAAAGAAATATTCTATACTTTTGACTTAAAATTTACCGGTTTGTATCAAATATGTAAAAATAACAATTGATCTTTTATGTTAAATTAATAAATTAAGTAATAAAAATTGCTGTATAATATATAATCAATTAAATTTATACTTATACGGGTATAGGTAGTAATAAAAAATTAATAAAATGTATATATATGTATATATATATGCATATATGTGTATATATATACATATGTTAATTGCAGGAAATACATCTGAAGCAGAAGCATTCAAGTTTATATATTATCATTTAGGTGATTAAAAAAACATTATAAGAACAATACATTTCGACTTAATTTATTTGTAAATGGAAATAGTAATTTATATTTTATATTGTACAATTATTGGAGGTAAATTTCCATCTTTTTCATCACACTTAAGTTAACATGTTTATACTTATAAGAGGACATGATTTTCTGTAACCGAAAATTTCCATTAAATAAAATAATAATTCATATCCGATTAACTTAAAAAAAAAAATTGACACTATTTTTCATTTTATAATTACATTTCACAAAAATATTGTACTTAATTTTTTTAAATAGCTAATGAATATATTGTATGTAAGTTAAACTCTTAAATACAAATACGATTTTAAATAAATACTGGCAATAATTAAACTATGCAGTACATATTTTTCTAATAAATATAAAATATGTTATTACAATTACAATTCAGTCACTGATAGAACTCTTGATCTCTACTAAAATTCTCTTGAATTATCACGATTGGAACTAAAATGACAGTTTGCTAGTTTGCTTTGAGGCCACTGTGTAAAGTCCCTAATTTGACTCACAGATAAATTAACGGGTTGATGGACGATAGGCACGATAAGGTTAAATATAAAAACTCTCTGGTTAACAAATTTAAAAAATAATTTATATATAATGCACTATAAGGTTCTGTTCTATCATCGGTTCATCGGTATCATCATAAGTTTGGTCATCTACACTAACTGCACACTGTGGACGGCGTACGCCGTACGAAGAAAAAATTTATCAGGCACATGTGTCAAACCAAATAATATAATAATGCGAATAGAAGAAATTTGATTTTTAATTTATAATTTATAATATATAACTACTTAGATACTTTAAACTACTATATTATATCAAGGAACACATAAAATACATTTTAAAAAAGTATAAGTATAAGTATATGTATAAGTACAAGTATAGGTATAAGTATAAGTTCATTGTTTTAAAAATTTAAAAATTGTATGTTAGATTCATTGGAGTGGTGTTATTATGTAGAAATTTATCATGCTGCTAATCTATTAAAAAATGCATTGGAGGAAGGAATTGGTAATTATACTAACCTAATAATATATATATATATATAAATATATAAATAAATGATCTCCCGATAAAATATTAAGAATTCTTAATAAATTAATAACATAAAATTTAGTAATATTTCTTTTATTGAAGATAGGAAAATATTATTTCGTATTTAATGTATTAAATTGTATGAAAATAAATTGCTTAATGTATTCCAATTACTTAACTGCATGGGCATTATTTGGGGGAAGCAGGGTAGGCTACGGCTCTCCTATTTCTTTCTGTATCGCTACCTTATTGTACTTCTGTGCCATTTTGTCGTTTGTATTTTATATCCTTGTGGTTTGTGTAGCAATGAATCATTCACTGCGTCTATGTTTAATACAATTATAACTAAAAAACTTAAGACTTTTCACATTAAAATGTTCGTTAGATTAGATAGGTTAGGTAAACATACTGATAGTTGGCTATGAGAATACTTAAAAAAATGTTCAAGTTCCTCCACATTTAAAATTGTATTAGTTATCATTAAATATTTGAAGTTAAATTCGTCGAAATCATAGTTTCCTTAAGTTTCTCAATTTTTTACTATTTTTCGGTTATATTTGCCATCTGAAGAAAAATATTTTAACAAACATTTCTCGTTTCGTCTTAAAAATTGTAAAGTTAGTACAAAACATTTTTGACGACGATAAATTTCAAAGTGTGGCCTATTTGTTACTTTCTTGTTTGCGTTGTATCTTCAAATTATTATATTAATACGACATAAGAGCTTAATAATTAGTATTTTCCTTTTTTATTCATTAACCATGTATCATGCATATTATGCATATAGCACATTATTCAGTATAATGATACGTTTTGCAAGGCGTGCCATACCTATCGCGACGATTTTGTAGATTTCTTACTGGTCTTCACCGATGGATATGAAATATATTTTTAGTTTAATCGCCATTTATAATACCTAGTACACACAGTTGCACATAATACATTTTATGATAGAGTTTATTATTAAAATTTATAATAATTTAAACATTATTATTGAATGAAGAAGACGAAGAAAACTTTATAATTAACAAATTAACCAAAACAAGAAGGTCAATTTAGGATGTTCTTCTGTCCACGGAGAAATTAGTGATTTATTTAAATTATTAAGATTTGAATGTAATGATATTGCATTAGAAAATACGATCTGAGCGAATCTCAATGTATTACAATATATTATACTGATAATCCATTTCAAAATATTACCACTAGTGTAAATTACATATGTAAATATTCAAAATAAATTTCAAATCCATGCAATCAAAGTTTAAGGAGTTATTATTTAATGATAAAAATTGTCAGTCACGATTTTCAGAATATTTTATAAATAGATTAAATAGTATATGAGTAGGATTTTATAAAAATTTCATACCGTTAAACCAAAAATTGCAGGTATTATTATACATTTTTGGTAAAAAAGCTCTATATATAGTCAACAAATTAACCAACCCGTTCCAATATTATACTAAACTTGTATATTACCAAAGTTAGTACTTAAAAAAAATTTTCAAGTCCTTACGATAAAAATATAATTAGTTATCACGAAGTTAATGATTACGAAAATCGTAATTTGCCATTTTTTGGTAGTTTTTCTTCTCGAGAAATTCGAAAAATGAGCTTAATAAAGTACCAAGAGGACACGATTTGCTACCGAAAGCATACCCCACTTGTGATAATCGGACAATTACTTCTATCTGAAAAAATGTTTTCATACATGAAAAAAAACAACTTTGTAAAAACAATGCATTCCTCGCTTCACTCAGAAACTAAAATAATAACATTTAATTTTGAACCTGTACTTCTTTAATCAGCATTTCATTCTGTGACAGAGAAAGAACTAATTATGCCATGATTAATTATTATTATTATTATTATTATTATAACTTTATCAATTGACAACTGATGTGTTATCATCTACGTAGATTTTACTTCTTACTGTCGTAGTAATGAGTCTTGGAGCAGTCGTGTCATCGGTTGTGGTGACTAAAATTTCGTCGTCGCAACCCGTCGCGCCTTGTTAAAAGCACCTTTGCTTACTTAATTTAAATTTGTACAAATAGAAGAAATAATAAATTTAATTCTAAAACACCTATTTATGTATTGTGTTTTACTTATTTCAGTTCAACCTCAAATAATACAACATGAAAACATCAATGAATGGTGTGTCCGGTATACATATAATTCTTTACATAGAAGTGTATTTTCTCAAAATTGAGAACATTACAAATTATATCTATATAATATATAATATATCCAATAAAATAATGATTATAGAAACATATTCTATTCTTGATTCTTGAGTACTATCCCCTCATCTGGATAAATAATACATCAAAACAAAATCGTATGCTACAATCTGTTCAAAATAACTTTTTACGTTTTATCGTTTTTAAATTTAACATGAACAGACCTTTCTACGGCACATATATCAATGTTTTAAATTTTCTTAATATTTCATTACTCTCAGATCGTTGTTCATTCTTATTCTCTAAATATTTGCAAAAACTGATATTGGGTTAAATTGACTGTCCTGAAATACTTTCTTTAATCCATTTTAAAATTAAATAAATAGTCTTAATACTAGAGATCCAAAACTTTTTTATCCTCTTTTTTCAACTAAAAATTATATATTGAACTCTCTCACTAACCTTCTTATGGCTGCAAGTAATACTTATGTTTTTGATTATATTAAATATATTTTTTCTCTTTAATTATATTTAAATTGTATTTTACATTTACCTCTAAATCTTCTTACATTATAAAATATTATATTATTATACAGAATCTTAAAATAAGATAAATTATAATTTATGTATTATGTTTGTTATTGTCCGCATACAAATTGTAATATTATGTTTTAGGATTTACGTCCGTTTATATAAATAAATATATTATTTTTTTATATTATATCGCGTACATTAATAATTATTACTATAGTGTTTATTATTGTTACATTATCTATTTTAACTGTATTCGGGTAAACTGCGGTCGATGTGCATTCTCATTGTAGTTGTATTAGCTATTACTTTTTTATGTTTAATAATAATTATTAATTTATAAAATGTGTCATTCGTTATCATTATACATTGCACTTAATAAATATATAGTAGTATATATATACACAGTGGCGTAACTGGGTAAAAAAATGGAGGGGGGGTAAAATACATTTTTCTTTTACATATAAGTACCTATTTTTTTGTTTTTGCACTACTACACAAGACACAAGCTTTAAACTCATAGGAATTACTTTTATTTTATTTTAGTTAATAATAATAACAATACGTGCTAATACTAAAATAATATAAGTAACCAATAATATTAATAACTAATAAGTGTTTATAATATAAAGTTTAAAAAATCACTGTCAACAATATTTAAATACATTTTTGATTTGTTAGTAATGAACTGTTGACTTATCTGGGGGGGGGGGGGCGGGGCCGTATTAGGGTATAGGCACTGTGCCTAGGGCCTACGAAAATAAAATGTGTGGCTACGATTTTTCCGTAATATTTATTTATTTATTTTTTATTTGTTAATTTAATTTACCTTCTGTAGACGTTAACACAACAAGTATAATATTTTGTATAATATATCTTGTATATTTAGATTGTTCGTTGTCGTAATTCGTAATTCGTAATAATTACTTATTGAATTAATATACCATAAACCGATAAAATGTCGCTAAATAGTTTATGGCATACGGGCATACGGAGGTGTATGATGAATATGTAATGTGTAGAATATTTTATTTTAATTTGTTACAGTTATCTTTTCTTTTATACTTCAATATGAGGAAAAAATATACAAAATGGTATAAAATAAGTTTTTGTTTTTTTTTGTTTTTAAAGGCTTAACACTAAGATTCTACACTGCCCCTCCCGAACATTAAGTTTCTTAAAAATTTAAATACTGCACACTACAGGATCATAGCACATGGATAATATAGCACTGTGCCTAGGGCCTATGATAGAGGTTATCCGGGCCTGGGGGGGGGAGCAAAATGATACTGAATTTTGTCCCTTCACGATAAAATTAAGGGGTGGAAAGTGTCCCCACTAGCCCCCCCCCACGCAATTACGCCACTGTATGTACATGTGTTCATTTATTTTAAAAATCATCACTTATTTTATTATTTAATTACCCATCATGGAACCAATATCAGTATTGGAAAGCGCAAACAATTACAGTTTAAAATGGTACCTTTATAAAGATCAAAACTTTTAAATATTATTATATTTAAATCATATTATATGCGAAATCCCAGTGATTCAATTGCTGACATTGTGGCATGGTTGCAGTAAAGTCTCGCGTTATCCTGATGAAGGAAAAATTGGGTTAAATTTGGTCTGCGCATATTTTTCGATAATTAAGTTCACAGAGAATGTTTTGGACTCGTTCTTTAGATATTCCCAATGCTACTGCTATTTCTGATTATTTAATCTTCTGTAGTGAACCTACAAGTAACACGTTCTACGTTAAGCGACGAAGTCAGTGACACTGTAAGATATTGCAATTTACTTCGAGGTTGTATAAAATAAACTTTAAGACTTTTTTGAATTAATTATAGTTAAACTTTTTAATAACATAAAAATTACATACCAAAATTATAAGTAGAATTTAAAGATAGATACTTAATGTATCTACCTGAGATTTAAGTAACGTACACAAACGTCTTATATAGTTTCGAATATAGTTTAAATCTAAATCTATGTTAGTTCACATCTAGTATTTATATTAGTAGACCAAGGGAGTAGAAAGGATGTTTATTACTACGAAATCTCCTTATTGGACCTTCTTTGGATAACAGTACCTACAATGTTGTTTTCGTACTCTGTTCCAAATTGATGTCACTCCTTTTATGGTCTGGTTAAACTGCGTAAACAACTTGTTATTGTAAATCTCCAAACTTTTTATATTGTTTAAGAGAATGGTTTTTTAACCCGAGGATATTAATTCGCCCACTAGTAGGGTGCGTTCTGTGTTGAATAACAACAGCAGTTGTTATTGTTTTAGAAACATATAATCTTTATTTTATATTATGTATATTATTGGTTAATAATTATTAGTAAGCCATCTGGGTTTACTATACCTCCGATTTCTTTGGACCAAATCATCGACTTTTTGTTTATGGGCTTCATCAGTAACCGTCACCCACTTTGATCCTGATAGGCAATAACCGCTCGTAATACCCAACGACGAACAGAAATTATAAACTTATATAAACAGAGTTTAGTTTACATAAACCACAAGCAAATGTCTATAAATATAAACTGGTTTCACCAGGGGCGTAATTTTGGAGGACTTGCCTCCCTTAATTTTATCGGGAAGGGGCAAAATGATAATTTTGCCCCTTCCCCCCCAGATAAGTCAAGAGTTCAAATTTTAAGGTCTTTAAAAAGTTATTGAAAGAATAATATTATGTAGAATATAATTTTGAAACGCAACAATACTAACACTACTAAAATGTTAACATACAGAATAAGATAATTTGCGAGTTTTTTGACATTATCTACATTCAACGTTAATGAATCCAAAATATATAATAAGTAATAATAAACAACTAATATGTTATAACGGGTTGTTATACTCAGTATTTCTGTGATATCATTATTTATTTCATTATGTATTAGTATAATTATTAATATTTATTATGTTTAACTAAAATAAAATTAAAATAATTCCCATGATTTTAAGGCTTGTGCCTTGAGTGGTAGTGTTAAAACAAAAAATTAGGTATATGTAAAATTTATTTTACCCCCTCCCCCCTCCGATTACAATTTTAATGAGTACATTATTTTGCCCCCTTATTTTTTTATGCAGTTACGCCACTGGGTTTCACATTTTCTGCAACGAAAAATTCAATAACAGCACGCGGTTTGAACCGCACATTTGAAAAGGCCGTCATTATAGATTGTGTAAATAATAAAAAAAAGTAGCATTATACTATCACGTCTTTGCACACACTAAACCAACGACATAAATTATTATAACTATACTTTTTTTTAACTTTTAACTTATCGAGTTAAATTTATTGTAAATTACCAAGTTATTTTTGAGTTAATATTCTTTTATTGACGTTAAGAAAAATTTAAAAATATACTTCTATAGAAAATAAAATGTTTTTTATATTTAATTAAATATACACTATCATCCGTTATGTACATATTATATTCAATAAAATTTAAAATTAAATATCAAACTATATTACATTTTATATTTATACAATATTGAATATAGACTACTTTATAAATACCAAGATAACTTTAAAAATAACTACTTTAGTCTCAATGACTATCTTATAAATATTTTCAATATTAATAATTCTATAGCCCCCATTTTATTTCCTATTAGTGTTATGAATTTAATTGCTGTAAATAAAATACCTAGCAGTATAGTTATTGAGGATATAAACAAGCAAATTTTAAGAAGTACAAAATCAATTTAAAAGAAATGTTTTCTAAACTACTATAATTATTATATTACAACCAGGACCGGCGAGAACTTTTGTGGGCTCCGGGACTGATCAATTCTGGGTCCCTTTATTTATACATATTTGACTTAGATATACATAGCACTTTAATACACTAATACAGTAGTTATACTTAATATTTAAATTTAATGAATTGTGAATAAAGAAAAAAGTGGGAATGTCGATTGTGAACGTTCCTCCTTCGTCCCTTCGGTCCTCGGAGAAATTAGTGGTTTATTATACTTAAGATTTGAATGCAATGATATTGTATTAGAAATACGATTCTGAGCGAAACTCAATATATTACAATATACTATACTAATGTTTCATTCCAAAATTATACCTTACTTGTATATTACCTATGTTAATACTCAAAAAAATTTTCAATTCAAAATTCAATTAGTTATCACGAAATTAAAAAAAATAAAATAACAGAAATCGTAATTTTGCCGATTTTTCGCCATTTTTTGGTAATTTTTCCCCTCCCAAGGAAAAACTTTTGAGAAATTCGAAAAATGAGCTAAATAAAGCACCAACTAGACGTGATTTGCTACCGTAAGCATATCCTACTTGTAGTAACGGACCATTATTTCTACCTGAAAAAGTGTTTTCATGCATCAGAAAAAAAAAAATCTATCATTGTAAAACCAATAAATTCTTCGCTTCGTTCAAAATCTTAAATCTAATATATAGTATATTATAAAATCTTTTATTGATAGTGAAGAAAATAATGTAACCAACTATTTAACAGTAATTAAGGAATAATTAGTTTCAGTTAAAGCGTTTCCTTTCTGGCTTTTTCCATAGTAAAGTCATTGATAACTGCGTCCAAGTTGGTGTTTTTGACCAGTTCTTTTTTTACCGCTAACACTAGCTGTTTAATTTTGAGAAAACGGACTCGAATATTATAGGCGTTGGCCGAAAAAATAATAATTTACATATGATTATGAAAACAGAAATAATATAAAATAATGACAAGTAATAATAACAATAATAATACTTATAAATACACAACATTCAGGTAATTAAAATTCACGATAAAAGGAAAGGTAATGAGGGAAAGATAAGGAACGTCGTCACGGCAGTGGCGGCGATCGCAACGACCGTACACGCCATCTGTTCTACGCGCAAACATATACTATAATTTGTATAAATACGAGTATATTATTTATTAAAACAAATTAGTAAAATTTAAGATTAAAGCCCATCGCACATGACGCTTGTTTTGCTGCTTGTTTCCTTGCATGGTGCTGTGATGGCAACCGTGCTGGTTTTGGTGATTGAAAATGACGTCACTGCGGGCTTCGTTTCATGAATGCATGCAGGATTTTGTGATAGAACGTGTGCTATTTTTCGTCCATGTTTTTTTGATTGATTTGTATATGAACCAATCAGAAAATAGTTCTTATCACGTGGGTAATATTATCACAGAATATTTTTATATTTTATATCTACTACCACACAACAAGTACACAACGGAATTATTATTACTATAATATATATTTTTAAGGTTTTAATTATTCTGTGACATAACTATAAACAGGTATTTATAAACACAACAATGAACGGTTTAATATGCAGAATTATAAATCTGAAAAGTAGTCAAATAACTAAATAGAAGCATTAATTAACGCATATAAAAATTGTATTAATTTATCATTTGAACCGAACTATATTATGATAAAACTGATAAGTTATCAGTAATAGTTAATAACCATCTCAAAATACATCCTAGTAACACGCTACGTGTGATACCAGCATCGCACGCCGGACCCATTACATAAACCAATTCAATAACCCGCAGAATAACAATCATGCAAACCAGCAGCAAAACATACGTCGTGTGCACTGGGCTTTAGTAAAACCTAACCTCTGACAACGGGCCTTTCCGGAGGTCCGGGCCCCGGGGCTTTGGCCCCCCTGCCGGCCCTGATTACAACTATTAGTTATTGTTGGAACAGTATCATTGTTATTTTTTCCTTACATTAATTGTAATCTTTCAATATTATATTAAACACTTAACCTATATTATGAAAAACTAAATAAATGTTATCAAATTAAACTAAATAATATTATTGTGGAGGTAACACACATATAGGATAATACATTTCTATACTAAATACACAAGGCATTGTGTCCATACGTTACCAGAATGGTCACTTGTCGTTTATTGATTATTGTAGATGATAATAAAATAATTGCTGACTAAAATTTTAAATTAGATAAAATTAAACTTCATTTAAGTATATACATTTTTATGTCTTAAAGTTTTTGCGTATTTTGTATATTATTGAACTCTGAAAATGTTTCCTACCTATTTGTAATTTTTTTCTAAATAACATATAATAAAATTTGAAATTTTATATTATAATTATTAATTTGATAATTTAATAGAATTAAGATCAAAATATAGAAGAATAAGTTCAAAACAAGAAAAATATAGATCATTGTTTTAGATTCACTGATCTGGCCTTGTTATGAAATTATGTTGAAATAAAAAATTATGTTATATCAGAACTATTAAATTATTTTAAGGAAGTAATTTTAAAATTGACAAAGGGTCTCTGATCTTTGGGGCCCTGGGGAAATGTTATTGCTCCACTTTTCCCTGCGATTATTATGCCATTGTCCACTGTTGAGTAGGTATGTGAATCTTCGATGTTTTAATAAAGCCAAACATTTTTTCAAAGAATGACATGTAGTAGTTTATTAATATATTTTTTATTTTTAATGTGAAGAATAATTAATTTTATTGAAAAATAAAAAACTGCAAATTTCTACTCATATAAGATGGTTCTAGATTCCAAACCAAAACGCCTATCTATAAGGTGACAAGGTGTTTCAGACAATTAAAAAGACAATTTGTATAATTATTTTAATTATTTTAATATTTAAAATGTATTCTAGGTTATTTGTGATAACGCATTAACAATATAAATTTAACGATAGTTTAGAGATAATAATAATAATAATAGTAGTTTAGAATATTTCTTTTAAAATGATTTTGTACTGCTTGAAAATTGTTTGTTTATATCGGCAAAGTATCTGGTGGCGAGGTTGCAGCGGCGAAATGACCGTTTCCGTATAATAATATAATATAAGGTTATTTATATAATGATCATACAATTGGAAATAGAAGTTATTGAACAATAAAATATATTATAAATAGGTAGGTAAATGTACTAAGAAAACAAACACTGAAAACATTACTGCTTTATTTTTACGTTCATTATTTAGTTATCGTTAATAATTGTTATTTTTGTTAATAAAATAGATTTGTTTTTCGGTTTAAAAATTATTAGATTTAACTTATTTTAAACTTTTTAACTGAGTTAAGTTACATTTTTTTTTCAATTAACTTTTAACGTTTAACTTAATTGCAGAATTTCTAAAATAACTTAACTTAACGAATTAAAAAAAAATAGTTAACTTGCCCAGCCTTGATAAGACCTTTACAAAAAGTTACAATATCAAATATATTATATTGTAAACGTACAGATTTTTAAATTTACTACTTACCTATATGAAAAATGTATAGTTGTATATAACATAACTTACTATACAGGGCTTGCATTTGAAAAATAAATTTCGTTTAACGTTTTTAAAAATGTTAACGTTATAAAACTTTTGTGTTAAATGTTTTAAAATAATATACAGTTATGACGTAGTTCATTATTGTCGTTAAGCATTAGGTATTTAATTTTTTCGTTCTTTCTACTACGTCCAGGGGTTAAAGTGGGGGTGGGGACGCAAGGGGACTCAGTCTCCCTATCTCTAATGGTGGTTAAAAAGCGTCCCATTTAACATATTACAGGTTACAATAAACTCTGGATTTCGCTTGGAGCCAGAACGCTCCAATTATAATTAAACATTAGTTAATATAATTCAGAATTCTATTGAGAATAAATCGGTTATTGTAAACAGCTATAGTCTATACTGTGATTAATAGGTATCCGATTAGCCGATAATGATAACATAATATTATATGTTCTATGGTTACTTTATGGTATTTTTGTGTAATTTTTCATGAAATAAATTACAAATATGAACATTATTCAGGGTTAAAAGTGAGATGAGTATGTTACACAATCACTGTTTATACATTACATATACTATATGCATTAGATATTATACATGCAATGATATACGGAACGCTTAAAACTTTATGGAGACATTAGTCCCCCCCTGAAATTTTTTCCCACTTTAAGCCCATTAAATATTATGTACATTATTGATGTACTGTATGGTCATAATCATTGACCACTTGACCAGTTATATAGATACCGATTAAGTTAAATGTCACTGTTCATCAACTCGATAAGAAATATAATTTTGTTTAGTAAGAAAAATATGTATATTCGGCCAAGGTAAAGTTAATCGTTTATGATGGTTCGAACGAGCGATTTGTAATTTTTGTAAACATCATGCGATCAATGAAAAATATGGAGTAGAAAACAACATTCTCTCCTAGCCATTGTGTTCACCGGCGGCGAGTGATCAATGAAAAATGTTGGTAAAAATTGTAATTAAAATAATTGTAAATATATATGTATCATGAAAATATATACATGTATGTTGTTAAATTCATAATAAAAATAAAAAGAATATAATGTGCGTTACAATTTTATACATATATATATATATATATATATATATATATATATATATATATATATATAATTTGTGTTTATTGATTTTGTTTTTAAGACACTTATTTAATAATAATAATGATTCAATCTCAAAAAAGTGGGAAGATCGATTGTGGATGTTCCTCCTTCGTCCCTTCGGTCCTTGGAGTAATTAGTGGTTTATTATAATTATTAAGATTTGAATGCAATAATATTGCATTAGAAAATACGATTCTGAGTGTATCTAAATATATTGTAATATATTATACTGATAATCCATTTCAAAATTCACCACGAATATAAATTACATATGTAAATATGCAAAAAAAATTTAAATCACTATGATAAATATTCAAGTAGTTATCATTCCTTTTCAAGGAAAATCTTACGGGAAATTTAAAAAATAATCTAAATAAAGTACCAATTAGATGAAATTCGGTATAGAAAGGGTACCCTATTTATTGTAATCGGACCATTATTTCTACCCGAAATAAGGTTTTTAGACATCAGAAAAAAAAAGCCAATAAAAATTGCCAATTTTCCGTTTTTTAAGGAAAAACATTTGGGAAATATAAAAAATGAGCTAAGTAAAGTACCAACTAGATTAAATTCGCTATAGAGAGGGTACCCTATTTGTAGTAATCAGACCAATATTTCTATCCGAAAAAATATTTTCATACCATTGTATTACCCAAAAAGATGATTACGTCAAAATCTATAATAAACTATAATTTATTTTAATATTTTTCAGCCTAACAAAACATGATTACGAATATAACCATATTTATATATAATATGTGATGTAACTATATTTATATACATATAATTATATATATATAGTTTATACAATACATATTTATTGTAAACAATAAAACACACACAACAATTTTTTAACATTAAAAGTGGAAAGGTCGATTGTGGACGTTCCTCCTTCGTCCCTTCAGTCCTCGGAGAAATTGGTGGTTTATTATAATTTTTAATATTTGAATGCAATGATATTGCATTAGAAAATATGATTCTGAGCGAATCTCAATATATTACAACATATTATACTGATAATCTATTCCAAAACGTATAACGAATTTAAATTACATATTTAAATATGTAAAATAAATTTCAAATCCCTACGATCAATAATTAAGGAGTTATATCAATCCGTTCTAAAATTTTACTAAACGTAAATATAACCTATGTTAGTACTCAAAAAAACTTTCACGTTCAAACGATCAAAACTCAATTGGTAATAAAAAATTTTAAATTTAACAAAAACCGTAATTTTGCCGATTTCCCGCTTCTCAACGAAAAACTTTTGGGACATTCAAAAAATGAGCTAAATAAAGTATCAACTAGATGAAATTCGGTACGGAAAGAGTACTCTATTTGTGGTAATCGGACCAATATTTTTACCTGAAAAAGGGTTTTTATACATCAGAAAAAATTTATAAAAATAGCCGATTATCCGCTTTTCAAGAAAAAACTTTTGGGAAATTCGAAAAATGAGCTTTATAAAGTACAAAGAGGGCACAATTTACTACCGAAAGAATACCCCACTGTAATAATCATACAATTATTTCTAACCGAAAAAAAATTTATAACATACACTTAATAAAATACCTATGTATTACAATTTAGTTTTGATACCTGAATAATTATTTATATAGAGTAATGTAAATATTACTTTATTTTTAGATAAATATGAATATTTGTATATATCTTATATAGTATAAAATAACTTAGAATCGTTCTTTTTTTTTTTTTTCTTTAAAATGTTTTCATACATCAGAAAAAAGCCAATAATAAAAATGGTCAGTCACGATTTTCAAAATATTTTGTAAAATGATTAAGTCGTATATTATTAGGCTTCTGTAAAATTTTCAAATCGATAAACCCAAAATTGTAGGTAATATTAATTTCTTTTGTAAAAAAGTTCATAGATCTATGTTACGTCAAATAATCAACTAATCTTATCTAAAATTTTACCACACTTGTATATTACCAATATTAGTACTCAAAAAAATGTCCCTATGATCAAAACTCAATTAATTGTCATGAAATAAAATATTACGGAAATCTTAATTTTGCCAATTTTTTGCCGTATTTGGTAGTTTTTCTTCTCCTATGGAAAAACTTTTAAGAAATTCGAAAAATGAGCTTAACAAAGTACCAAGAAGTTACGATTTACTACCGAAAGCATACCCCACTTGTGGTAATTGGACAATTATTTCTATCCTAAAAAAATGTTTTCATACATAAAAAAAAAAAAATTGTAGAAACAATCAATATATTTCTCACTTCGTTCAGAATCTAATAAAAATAAATTTGTCTTGTTAGGGTATCTTATGTATAATATGAAAAGCAAAAACGTTTTGTTATGTTAACGTTATATTATGTTTCATTATTTAGTAATTTAATCATATTTTGTTTAATATTTTCTTTCGTTTAATGATATTATTAATTTTCCGTTTTAGTTACGTTTACACATATCAATTGTTATAAACGTTATATCATTTATATTCGTAACAGTATAATAACAATTATTATAATTGTTATACATTAATTGTTGTATATTATTAATAATTTCATACGAAATATATATAATAACAATTGCAAGCATTGATGGCCTGATTCTATATATATATATATATATATACTATTTCGCATATGTTGTCTACAAATAACTATTAAAATTAACCAATGTAAACATTGTCAAGAATCATGGATATTTTATCGAAAATAAATTTTTCATACACATTACATATAGTAATATTTTTAAAACAAATTTCGATATATATATCGTCTACACAAAACTTATGAAGCTATTAATAGTAATTAACTGAACAAATATCAATTGATCAACAGCTGGCAACTAAATATGTTTTAATTCGAAAATCAGAAATAAATATCGCCAATCAACTTACATTTTCATTTATTTTTATTCGTACATAGCTCTCAGTATACCTATTTTAACAGATTCGATTAAACATAAAACATTATGCATTCAATTTCTTGCACTATGATTGCTTTTTTTTTTATCGTATTTGTATCTATCGTTTACGAAGGTAATTATAGATTTATTAGTTAATAATGTAACTCGTAACCGTTATACCTGTAATAATACCAATAATTATAAATTGTATTTATTAATCTAATACCTAGACGTTCTTTTGTCAATTCACATCAGCTATTTTCATATAATTCTATCCGTCTACTATATTTACTTTTACTCACTATCAGTTTTCACGTACTCGCTCACCTACTACATAAATACATTAAGTATTTAGTACATGTTCATAACAATTAAAAACTCTGAATTATGTCTTTTCAGAACGTGTTCAAATGCTCCAAACCATACTTACCACTCTCATCATCCCCACAATTGATGCGATTAATGCATTTCTCCTTTTATTTTCATTTCTTATTCTATATTCTTGTGTCACTCCATATTCCATCATAGCATTCTTAACTCTATTATATTTATCCTTAGTTCAATCTTTTGTTTAATGCCTATCACTCCAAAATTTTTTTTCTTATTATATTGTATTTTTGTTTTAGTTCAATCAGATTGCCCAAGTAAGATCATAATATGATGCACAATTTTTGTTTATTATTAATATGTTATATACATTTTGGGTTTCTATGTGTGTTAGTAAATTATCTTTTTAAATCAAATTATTTAAAAGTATGTAAATTAACATTTAATAAATATTTCAACAATAATTTTGAATATATATATAATATGCAACAGTCTATGCAAACTGCAAAGTAAAGTTGTTTATAAATTAGTGTACTTTTAGACATTTGGTTTAACACTACCGCTGTGTTTGATGAAATCAAATCAAACGCCCGTTCTTATGCACACTATAACTTATCACATCTACATATTCGCATTGATTATAAATACTAGTATAATATATAACCAATGATTTTAGTATCATATATCATTTTATTATTACAATGTATTATATTATTTCAAATTTTACATAGAATTTTTAACCAATACGACCCTAGAAGTACCTACATTTTTGTCAGGTTTTAATCAAATAATTATTTAGTCTTAAATCAACTAAACAATGAATTGCTAAAAATTCTCTAAACGTTGTATAATAAATAATAAAACGAAACAATGTTCTTGGTATGCTCTGTATTACACATTTTTTTGACTAAATAAGTATGGTATAATAAAATACATATTTATATATATATATATAAAAAAAAAATTGTAGATGAATTATCTGCTGATTTTGGCCGTAAGTATAATTAATATTTTTATTATATATTCGATTTAGGTGTGAATATGTAAATAATATAGTTATAGTAAACCCATCCTAAATATTTAGGTAATCTCAAAATATAGTTATAAGCATCGCTTAAATTATAGAAAAAAACAAAAAAAAGTTCAACGTATATATATTTTTTAATGTTATTCAATTTTAGATTCTGAGCAAAGCGTGGAATGTATTGGTTTTACAAACATTTTTTTTTTTTATGAAAACAGTTTTTTGAGTAGAAATAATGCTTTGATTACCAAAAATTATGTATGCTTTATATTATATATTGCTTTATATTTAGCAAATTGTATCTTGTTGGTTTTTTATTTAGATCATTTTTCGAATTTCTCAAACTTTTTTTCCTTAGGAAAAAATACCACAAAATGTGGAAAATCATCAAAATTACGGTTTCCGTTATTTTAAATTTTTTATTTCACAATAACTAATTAGGTTTTGATTATAGGGTTTTGAAACTATGTTTGAGTATCAACATAGATATTCTACATTAGATGAAAAATTTTGTAAACGATTAGTTAATTTTCTGACAATGTATAGAAAATAATTTTTAGCTCATTTTTCGAATTTCTTAAAAGTTTTTCATCAGAAGAAGGAAAACTATCAAAATCGGCAAAATTACGATTTTCGTTAATGATTTTAAATATTTTATTATTTTGTATTACTAATTAACTTTTGATTATAGTGAGTTGAAAAGTTTTTGAAATAAGCTAATATTTTCGATCTATGATTGTAAAGCTAAATAATTATAGAATAAAATTAATTCTTTATTTTGGCTCTAGGACATTCTGGTGTGACCATTTTACACTCTAACTTTGAAAAGTGTTTATTTCATTATTTATATTAATTTAATAGTTGTCAATAATTATTTGAATAATGTTCTACCATAAATAATGTATATTTGGGTAATCTAAAATAAATTTAGAATTTAAAAAAAATTAACTTTTCTTGTTTTCATGTTCGCAAAGTCGTCTATTATTTTGTTTATATCTATTTGAGAAGTTTTTTCTCTTTCAATGTTTAATATACTGATATTAGATAGTCTTGTCCAATTGAGTTTTGCAGATAATTTTTAATCAGTTTTAACTAAAAATATGTGAGCATGGCGACGGGCCCGGGGCCCCTATAATTTGGGGGCGAATTTTAAAACACGTGTCAACCCATTTGTTTTTAAACAATAATCGATTTTGTGATCATATTTATAACACGCAACGCGTTCCCACTCAATTCCACGCCATGCGTTTCAAAAAATTTAGAAAAACGTGTGACGTGTGATGGTAAATTACGTCATTTTATTTTGAACATTCGAAGTTTGACTATGTCTTCCATGTACAGCGAAGAAAAGTTAATTGAAAATGTACGGGCGCATATTTCTTTGTATGATATTTTTTCCAAAGATTATAAAGATCAAAATCTTCGCAAAGAAGCATGGCAAGAGATTGGCGAAGTCTTCTTCCCAATCACTGTCAGACGAACTTGAATAATGCATAATAATAAAAGGTATACTCGTATGTTTTCTTACCGAAATACAAAATAGTACTGACTCTTACTACGTACAAATTCGACTAATTTGATTATTTATTTATTTTATTATTGTACGTGGTATCCGTCGCGTTGTATTAATGTGCACACTAGTATATCACACGTCCTACCATGCCACGGCGTGTTACCAAGTGGCGTGTGAATAGTGTGTCTCTACCTTAAGATTTTATTTATTTAAACTAAGGGCTCCACCAGAAACATTTCACATATGCATCTTGTTACCAAGTTGTGTCACTGCGTATACCCATTTTGGCTTACAAATTACTAAGTCATAAAAAATTAATTTTATTAAATTAACAAAATTCATATTATTATATGAGTTATTATATATCATTACAAAATCAAACATAACATACACACACATATATATTATATTAAAGATTATAAACCGACTAATTTCTTAAAAATCGAAATACTTCATTATCAGTTTAATGCATGCACATGACTCTGCTCGTGGTTAGTACTCGTCGATATGGTACTCTTTGGCGCCATCGCTTCGTTTTGCAAATCGAAAATATCTCTCGATTTGTTTTGCAAATTTATAAGTTAACTTATCAGGATTAATATAAAATTATAGGGGACGTTAATCAAATCAACAGTAAGTATAATACATTTTTATATATTTTAATTTTTTTTATTTGTGATGTTTAGGTATAAATATTCAAATAATATACGATAAAGAAATTTTACATAAATAGTTATTCTTAAAATATAGTTATATAATACCTATTTTGATTAAACACTAAGTGTATATATAATTCATACATATAATGTGTGTGTTTTTCTTAAGTAAAAGGATATAAAACAAATTTACGAAAAAATATGATTTAAATTTTTAAAGACATACAATTTTCTCTATAAGTATATTTAAATATGTAAAGCGTTCAATGTTTATGGTATTAAAAAAATAAAAATACAATTAAAAAATTATAAAATGTAAGCAAAAAATGATATTGTTTGTATTTACTTATATACACAGTATAATAAGATGTATTTTATTCTATGCGTATAATATTGTACTTAAATAAATTGTGATTTGAGACAGCGTAATCGCGCTTCTTTATATTACATCAAAAAAGGTTATAGAATTGCTTATTATTTATAGAATTTTCGAATTTATATACTCTTCGTGCACATAATGGAATTTACAATTCCTACCCGTCAAAAAGATTCTTGACTATTCCTTGGATACTACCAGTGGCGCACACTAGGTAGGGTGACGATAATAGATCATAATCCCTCTTCCAATACAAAATGTTTTCCTTTATTTAAATTGTATTCAAAATCCTACATTTGTTCATGCAACGAAGCTCACAGTGCATAACATTTTACAGAGTTCAAACATATAACTTTTTACTATATTACTGCATATTCAACAAAATTCCCTTCTTTAGGAAATTATTATAGCTCCTCTCCACCACCGTAAAAAAATAATGTGTACGCTACTGGTCACTAGAAACTCAAATTAATAAAATGTATAATAGGTACTAAAATAGTTCGTTGTAGAAAATTATATAGGAATCGGAGGGATACTTAAGGCGGTATTATTTAATTGTTGATTAAATTAATTGTTGGCATATGAGTGTTGAACTATACGTTTATTTATTATAATAAAATAAAGAGGTCATCCCCCCACCATCAAAATGTTTTTCTTCGTTCAATTTGGATTTAAAATCCAGCATACGTTCATGCAACGAAGCCCACAGTGACGTACAATTTACTGTGTACAAATAAACTCTATTTTTTAAGTTATGTAAAATTTGAAGATAGCCATTTTAAAAATTATATTCATATGAAAATTTCGATAATTTAATTAAGATTTCGATTTATTTATTATTTATTACATTTATTAGAGAAATTATATTTCTAACGTCATTATTTTTAATAATTGTATACTTTAATTTCATGGCTCGCAAAAATTATTTTATCAATATTATCATGAACGCTCACAATGCTTACAACGGTATACAATACAAAGAATTATTGTTGTCTTGTAGAGTTTCTTAGTTATCAATATTTATCGAAAAATTATTATCAATCTATAAATTGTATCACTTATCATAATATTGATAATATGAATTTTCCATGGCTAAATATATAGGTATGTCAGCAACTTTGTGATACGCAGGTGTCATGGCGGCCACTGGCAGTGAATTTATTATCAATAATTATCATTAACAAATAACAGTAATAATTGGTTACACGTGAATATTGAGCAAAATATTTCACATGATTTAAGCAGGTAATAATAATCTATTTTATGTATCACTGCCAGTTGAGATATTCCTTTATGAAATATCGTGGAATAATACATGCGTAAACTATAACAACATTTTACAAAATTGCTGACATACCTATATATTTAGCCATGAATTTCGCATTTCACGATATACTATCATAGACTATATGAAATATACGCTAGTATATGACGTCAGAAATATGATTATTCCATTAATTAAAAAAAATTTCTAAAAATCGAAATCTTGATTTCATGAGACACACGTCAAAATTCTCAAAATATATTTTCTGTTGGATTTATTTCATTATTGAGTTTATAAATTAAGCTTACATCATCTAGTAAATTCATAAAATTGTTAAATTTAAACAGCACGTAAGTTAAAAGTTTTGATATAATATAAGCATTACAATATAGGTACTTTAATTTATATGGATACATGTTTTTTACATTACTTTGTATTTTTTTTTTAGCTTATATGACATTCCTTGAGTGTTTAAAATATGTACATAATCCATGTAATTATAATTATTATAATAATTATATATGTAAATTTAATAAACAATACTATTTTAAAATTCAATTCATACGAACATTTATTTATTTAACTTATTGTATTACACATGCATATATAACATATACAACTCCTAAAACATTATATTTTTAATATAAATTAAATTTGTCATTGAGTTATTACTTAGTAGATACTTGATTATTTATCTAGTTAAATATTCCCGTGGAACTATTAGTGGTGAGTGAATGTTTATTTAAATCATTTTAATCATACGATAGATCGCATACTATAAGATAATACGAGTTGATGCTACGTATTAGTGCACTAGTAGTTTGACTTTTTCAATATCGATATGTAAATATTTCATTGTTAAGATCAGGAATATATAATAAAAATTAATAAGAAATTTAATTATAACAATTATACAATTAAAATAAAAAAATATATATTATTAAATACCTACTATAATATTTAAAAACTATGATACTATTGTTACGGACACACTCGTGTGTCCAGTCACAAATAAACTACACGTCGATTCACTAATTAATTCACTATAATTTAGTATTAAGACTTTTAAAAATAAGTTTAACAAAGGTTCTGTAATGCTCTGTGTTAAGGCTCTGTAAAATACAATAAGGCTCTGAATGCTCTGAGTTATGGACACTTACTGACTGTGTGTTCGTCTACATGTACTCGGCACCTCGTCTAAAGGGTTTATTCAGCATAAACCTTGGGCCAGTCGAATAAGAAGGGAGTCTCATTCGCCTTTAGACGCTCACACAGCAGTTTACACTATGTCCTGCATATTTGTAATAATATATACATGAACATATTTTACTGATGACGACTTACAGTATAACATGACAATTACATTGTATTATGATATAACATTATAATATACATAATAATGTGCTATTCATAACACTATTGATAAATACTTAAAACGTATTTATAAGGTATTAGTATTTTACCTAAATTATGTTGTAAAATTTGAATTGAATATAGCATTGAATTAATAATAGTTTATTTATATTTGATTTAATTATTTTATTTTATATTTTTAATAGAATACTTGAATCCATTTCTAAATAATATGGGATCTAAAGTTGATAAATTAAGTATGTTTTTAAGTATTTTAAATAATCAGTAAAAAGCAGTAAAATGAATAATTATCAAAATTATTTCATTACTCACTTTGTATAATATTAGTTTGTTATCTTCAATACACTACTTATAATAATAAATCGAATGTTCCTCATTATAAATTAGTATTTTTTACATTTTTTCTAGGTACAATTAAATTAAGGAATCCTGTTGAATTTTGTGACTCACCATGTGAGTTGAAAAAATAATAAAATAATTTGTTATTGGAAGCATTAATGAATATACATATTTATTGTATTAATTTTATTATAGCCAAATAATAGAATACGTACTTCGTTTTGCCGCCTAGAAATTAATGATTTATGATTAATTTTTACATATTTTTACGATAATGTCTAATAAAAAA
This sequence comes from Eriosoma lanigerum, assembly GCA_013282895.1. Taxonomy (NCBI): domain Eukaryota; kingdom Metazoa; phylum Arthropoda; class Insecta; order Hemiptera; family Aphididae; genus Eriosoma; species Eriosoma lanigerum. Next base: position 62,196,425 of record CM023358.1, read on the forward strand.
AATAATACTGTATTATGATTTTAATTGTATAAAATTTTCTAAAATTAATGAATAAATTATTTTTAATCATATGTTTAAAATCATTATTTAGGTACATTTAATATTAACTTATTACAATTAATTTTCGATATATTTTTATGAATGTATAAAGTCAAGGATACATTATATACCATAAAATAATTTACAACGTTTGTTTAATATTGGTTATTATAGATCAAGTGATTGGAGTCAATGGACTTAATTCAAATTTAAGTACTTCCTCAGGTATACATTAAATATTATTATTCTTTATAATAAATATTTTGTGTAATGTGTGAACACCAGTTCAACTCGATCCGTATTAGAAGTGATTAGTTAAAATCAATAATTTAATTAATAGACTTTTTTATTTAAATAAAATTAACTCGTTAGGGGGTAAAAGTTCACAATTAAATACAATTTTGACGTGTTAAATGGCTTGTTCTTCTGTAGTCGACTGTGTTGTTCATCAGTACGCCATCTCCAGTCGTCTATGCTGGCTTATAGTCATTTATGATCTCTACTAGTCGTTGTTTAGCAGTCGTCTGATTTGTCCTTGTCTGGTTCTCCCTTACATATGCTTCGTTTGTCCCCGTTGAATCTTCTGTATGTGCGTCTTAAGCGGCCCTTACACGATCAATAATATTGTCAATATTCGTATCAATAATATTGACGGAAATATATTGAATCGAGTATTGATCCTTTAGAAGGATATTGGTATGGATTGTCAATCATTGAGAGAGATTGATAGAAATTTTGATTGATGATCATTGACGGACACGAATAATTTGAAACACATTATCGAACGAGTATTGATGGCTGTGTTTAACGAGCTGATTGAAGTGCATTGACGTGGATGTCAGTATAATTGATCGTGTAGAGGCTGCTTTAATCATATCTACTATTTTAAGGCCTCTTTCACACGAATAAATAAATTATTTTTAAGCATATCATTAAAATCGTTATTTAGGTACATTTCATATTTTACTTATTAAAATTAATTTTCGATATATTTTGATGAATATATATTGTCGAGGATACAATATATAATTTTATATTATTTTAAATCATTAGTATAATATTGGAAATTGTAATTATAGATTATCCGGTTGGAGTCGGTACATCTACAAATATGACTCCAGGTATACATAAAATTTTATTCATATAATAAATGTTAAACTAATTTAAAAAAAATGTTTGACCCGTTTTTAAAACACATAATATGTTTTAATTATCTAGTAGATATGTAAATTATTGATAGTTATAAAATATAAAATATATTTTCATATTCTGTGATATTTATGTGCTCTAAATTCGAAACCTTAGTGGAGGCTATAGTTAAGTTATACTATGTCCTATACTATGTATACTATATTACACTACCAAATGTGTGTTCAAAAGAGAAAATTAAAAATAAATATTGAGTTACATAACGTTTATACATTATACCAATATAATATATCTTATGATTCCTTTCATTCAATAGATTTCACAAACAATTAAGAAATTAACTTAATTAATTTTATCTTTAACTGAGTCCTTATCAAAACGAAAATTCATTCAGAAATATTTTTCAAGTTTTACAATCTATATAGTTATTTGTATAGAGTTACGAAAAACGTTTATGAAAACAAATTAATATTAATAATATATGTATTATTAGAACAATTTCAATTAATTCAAGGATTTAAGAGTAAGTTTTTTGATTAGCATGATAATAAAAGTTATTATTACTTGATAATATATATTCACCTAACGCAGAACAAATATTGTACTAGATTAGACATACAAGGCTACTTAAATACTATATTTAACCATTAGTTTATTGTATTTTTTCTATTTTAACGTCCTTATATTCTAGAGTACCTGTTTTAGATTATGAGTAAAGCAAAGAATGTATTGGTTTTGAAATGTTTTATTTTTTATATCTAAAGGCACAATTTCGGGAAAAATAATGTTTTGATTATCATGAATAGGGTATGCCTTCGGTAGCATTTATTTGGAACTTTATTTAGCTAATATTTCCAGTTTATCTACAGTATTTTCTTGGAAGAAGAAAACTGCAATATTAACGGAAATCGTAATTTTGACAAAATTGATTTTAGTCTTTTCATGATAATTAATAAAATTTGGGATGTGGGAAATTAACATTTTTTTTTTTTTTAGTATTTTCATAAGTAGTCTATATACATAATAAAATTTGGATATGATCGGATGATTTTCTGACTATTTTTGAGATAAATCTTGTTTGGGTAATAAAGCAGGAACAATATAGTGCAAAGTACAATTGTACATTAATGTACAAATAGATGTAAATGTCAAACTAAAAAGGTTTTGTGTAATTCTAAATCTTATTATAAACAACTATGTACATACTAATAAATAATCATTCTTCATAACACAATATTGAACTTGAAATAAAAATTATAGTTAAAATTCTATTGTCTTTTTTTAAAATAAATAATAATTGTTATATAATATTCTTGTGAATCATTAATTTATATTTAATAGTATTCCCCAAAAAAATATAATAAACATCAAAAATTGTGTAAAATATAATATAAATTTTATTTTTCGGACCTTTAATATATAGGTATAGATATTAAATGGATAATGATTCAGTTATAGTTTTGTATATTATACGATTTACCAACGGCAATCGGTAAATGCCCGAATCATTATTCGGTCTTTTACAAAAAAGGTATTAGTAAATCCTAGGATATACAGTATATCTTTATTATCTCCGAAATTCGGACATTTACAGAGAGCAGTCCTAACAGTTTTAAAAACCTAGTTTTACCGGCATTCGTACTATAACCGTAGCATATTTTTATATTATATATATATATATATATATAAGTGATATAACATTCCACAAGTAACAATATTGTAGAGCCTAACAACATTAATTTCTATAAAGTATAATATTTGTTTAATAATGTATAGTAATGTATTAAATTACACGTATTATAGATGTTAATAAAGAAGGTACTATGACAAAATTATTTAATTACTCTATTATATTCACAAAATAATATATTCTTTAACTGAATTCTATGAATACTTTTGATTTCATAATAATATTAATAAAAAACATTATAATATTACAAATTTATTTCGTATCATTATATAATTGGAGAGTGGATTATATAATTTAACTATAATATTATTAAAGTACTAAATTATATAATATATTGTAACATAAAACATTTTTTTATTATTTTATTTATATACCTACGTATAAAGATTGTCTAAGTAAGTTTTAAATTATAAATTATTTAAATATTGATAGAATTATATTATAGTAGGACCGGGTTAGGTTTGTATCACTCGTAGGCTGTGTTAATTATGCTGCGTATTTTGATAACATATTTACATTGTAAGCTATTGAAATTCTTACTTCAAAAGTTCGAAGGTATCAGTTATTTTTAAATTATATTAAGTACATACTTTATAAATTTAATTTTTGATACATTTTTATTAATGATAATCATTCATCTCTCAGACGAAACATATGCGTCTACAATTTTTATTCATGTCAAATGTTATAATTTTTCTTGAAGTTAATAATAAATTAATATAAATGACAATGTATTTTTTACCGCCCAAGGCGGTAAATAGGTGGCCTTTATAGCCCTATGGGGTAATATGTCATTGATTATCGTAATTATATATTAAGTTATATGATTTAATATTATTTGTAGATGAGTTAAAACAAGTTAATTATAATTTGACATCAAAATTTTCCGGTTAGTATTGACAATCAAAAATATAAAAATAATAATTGATCACATATATCAAATTAATAAACAAAATAATACTAATTGCTATATAATAAGTAATCAATGAAAAATATACTTAAATAAGTAGTTATGAAAAATTAAATTATATTGTTATTTCAGAATATACCCCTAAAAATGAGGCATTCCAGTTTATATATTATCGTTTAGGTAAACATTATGAGAACAATTTATTTCTACCTCATTTATTTGTAAACGAAATTAGTAATTAACATTTGATATTGTACAATTATTGGAGGTAAATATTATCTTTTTCTTCACACATGAGATACAATGCTAGTGTTTATAAAGTTCTAAGGGAGAGGTCCATGTCAGTGGCCCCTTTATAATGGAATATGGAAGTTTTTTTTATGCCTATCGTTTGTGCTTTGTTTGTACTATTTGTGCCTGATAGGCACACGTTTGTGCTATCCTCCCTTTCAGAGATACACCAAGGGGAGCCAGTGAATTGGTGTTCCCCCTAAGAAGGAACATCAAAACTGTTCCAATGACTATAATTTGTATTATTAAAGGAAAGAATATTGAAGTTTGTCTTATACCATCGATTGTTACAATTGCAGTAAGTTAGTATGTGGTATTGATTATTTTATTTTATACTAATAATACTGCATATAGTGTCATTCATTAATTTCTTTGTATTGATTACTATACTTAAAGTAAACAATTTATTACTTTATATATTAATATTATATTACAATTTTTATTATTTGAATATGCAAATTTTATATTTATCATTGTTATATTAGTTGTATAACATATTATAGCTACAGGTACATTTTGGACTCAATGCAAATATCTAGATGTATTGTAACCAATTATTGGCACTACGTACTCAACAGAAGTCGGGAATATAGTCTAAAATACATTCTGATTGTTATATTTACTCTAAATTGTATAATAATACGATTTTCGTGAATTTTGCTGATTTTCTGTCATTTTAATTGGTAGATTTTCTCTCTCTAATAAAAAACTCTTGAGAAATTTTAAAAATGAGCTCATTAAAATGCCAAACTAATTTTCAACCGAAAAGATAACCTATTTGTGGTAATCGAACTATTATTTCTCCCCGAAAAAATGTCAAATACATTAATCGCTTTGCTCAGAATCTATAATACTATGAATACTTATTTATTTTTGAATAATTTTATATAAAGATGAAAATAATTCATCAACAAATAATTTGAATAATGTTATAATATTCCATTATAAATAAATAATAATATGAAAATAAAATATGTAATAGGTCTTCTTGCAGGTATATTAAAAAAAAAAATAATAAAAATAATAATAATAATAATAATAAAATAACTAAATGACAATAAAACTTCTATTATATCGTGTATAATAATTTTTCACTTAAAATCCATTTTTTTTTTTTTTTTGGTTGACAAGACGAGCTGTTGACTGTTGTACACAAGTCATCATTTGTATACCACCGATTTTCATTTATCATTAAAAATATAATGTCCCATACTATTAGTATCACCTAATAAATAATAATTATGTATTTAAACGTTGTTGAAAGGGTAGTTTAGAAAATATATTTAAAATTTGTTTTATGTTGTTCACATACATGCATCTTAAATACCCAACTAACATGTTATTATTTTATTAGCTTCTACTATTAAGATTTTGTATTCAATTATTTAATAATTTAATAATTAAATATTATAATGATATTAATTATAATAATAAATAATAATATATTTATATTCTAAATAATTCCTCCATATAAATAATATATAATGTGTTGCACGCTCTTGAATTTCCAAACATATAGTATGCGATATAATTTACAGAAAAATAAAAAACATGTAAAAGGCGCATAAATGTGTTAAATAGATGAATTGATAAACGTTGACACCAAGTAAGATAAGATGTTAGAAAATGGTTTAAATTTCATTTAAAGAAACTTATTAAAGATTATCTTATGTTTTTTAAATAGAAATATTCATGAATAAAGTGCTATAGGAATTAATTAAAACTTGTGAGTTTATAGAAAATCATTACAAATAAATTCGAATTTAATATTAATAGTGATTATTCAACTTACAGTACTGATTTAGATAATGTTCAATATAAATTTTTAAAAAGAATAGCTCATGCTTAGGTTGTACTTTATTAAATTGCTTAGTAAGTCACCTCCAAGATTCTATACGACTTTATTATCTTGAAACAAGACGCAAATTAGCTGATATAATGTTCATTTTTGACATTCTTAATGGTTTTATTATTTGTCCTGAGATTTTAGCTCAAATTAATTTCCGTATTCCTCGTAAACACACGGAACTTAGATTTATTCGATATTCCATTATACAAAACAAATATTGATACAAATTCATTCCTCCCTAGAGCCCTTTCTTTAGCTCATATTATTTCAACCTCACTTGATTTCTTTAATTTGCCTCATTATGCTTTTAGGGCTGGTGCTGTGATTTTGCTCAGAAATTTGTAATTTATAAATAAAATCTATCCTTTTTTTGTTTTGTTTATGTGTTTTTATGTAATAGCTTGTGTATTGGTCTATTATAGATACCTATTGTATAACTTTTTATAAAGGACATTTGTCTGTTAAATATATATAATAAAATAATTAGGTTAATAATTGGTTATAATGCGTCTAGATATTTGCTCTGAGTTCAAAATTCACCTGTAACTATAACGTGTGCCTAGCAGGCACAAACAGCACAAACGAAGCACAAACAATGTTCATAGAAAAAACTTCCATATTCCATTTTAGGGGGGCCACTGTAATGGACGTATAAGAGAGGATGTCAGGGCATAATTTTCTGTTACCGAAAATTGTTGGTAAATAAAGTAATAATTCATTTTCTTTAAAAAAATTGACTCTGCTTTTCTAAACAGTTTGTTGTAATTACACTTCACAGAAATATAATGAAATTGTACTTGATTTTTGTTTTTAATAGCCTGTGAATTTAGTATATGTAAGTTACGATCTAAAATACAAATATGATTTTAAATTAATAAGCAATAATAATGCAATTTATTTTATTTTAATAAATATAAAATATAATACTACAATCACAATTCACAATTCACAATCACTATTAGAACTCTTGTTCCCTATAAAAATTCTCTTGAATTATCACGATTGAAACTGAAATGGCAGCTTGCCAGTTTGCCTTGGGCCACTGAGTAAATTGCCTACTTTGTCTCAAAACTTGACTATCCAGGTTGATGGATGATAGGCACGATAATGTTAAATATAAAAATGCTCAGCTTAACAAATTGTAAAAATAATTTATATAATGCAGTATAAGGTTAGGTTGGGTTAGTGTATAATATATATTATATATTATTTATAATAAATAATAATACTATATTAATATAAAATAATGTTAATATATGATAATAAATCAATAAATCATAGGAAATTTAATAATTTAAAAAAATAATAATACATCATTTAACACATGTTCTAAATTATAATTGCACAATCGTGTCTAATATTATAATATCTCAATAATGAACGCTATGCACAGCCAAACATATGACATCAAAAACTAATTAAATTTACGAAAATAATAAAATTTACCTTATACAAAATATTATTTTATTTCAAACATTACTTATTTTTTTAACTTAACAAGTAAAATAATTTTTTTGAAATCCCTTAAATATAAATATTTTCCTATATTCCTAAGAAAAATGAAATAACCCTTGACTAGGGATAAATCCCTAAAGTCGGCAACACTAGTACCTAGCGTATTTCAATGTACAAAAATATTGAGAAAGTTGATGACCGTGTAAATGCCGAAAAAAAATAATAATAAACGATTGATTCACGGTAGTACAGAGAGACGAACACATTTAGGTTTTTTTTTAACAATATCTACTGCAATGCCATATGCAACCGCACAGTGTGACTACAGTATGGTTGACAATGAAAGAATTAATAAATGAATTGATAAATAAATTATCAAACACAGGTGCCCGCCAAATAATTATAAAACGTGGCGTGATCAGAAGAAATTTAATTTCTAAATTATAATAAATAAATACTTTAAATTTATTATTTTAATGATTTAATTATTAAATTATATTTATTACACCAAGAAATACAGATAATAAATTTAAAAAGAGTATAAATTCATTATATTAAAAATTTATAAATGTTTTGATAGATTCATTGACGTTGAATTATTATAATGAAATTCAACATATTTCTAATTTGATAAAAACTGCATTGGAGGAAGGCCGTAGTAAGTACTCGTATTTTAACGTAATAAAATAAATAATAAAAAATTATGCCTGAATATAATACTGATCTCTTGCTAAAAAGTTAATTCTTAATTAATAATATTAATTATAACATTACATTTTGTAATATTTCTTTTATTGAAGATAGGTAAACAATAATTACAAACTGTCTTATCTATTTTGTTATATTGTATGAAAATAAATTAGTAAATGTATTTCAATTACCTAATTTCAGGGGCTTCATTTAAGGGGTGGGAAGCACGGTAGGCCACACAGTCTATTTTGATTTTTTTTCTTCTGTACTTTATAGACCATACATAATATGAAAACGCCACCTATTTTACTTTTGTACCATTTTGTCGTTTGTATTTTTTTTATCATTGTGGTTTGTTTAGCAATGAATTCACTACATTTATGTTTGATAAAATTATAACTAAAAAACTTAAGACTTTTAATATTAAAATATTCGTTAGGTTAGTAAGATTAGGAAAGGATACTGATAGTTATCTATGGACCATGAGAATACTCAAAACAATGTTCAAGTTCCTATACATTCAAAATTGCATTAGATATCATAAAATATTTGAAATCAAATTCGTCAAAATCATAATTTCCATAAATATCCCAATTTTCACTATTTGTTGGTAATTTTTGCTATTTGAAAAAAAAACCTTTTGACAAATTCTTAAATTGAGCTAAGTACCAAATGGATTCAATTCTACCGAAAGCATACTCTAAAGGTAGAAATCGGATCATTATTTCTACCCGAAAAAGTAACTTCAGACAAATAATTAAATATTTTTGTAAAACCAATACATTCCTTGTTTCGCTTATAATCTGAAGTTCTTTAAAAATTGTAAAGTAGATAAACATAACTTTTGTCGACGACACAATTTCAAATTGTGGCTTATTTGTTACTTTTTTGTATGCTGCGTGTCTGCAAATTATTATACTAGCATGAGTTTAATAATTATTATTTCTATTATATATTTATCAACTTGTATATTATTTATCATAATGATGCGTTTTACATTGAATGAGATATCTATTGCGACGTCTTTTTCAAATTTTCGGCTGGTTTAATTACCATTTTTTACTAGTACACATAGTTGTGCGTTATACATTTTTATGATGAAATTTGTTATTAATAATTATAATATTTTAACATTATTATTATTGGATGAAAATAATAACATCAAATTTTGAACCTGTACTTCTTCAATTAGCATTTCATCCCGTGACGGAGAAATAACTAATTATTTAACCATGATTAATTAATATTATTATTATAATTTTATCAATTGACGATCTGACGTATTATCATCCACATATACGTAGATTGTACTACCCATGCATAGCGTAACATAGAGGAGCCGTTCCCTATCTTTGCTGTATAACAAAATTGAAGTCGGAACTTCGACTACTTTTTCAGAACTACCATTTTACACAGATTAAAGTATTGTAAAATGTCAATATAAGATATGTTGGTGTCACTGTTTTTTATCAAAACATTTGTAAAAGAAGTAATGCGATTATTGTTAATAACATAGAGTAAATACCGCCAAAAAAAATCACATCATTTTTTGATAAAACACACTAACACCAATATATCATATATTGATGTTTTACAATATTTTAATCAGTTTAAAATGGTAGTTCTTAAAAAGGAGTCTAAATTTTGGCTTCAATTCGTGAAAACATGGGTTTCTCTATAGTACTCTATGTACCCATGGCTAAATATATAGGTATATGACAGCAACTTTGTGATACGCAGGTATCATGGCAGCCACAGACAGTGAATCTATTATCAATTATTATCATTAACAAATAAAAGTAATAATTGGTCACTCTTAAGAATATATAGTGAGATATTATGTTAAATAATTTAAGCAGCTGGTGTTAATAATCTACTCACTGCCAGCTGAGATTTTCTTTCATTCAATATCATGGAATAATAGTACACGCGCAATTAATAACAACATTTTACACAGTTGTTGTTATACCTAAATATTTTGCTATGGTACTACCTACTGTCGTAGTCACGGAGCGTCGTGTCGTCGTTTGCGGTGACGTATCGCGTTTTGCAAAACAGTCCATAGTCTATACCATTTTCATTTAAACAGTCAGTGGAGAGTGGAGACGTGTCGCGTTTCGCCGCCAAATGTCGCGCCTTGCAATACGCACGTATATTTGCTTAATTTGAATTTGAATAAATAGAATAAATAATCATTTTAATTCTAAAACGCTTATACTTATGTATTGTGTTTTACTTATTTTAGTTAATCGTCAAGAAGTGGTATTTGATGATATTTTTCTATGGTGTTTCAAAAATGTGAATAGTAATCTTCAATTGGGGAACAGTGTAACGCAAGTAAATTGAGAATATTACAAATTAAATTTATAGCCAATAAAATAATGACATTATATAAACATATATTATATCGCGTACTTTAATAATTATTACTGTTGGGATTTCAAACATTATCTATTTTTATTGTTTTCGGGTAGTCTGCGGTCAATGTGTGCTCGTGCATTCTCATTGTAACACTATTAGCTATAACTCTTTTGATGTTTAATAAATAAATATGTAAAAATAACTACTTTTTCTTACTATTTTTTTTTTGTGCTATTAATAATTTAATGTTGGTTATTTATAAATAAAAAATTGAATTTTCATTGTATAAAATATATAGAAGTACCCAGATACCTACTACCTTAAAAGGTGTAAAACTTACAATGCTATTTAAGGTATATATATTAATCACTATTCAATTGAAAAATATATTTCCATAAAATATAAATGATATTTAGAGGTGTCATGAAGTTACAAACCATAACCGCAAAAAATTTGAAAGAAAAATAAATTCAAAAATTGAAAAGACACCCAGGTACCTATTCAGTCACGTAAAGGTTAATAATTATTAATTTATTAAATGTACCATTTTTTATCAATATACATTGCACTTAATAAATATATAGTATATATATTATAAATATATGTGTACATGCCAATACAACGATTTAAAACAGTTTCGATTATATATAAAACGTAATACATTCAATTTCGTGCACTTCAATGGGATTTTTTATATAGAATTTGTCATCAAGAATATTATTGTTTATGAAGGTAATTATGGATTTATTATTTTATAACATAGTCGAAGTTGCATAGTACTAACCTTTACATAATATAATTGATTTCAATTGTACTCACAATGATATCGGTCACACTATTCCTACACCTCCATAGTGGTTCTTTTGTCAATTCACATCAATGCCGTAAATAGCTTTGTGTGTGCCCTTAGCAATTATTAATAGACGGTATTTGATTATTTTTTTTTACATATGAATTTTGTGTGGGTGAAGGGGAGTAGTACAAGGGAATTAAAATTGCAGTCATAATATTTTAATTACAATATTATTTTCTTTATATTTAATTATTTATATTATAATTGTAAAAATTTACATAATATTACCAATTTTACCAATTTTACAATGAAATCAATCAATTAATTATTTTAAAAATTAACTTTTCGAGCTTTTATAGATTACTTTGTTTTATTAAAGTCATGTTGTTTTCCACGAATATAATACTAAAAATAATAAAAATACCATACGAACATTAATATTGTGTTTACAATATGTATTTTTCTTATTATTAAATATGTAATGAATTCATTAGTAATATAAGAAATTATAAAATTATATAACAATTTTATTAATAATTTATTATTTCATACTTACAAAAAATATTATATTTAGACGTATAATATAAAATTTGAACCCCAGTGAAACTTTTTCAATGGGCACCCTTGGCAAATGCTTACCGTGCCAATGCTAACTGCTACACACCATGGCCGTATTCAGCATTAATTTACAGGGAGATTTTTATGAAGATACTAATAATGTAAATAAAAATGAAAATCTTATTGTTTCTTAAATATTATATATAATATATTTCAGGGGTGACATTTGGGGGGGAGCAGAGTTGGCCATGGCTCCCCTATTTTTTAATGTATTTTATCTCGTTGGAACGTAATATGCAAACACCACCTTCATAATCTATAATAATATGGACTTATTGTAATTTTGTATATTTGTACCATTTTGTCGTTTGTATTTTGTATCCTTGTGGTTTGTGTAACAAAGCCGCAGATTATATGCTAATGAGCAGGGCCGAACTTCAGGTTTTCAGGCCCTCAAGGCAGCTACTAAAGAAGGTCCCTTTTAAATATATATTTTTTATTTATTTAACGCAAATCGGCAATTCAACGAGTTACAATAAGAACAAAAATAAAGGCAAAATAAAGTATTACACGATAACTATACAAATATTAGGTACAATTATAAAAAAAGTGGGAAGGCTGATTGTAGACGTTCCTCCTTCGTCCCTTCGGTCCTCAGAGAAATTAGTGGTTCATTATATTTATTAAGATTTGAATGCAATGATATTGCATTAGAAAATACGATTCTGAGCTTATCTAAATATATTGCAATATATTATACTGATAATCCATTTCAAAATTTACCACGAATATAAATTATATTTAAATACATAGGTATTCAAATACCTATGATCAATAATCAAGGAGTTATCATTCCTTTTCAAGGAAAAACTTATGGGAAATTCAAAAATTGAGCTAATTAAAGTACCAACTAGATTAAATTTGCTATTGAGAGGCTACAATATTTCTGGTAATCGAACCATTATTTCTACCTGAAAAAAATTTTCATACATCAGAAAAAAACCTATAAAAATTGCCGATTTTCCTCTTTTCAAGGAAAAACTTTTAGGAAATTTGATAAATGATCTGAATAAAGTACCAAGAGGACACGATTTGCTACCCAAAGGATACCTCACTGTGATAATCGGACCATTATTTCTACCCCAAAAATAATTTTCTGCATCAGAAAAAAGAATATAATAAAAAACCTATAAAAAATTGCCAATTTTCCGCTTCTTAAGGAAAAACTTTTGGAAAATTCGAAAAATGAGCTTAATAAAGTACCAAGTAGACAACATTTGCAAGCGAATCATATGCTATGCGTGATAATCGGGCCATTATTTTTTGTATTATAGCCTAATTTTTTATGATAATTAATTTTAATAAAAATAAATTTTATAATAATTGTACTAATTATAATATACCTATCTTGTAATACTATATCAGCTAAAACCACACAACCCCATTTTTGAACGAAATTGGTCTTGCACTTCTTTTTTTTTGTTAGCGAACTTTAGTTTATTTTCAGGAGATTTCACCTATAATATATAAATTTATGTGTTTTTTTTTTAATTTAATTTATATCATACAATAAAATATAATATAATGATTATTACCTACCAAGTAGTTGAAGTCTAAATGGTATAACACATGTAAAAAACATTCAAAAAATCTGATCCACGAATGCAAAGTGGATAAACTAGATCTATAATTTTCAGATTTAATACTTAATTTTAACACATAATCAATATTATTAGCTTGTTTTAAAGTGCAACCATATATATAACATGTCTGACTTGATTTATAAGTAACTGAATTGCATATCTACATAAATTGTATAATATATTAATTGTTATTATTTTTAAAAATAAATAGAGAATAATATTAGATAAATAAAATATAATTTACCTTTCCATCAACCATAGAAAATAATTTAACTTGTGTTTAACTTTCAAATTTTCATTGTTGTGAATTTCTTCAGTTGCAATTAAGTTTTATATCTGAATTTCAACTTTTTTCATTTCTTCTCGTGTATTTTCAGTGGTTTCTTTTTTATATAAAAATTTAATGGGCCTGCAAAATCTTATTAAAGATGGTTGAGGATTCTGCTAAATTATAACTTTTTCCTTGCCAATTTTGTAACGCATTTGCAATGGTACAAAAGAAAACATATAAAGATCATTATCTGTCAGCGGTTGTATTGTAGATAAACCAAAATTAATTCTGTACTGTGATTGTCCACTACTTCCATCACAATCCCATTTAGAGAATAATTCACAATTTTTTATCCCAATAATATTTTTTATTATTATTATTATTTTTAACACCTGGAATTTGCATAATACGTTGGATAGTATTATTTAATGAATCTTGAAGAGGTATTTCAACGCCACATTCATTTACATTAATATTAAATGAGTAACATTGTTTTCTGGCATTAAGTAAATTGTCATACGACGGATAAATATTAGAATTTCGTGTCTTAGAGCCAATTCGAATATTAGTATATTGTTTTTTGTTAATTGATTATCTATTATAAAATTATAATTAAAATAAATAGATTCATTGAGAGAATAAGGTATAGGAAGTGATTTACTTGTAGAACGTTTTAATGAATTTCTTATTTTTTTTAGCTCGTTTAGGAATTGACGTTAATTGTTTTACATGTATATCTATTTCCTGATTTACGTAATTTAGAGTCATAGCGTACGTTAATTCTGGAGACGTAAAATTGTTTACTATCGATGTAACATTTTGTTTTTATACTCTTTCAGAACATAACACAAAATTTTTTTTCGGACGACCAACCGTAGTAATTTTAGTGGCTTGAGGAATAAGTGCTGGTAAAATTAGTTCTCTTTTTAACCATTCTAAATTTTTTTCGTAAAATCTTTTATTGTCCTGTTACATTGGAGCCATTTTTTATGTAATTGCATAGTAAAAGTTTTAACTAATGTTAAAATTGTTTTTTCATAGTCTGAGCTCCATTCATAGCCGTTATAATTAATACGAATTTTTTAAATTAATAAAATTCTGTGTAAAAATAATGGATTAATAATTTATACATTGCTATGAATAAAATAAATTTAAAAATATATTAGACGGGGCCCAATTTTTGTAAAGTACCGGGGCCAAGGAAGGTATGTGGGGCACCTGCCATTGGAAAGTATTTTTTTATCCAGAGATTTTATCAATCGCATTTTTAATATAAATTGTGCAGCATGAATTATACACAGTGATGATAAAAGCAGTATATGTCTATAACACATAAAGTCCCTGACGATTATTGTTACACTACTACACTATTACTTATCACACTATGCTGTCCATAAGTCAAGTAGTATGAGTATTAAACTTTGGGTGATATTTGACACCTCAATGAAGACGGATACGGGACTAAATATTAATTGTTATAATAATTATTAATTGTTTTGTTGAAAGGGCCTATCATAAAAGACGAGCTAATTTCGATAGTAATGTTCATTTTGATGTTATTTCTAACGGTGTGTTCATATAACTAAAGTTCTCAATACTTAACATGCACATACACTTTTGTAAGATGCTGTACACAAGAACTATTGACCATAGTCCCACAATGGTTGGGGGGGGGGGGTCAGTGAGACCTATTATGATACTCAAACACTTATTGTACCTAATCCATGTAAGAAATTAAATAAATCTTCGTGGGTAAATTTTTTTTTCGATCGCTACTACAACCACCTGAAAATTCGATTGTAATAAGTACATGGGCAGATAAAGTCAAACGAAAATTACTAAAATGAATTCCTTAATGCTTATATTTTATAAGAAAAACAATATGTAAATGTAATATTTTGTAATTTTATAGTTATTGTATTTGTTGTAATTAATATATATATGATTTGGAGTTCAATTTTCTAAATTTAAATTTTTTATTAATTAATTAATTTTTAATAATATATAATATGTTTTAATAAAACTTACCATCTACTACGCATTTTATTGTACTAAAAAATATATACTTAACAATTTTTTTATTGGCATGTGCTCGCAATCGCAGTTTGAAGCAAAATAAAATAAAATGCACATAAAGAAAAATATTATAGGTACATTTATAAATATTTTCAGATATAATAAATTGTATTAATACATATAATAGTTATTTTATCAAATTAATTAAGTAATTGGCATATAAAGGTAATATATTATATTAATATATCATTTAGATAACATTTTATCAAACTTCATAAACTGAGATATATGTAAGTTAAATTTACTTTTCAGATCATGGCAAAATTTTAGACTTGTTTAACAGTAACAAAATTTTAGATTTGATTAGCGTCGTCAATAGTATTTTATGTTTATAATACATTTTAAAACATATTAAGAACTTACTTATTCAGATTTTTATTAGAAAACCCAACAAAATAGTTCTTATAATTTGATGTTTAATTTAAAACATAAAAAAAAAATTAAAAATAAAATAAATTGATTAATATATTAATATTATATTTTAAATTTAAAAATATAAGATTAATATATTAATATTATATTTTAAGTTTAAAAATATAAGATATTTTATTATGCACATTCAGAAATTAGTATGTAGGGGGTAAACATGATTGCCTCTCGTGGCATTTAACCTTAATACGCCCTGGGTAGCAGCGAGTAATTTCACACAATGAAATCGACCCTTAAATTATGAAAAATACATAATCGGTATTATTTGTTTGTAATTACATAGTATAAACTGTAGGTATAATAAAACGTATTTCTATTATGCGTACAAATGTATAATATTATACTTCCACAAGTTGTGATTTATGACAGCGTAGTCACGTTAGTACATCAAAGAAAATTATAGAATTGTCTATTATATTCAGAATTTTCGATATTCTTCTTGCACATAATAGAAATTTATATTTCCTACCCGTCAAAAGATTCTCAAATATTCCTTAGTCACTATAAACTCAATATAGGTATATTCTTATAACTAACGGACCTTAGTAAATTTCTGTATAAAACCTGTTAGGTATATAAATTTAACGATGATTTTATTAAGTGAAAGATTAAATTTTTAACTGAAAGCATACCATATCAGTACTTTGTACTAATCGGACCATTATTTCTACCCAAAATAGTGTCTTCAAGTATAAAAAAAATATCATTGTAAAACCAATACATTCTTCACATCGCTCAGAATCTAAAAGTATGGCATACATGAACAAATGTTTTTAGGTATATACTTTTATTGAAATATACAATAAAAATGTTCTCGTAAAAATTATTATTTAATAATAGATTAAAACACGTCATGTACACCATAACCTATGTAAAATACTCATATTGATATTATTTCATGATAATTACTACTTTACTACCTAATAATGTAATTTGTATAATGTACTTGGCCCTAGCTGTACTAAATATGTCGTGTGATAATATAATTTCATATCCTTATGGTATAAACTTTGTAATTTTAATTATTATTAAATATAGTGTTAAACATTTAATAAATTATTAACAGTTTGTAGTAGTATTTATAAATGATTAAAATAATTTCTTATATTCTTTAATATTTTACCGGAATCCATTTCTAACACATATGGGTCATAAAATTTCTGAATTAAGTATGTTTAGAATTATTTAAAATTCTAACGGTAAAAATAATAATATAAAAAGTTGTTTTAATAATCAACATAACCCCGATTTACAAAATACATATTTCTTCCAATAAAAATTTAAATCCCCTTCATGTTAATAGATCTAGATACTCAAAGGTAGGTAGGTATCTGAGTTAATTTTTGGAAATATTATTAATCTTAAAAAATAACTAAAATCGGAATAAATATTATATCAAGAATAAAATTATTCAAAATAATTTACTTATTCAAATTTAAATTTCATTGAATAAGATTTTAAATAAAGAAATAGGGGTCATTAATAGTCATATGAAAATAAACAATTTATATCGAAACCAGTATATGAGGCAATATTAGGTTTATAATCAAATATTAAACAAAAAAATACTATTTGCATATATTAAAAGGTTTTTTTGTTAATGATTATTAAATTACAATGAACATTCATAAATGTGATATTTTGTGATAAATCATCAAAATATGCGCTAAAATTATAAATATGCAGTTAAAAATGTGAAAAAAATCTTCAAAATATTAAAAAAAAAAACAATGTGCAAAAATAAGTATTTAGAAATTTTGTATTCTTAATCTTATGATTATAAAACGTATAATATGCTCTGCTCCCTTAGCATATTATACGATTTACTAAAAAAAAGTTGGAAGGTCGATTTTTGATGTTCCTTCTTTGTCCCTTCGGTCCTTGGAGAAATTAGTGGTTTATTATAGGTAAGATAAGAATGAAGATTATGAATACAAAATTAAGATTAAGAATTAAAAAGATTAAGATTTGAATGCAATAATATTACATTAGAAAATACGATTCTGAACGAATCTCAATATATTATACTGATAATTCGTTTCAAAATTTTACCACGAGTGTAAATTACATATGTAAATATTCAAAATAAATTTCAAATTCCTATGATCAAAATTCAAGGAGTTATCATTTCATGTTAAAAATTATCGGTCACGATTTTCAAAATATTTTGTAAAAAGATTAAGTTGCATAAGACTTTGATAAAATAAACCGATAAACCAAAAATTGCAAGAAATATTAAACATTTTTGGAAAAAAGTATAATACATAGATAGGAAAGTCTTATATTTAGCCTAAAAATCAACTAATCTGTTCCAAAATATTACTAACCATTAATATTACCAATATTAGTACTTAAAAAAAAAAAATTTCATGTTCTTACGATCAAAACTCAATTAGTAATAAAAAAATATAAAATTTAAAATAACGGAAATCGTAATTTTTCCGATTTTCCGCTTCTCAATGAAAAACTTTTGGGAAATTCCAAAAATGAGTTAAATAAAGTACCAACTAGATGAAATTCGGTATGGAAAAAGGACCCAATTTGTGATCATCGGACCATTATTTCTACCCAAAAAAATGTTTTCATACATCAGAAAAAAATAATTAAAAGCCCAAAAAAATGCCGATTTTTCAGTTTTAAGGAAAAACTTTTGGGAAATTCCAAAAATGAGCTAAATAAAGTACCAACTAGATGAAATTTGGTATAAAAAGAGTATTCTATTTGTAGTCATTGGATCATTATTTCTTCCCGAAAAAATATTTTCATGGATCAGAATAAAAATATTAATAAAAAGCCTATAAAAAAAAATTGTCAGTCACGATTTTCAAAATATTTTGTGAAAATATTAAGTAGTATATTATTACGCTTCTATAAAAATTTCAAACCGATAAAACTAACATTGTAGGTAATATTAATTTTTTTTTATAAAAATGTCCATAGATCAATATTATGCCAAATAATTAACTAATCAGTTCCAAAATTTTACCACACTTGTATATTACCAATGTTAGTACTAAAAAAAATGTTTACATCTCTATGATTAAAACTCAATTAGTTATCAGTTATCAGGAAATAAAAAATAAAAAATTATGGAAATAAAAATTTTGCCGATTTTTTGCCATATTTTGGTAGTTTTTCTTCTCCTAGGGAAAATCTTTTAAGAAATTCGAAAAATGAGTTGAATAAAGTACCAACTAGACGCGATTTTCTATCGAAAGCATACCTTACTTGTGGCAATCGGACAATTATTCTACCCGAAAATATATTTTCATACCTTAAAAAAAAAAAAAATTCTTTGTAGAAACAATACATTTCTCGCGCCACTCAAAATCTAAAAAATCTATTTTATTTTTATATTAAATTGCGTAGTTTAATAATTATTATTGTTGAGTTTTTAATATCATCTTTATTATTACTTACCTTAGTTTTATTGTATTGGGGTAGATTGCAGGCGAGACGTACTATATTCGCGTTAGTTCGTTAGTAGAGGTCGATGCGTGTATTCTAATCGATTAACTGTTGTGCCTGTTGATTCGTCGTGAATTTGATATTAGTACATACGGTTTTTCAATAAATTAAATTATTTGACCAACAAATATAAATTAATAAAGTATATTCTTTAAGTAATATTTAATTACAATATTTTTGATTTACATAATACAGGTATAATAAGTATTGATTAATTAAAAAACTTTTTAACTCGCCCTTTGCCCGAAATTTTTTAACGGTAAATCATTTTGATAAAATGAGCCATATCTAAACGTATATAAATAATAGATAAGTTTGTTTTTCATATTTTTTATACATTTAAACAGATACCTGTTATTATATTCGCTTCTTGTCATTTGGAAAAGGAAAATGTTGAGAGCATATGAATAGTTACATCACGATTATCGTGTGGTAATGCTACTCCACTCCTTATACTTTATAGCCATTGATTAACGTGCAAATTAACTTTTTAAGATTGGTTTCAGGAACTTTGGGTCTTAATGTACTTCCACCGTCAAGTTGGTGTTACATAATTTACCATAACTCGATACGTTATGGCTAACAATGACTAACAAATGCCAATTAAAGTTTTAAGACCAGTATCAAGAATTTTGAGCTTTGTAGTGACCCTATAGTGATATTGTATAGATAGAAGATCAAAAAGACTTGCATGTTCGCAAATTTTAATAATATTACGTTAATTTTTATTGTTAATTTTAATATTATTTATTATTTGTTTTTGTTTAATGATATGTTTTGTTTTTTGATTTGTATTTAATTACATCATTAGTTTATCCATTATTACTTTTAATCATATTTTTCGGTTTTAAATGTTCTAATCATAACGTTTAAATATCGTTTATAAACACTGGTTATAAGTAACTACTCATATTAAACATTTTATAACACACATTATGTGTATATATTTTTTTGATGTCAAAAGTTTAAGTCAAAGTTACAAATAAAACATTATTTTAATTAATAATGACATAAAATCCTTTACATATACGTTTTTTTATGTTAAGTAAGGTCTAAAATCTACCAAAGTCTAAAATATAACATAATATTTCCAATTCCCTTAACGAATAATTAGTAAAACTTAAGTTACATAATGAGGTGCTGCATTTTTCTATCTTCATTTTTAAATCTGGATAGTAATGAAATAATAAAATACATTACGGTATAGGAATTGCCTAATATGTTCGGCGGTAAATATAATTAATTTTAAAGATTACATTTCATATGTAAAAATAAAATTGGGTTCAAAGAGCTTATATATAAAAGAAGAATATAGCCAATAAATTTACGCAAGGGTAAGAACCACCAATACTACCTTAACTTTACAGTACTAAAAAATCAAGAAAGTCTATTCTGGATGTTCCTCCTTCGTCCCTTTGATTCTTGGAGAAATCAGTTGTTTATTATAATTAAGGTTTGAATACAATGATATTGGATTCGAAAATACAATTCTGAGTGAAACTCAGTTATATTTAGATATAAAATATATTATACTGATAATACGTTTAACATTTTACCACATGTGTAAAATTACCAATGAGATTACTCAAAAATATTTCCAAGTACCTACGTTAAAAATTCCATTAGTTATCATGGAAAATCTAAAATCGATTTTGTTAAAATTACGATTTCCGTGGATTCCAAAATTTTTTGGAATCGATTATCAGTATAATATATTGCAATATATTGAAATTCGCCGAGAATTGTATTTTCTAATGCAATATCATTGCATTCAAATCTTAATCATTTCTCTATCTCTACTAATTTCTCCGAGTACCGAAAAAATCAAGGAGGAACGTCCACAGTCGGCCTTTCCCACTTTTAATTATTTGTATATACTACAGCGCTCTCAGTGGCAATCTATTTTTCTAATAGAATCGCCTATTATTTTTAAAATAAAAGCATTTTCCAGGCATTGACATTTCCTACCCGTCAAACAGATTTTTGAACATTCCTTATAGTCACCACAAACTACATGCTTATAACGAACGAACGTTAGTAAATTTTTTTATAAAAACTGTTAGGTATTTTAACCTCGTTCGATAACGGTAGTTCGACGTTTTAATATTTTAAATACAATTTTTATTTTATACGTCGAATTTCCCTGTGTTAAAATGTTTGCATCGAAATGTCGTATGCGTCCAATAATAATTATGGTGCGGCAATAAGACTGCGTACCAAAATTAATGAAATTTGTTATAATACTTTTCTCAGCGTATATTTTGAAATATGTCCTAAATATATATAATAACATGTCAAATAAAAATTTACGAACAATTGAAAATGTAAAATACTCTCTGAACGAATTTAAAATTTTGATGTAATGATATACCTCCGGAATCAGTCTGGTGCGTGAAATTATTGGGTTAACCACAGCATGAGTGTTATTAGATTACATGTTCGAAACGCATTCAAGTGTGATATATATATATATATTTACATTCCGAATACACGTTTGTTATTATTATTATTATTATTATTTTTGCTTTAAATCGATAATATTATATGTTATCACGTTTTAACAATCTTTCGCGTAATGCAGCTAAGTACCCGCAGCGTTTCAAACATTGTGACGACAGCAATAAATAAAAATATAGTAATAAAGCATTTTATTGGCATAGGGGTAAATTTGACTTATTGGAAAGGGCGACTAAAATTTTAAACATAGTAAAAATTAGGTTAGTTTTCTCTAAAAAAAATTTTTGAATCATACAATTTTAAGGGGGCTATGCTCCCAAAGGACTTCCCCCAATTTACGCGATAATATTTATAGGTATTATTTTAATGTAACTATCTAAGTTATAGCTATTATATATAATTGTTTCTAAAATTAAAATTTTAACTGTTAGTATCGTTTAGGCATACCTAGTATAATAATAATGTATACAATTATGGATATAAATAGGTAATAATAATAAAATAGGATATAAGTGATAATTAAATGATCCCGTTATTGTTTTCTCCGTCTTTAACTTTTATATTATTCAAATGTGAGTTTTTTATCCTTATGATATCTGCGTGTTTTCAGTTATGTACTAACGTAGCTTATATATTAAAGTTGATATTATTAAATTAAACTAAACCTTATATGTTTTTCTAAAAACATAGCAAAAAAAGTAGCTTATGTTGGTAATATTATATACTTATATTATGTTAGTAAAATGGGTCGGAATTCAGAACATAATGTTCCTGTTTGTCATAGAAATACTAATTTCTATCTATTTCAGAGGTATTCAAGATTCCAACGAGCCTGTAAACATATGACCGACATGCAAAACTACCCCTAGTATCACATTTGTGCTATCCCCTCTTCCGGGAGAACTCTTTGGTTACTATAACGGTGGCCAAGAAGGAAAATTGAAGTTTTGCCTATGATCATCGTTTATGCTGTTTGTTCCCACAAATATCACGTTTGTACTGTACATACTTCTGGGAGAACTTCACGAAGATCCGGTGAGACAGTGACTCTCTTAAGAAAGACTGTCAAAGTTTTTTATATACCTATCGTTTGTACTATGTTGTTATTTAAAAAGTTAATTTGTGGTATTAATTGTTTTATTTTACTCTTATAAAGTTATAACGATACTTGTGATGTAAATCATTCAATGCCATGCTATTGATTACTATGCTTGAAATATAAAATATATTAATTTATATATTAGTGTTATGTTTCAATTTGTATTATTTCAATAAGTAAACTTTATATTAATCATTGTAAATGATACATTTTGGGCTTGAATCATCAATTATCTAGTCGCATTATAATGAGTTTTTGGTTCAACGTATTTCACAGGTATCTCAAATATATTATAATCTCAGACATTCATTCTAATTGTTAGTACTAAATATTTATATGCTTATTTTTCAGGTTCGTAAACTTGGCACTCCAAAGTCAATAGTACCTTCTGAAAACAATCTAACAAATTTATTGGTTAATTGTTGGACTATTTTGGAAATTTATTGGATAATTTTTATAATGTGGCGACAATTTTTAATATTGTGCGATGTATAATTTATATTGTTGCATGATGAAACTGACTTGTGACAAAATTAAAATAACGTGACTAATAATTGACTGCATACCTTATATATTTTGTACCAACCAAGTAGGTAGATAATGAAATATAACTATAATTAAATATTAATAACTAATCTATCTTAATAAAGCTACTGTGATTTATAATCGTGTCTATTTACTTAAAAACCAGGTTAATAACGATATTAAAATAAGATTAATATATAATGTTTCATACTATTAGTATCACCTAATAAATAATAATTTTGTATTTAAGCTTTACTGAATAGATATATTGGAATATGTATATTTTTAATGTACAGAAAACATAAACGACATGTAAAAGTCACATACATTTTTTTTAATAAATGAATCTATTAAGTGAATATTATATTTTTTCTGATTTTATTTTAAGTTTTAACGTATAAATATTTTGATTCTTAATATTTTAAAAATAAAAAATGATAAGTGTTTATGATATACTCTTGAATAACCATGTAAAAAATCATAAAAATGTTAAGTCACTTTTTTTTTTAAAACTATCAAACATTAAAATTTTGAAAACACTTTTACGGGTAGAAATAATGATGCGATTACAACAAGTAGGGTATGCCTTCAGTAGAAAATTTGTACTTTATTTAGCTCATTTTTCAAATTTTCCAATAGTTTTTCCTCAAAAGAAGAAAATCTATCTATATAATCTTAATTATAATAAACCACTAATTTCTCCGAAGATCGAAGGGACGAAGCAGGAATGTCCGAAATTGACTTTCCTCCTTTTTTTATCCTTAGTTTTTAAATGTATGATATTTAATATTTATAACAAGATGGTATTTATATTTCATATTTCATATTATATATTTTATTTTTAATATTTTTTTTATTAATTTATTAGGAAATAATATTCTATTTTAATATGATAATTACTCATGTTTAATTTTAAAATAATCTTATTAATAATATGCAAATTTTGGTATATCTTAAATATAATAATATATAATTATTACGTATAATATTATATACAAATATATTTGTATTACAACGTGTGCTATAAAACAAAATATGTTAAACCCAACTTAATATTATATTAATATGATTAATGACCATGGTGTATCAATTTCCTAATGTTGTTTCATATATTCAAGTTTCAAAGTTTATTAGATTAAATAATATATAATAATGTCTAGGGTGTTTTCTTACATATTTCGTTATAAAATTAATAAGACAGAATAACAAAATTTTCTTCACATAATATTAAATAGTTAAGTTAAAAAACATCGTTTACAAAAAAATATAACCATGACAGAAGGTTTTCTATGAAGATAAGCTGATATTTGTTTTCGTAATTACTGATATATCGATAGTCACACCAAGTTTATACGAACATTTTAACATTATGTCTTATCTCTTATATATTATAACTCGTAAGATATTTGTGTTAACGCACAATCAAAGTAATAGTAAATCATACGATTAAATAATTGATGAAATTATTAACTATAGTCTACAAGTTCTTGGGATGATGAAACTGCATGATTTTATAAATAGTATAATATAATCTAAGTGAATCAGCTCGCCATAAAATTAATATTTGTGAAACGTTATGTGCACAGATATGAAATAGGTACGATAAACCTAACCACAAAAAAGTAGTATTTTTATACTTAGTCAAACGTATATATATTAATTCTTTTTTGAACGAATAATAGACGAAACATAAACATATTTCACAATATACGAAATGAAATAATTATTTTAATATTTAATATAAACATATCACGACACTATACGTACTATTATCCAATTTTATCAAAATGTATTGTCTTTAAACGTTTTAGGTTACGCGAGTTACGCGGAGTTGTAATAAATAAATAAATTCATTGTTCGTCGGAACTTTAGAACAATATTTAACGTATTTCGTTCAATTTTTATCTGTTCGATTAAGGAAAAAAATCATTATCACACATTTACTCACTCGCACGTCTTGTTTACAAATCGAAATCGTGTCGGTGATATTATAACGTAGTTGTGTAGTGTGAAATGCGTAAAAAAAAAAAAGAACATGGCGAAAAAGTACAAAATATAATGAATCCACGTTGGATCGCACGCAAATATGCGAATGCAATCACATAGAGACCTACAAGTTTGTCGGGGTATATATTATATTATAATACAATATACCCTTAGGCCTTAGCAGATACTGTTGAAGGGGTCATCGCAGTATTCCCGTTAAAAATTTTGCGAATGAATTAACTCGTGCGCTTGCGTTGTCGCGCGACGGCGTACATTATTATCTCGATGTAAATCGACGGGCATGTTTTTTTTTTCGCTCATCTTCCGAATAAAACGCATTGAAGTTACGCATACGAAGTTGTTTGCCAAACTTCGAGGTTGACACTTGGAAGCGCATTAACGCAATCGCGTTCTGCACTTGTTATTTCCCACCGTTGCGCCAACGCAGAACAATAAAATCAAATATTAATAATTTATTATACCATTATACGTCGTGGCATATATTTTTAATATTCGCGTAACAATTTTTAAATAAAAACGAAATATATATAAAAACGTCGGGGGCAGCGATTTTATATCTTCATCGTGTATTTTATTTTAATTAAAATTAATTGTCAAGAATTTTTTATTTTTTATTTTTTTTTTGGTAAAATACCATCAAGCGACAACATTTTTTTTCTTAGATACTGTAGTAAATCATACGTCTAAGAATTAAAAAGTATGGTAGAGATGGTAATAGTATGGTATTTTCTCTTTTTGATACTACAACTACTTTAATATAGATATTATATAAATATTGTTTAATTACCTTTTACGAGCGGGTGTGGTTTATCCAATAGTGGTAATACTTATATGGCGAAAGAAATTATTATTACCTTCACCGCCCTACTATAAGATAAATGGTATAGATCATCAATTATAAGATATTCGTTGTACGAATTTCTTTTTATCACTTTATGAGAACGAACTTAGAATTGTATATTAAAGTAATTTTGTTTGTATTGTAGTTAATTTGCATCTTACACGTAATATATGATAATACGCATGCATATAATATATAAAGTATAATTTGATTATGATACTTATTATATGATTCTGTGTATTATTTACGAATTAAAATAATAATGAGTGAAAAGAAATGAAAGTTAGTATGATATTGAACGAGTGTAGAGTAGTTAAAAACAAAATGCTAAAACAAAGTGAATAGATTGTTTAAAATTTTAACTTTTATATGATGTTTGTCCTTATGCAATGGTAATTGATAATAGACGTTTATCTCTAAATATACATATTTTTGATAATAATATATTTGTTTATAGATGTCAATAATGATGACGTATTATATTTTATATTCTGAATGGAGTAAGGTATGTATTGTTCTAACAAAGATGTTTTTTTTTTTTTATACATGAAAACATTTTTTCGGATAGAACTAATTATCCGATTACCACAAGTGAGGTATACTTTCGGTAGCAAATCGTATCATCTTGGTACTTTATAAAACTCATTTTTCGAATTTCTCCAAAGTTTTTCATTAGGAGAAGAAAAACTACAAAAAAAAAAAAAAAAAAAAATGGCAAAAAATGGGCAAAATTACGATTTTCATAATTTTTTATTTCGTGATAACTGATATTTAATTGAGTTTTGATCGTAGAGACTTGATAATTTTTTTGATACTCATATAGGTACTCATTTTTAGGTTTAGTAAAATTTTGGAATGGAAATTTTATATTGGAAGAGCTTTGAATTTTTTCTAAAAATGTTTAATATTACCTGTAGTTTTTGATTTATCAGTTTAAAATTTTCATAGAAACTTAATTATAATATAATATTTAATCTATTTACAAAATATTTTGAAATTTGTGACTGACAATTTTTATCATGAAATGATAACTCCTTGAATTTTGTTCATAGGAATTTAAAATTTATTTCGAATATACACATGTGTAATTTATACTCGTGTTAAAATCTTGGAATGGATTATTAGTATAATATATATTAATATATTGAAATTCGCTCAGAATCGTATTTTATAAAGCAATATAATATTGCATTCTAATTTTAATAATAAACCACTAATTTCTCCGAGGGCTGAAGGGACGAAGCAACTTTTTACTACATTGTTGTAAAATATTAATATGATATTTTAAATATTATATTATCATAAATTATAAATATTTTAAATATTATATTATCATAAATTATAAATATTTTTCTATTTTAATAAAAAACACGTTTAAAATACAATTTTAGTTTCAAAAAACAATATAGGAATCGATTTTCTGGCTATTATTTTTTAAAATATCCTATTAAAACATGTTTTTAAACGTAAAAATACATTATATAGATATTTTAAAGTAAAATATTTTATAAAATAATTTTTTATTATTACGTTCAACAAAATTCTTGGTCATAATATTAAATTATTAGGTAAACCTATATATATTTAATTTTAAAACATTTTCAAATAGTTCTACAGAACTTAATATATTTTCACAATCATTTAGATGGTTTTAAGCGATCACGAAAACCGTGGATAGACTTTATCTGGGTTATTTAAAATTATTTTCACATCGCCATCAGGCATCAATGTCACTATATTAATTTTATAGTATCCGGAAAACTAGGGATTCAAAAGAAAATCACCAAATACAGTCTTATAATATCGATCGATTTCAATTAATTTTACATGTCAGACCCTTTACTACCAGGATCGTATGGTTTCTAGAATTGTCTTTTCACAATCATATATTTTTCAGATATTAAATCATAATAATACACGGGTACCAAACTTATTCAAAATCGCTCCAAGTGTTTCAGAGTTTTATTCAAACATCTGCGCATATGTATTATTAAATTTATATACACATCCAATTATTGTATTATTATGTCTATTACATTTTATTAATCATTATAATTCACTATAAATACACATTATATTATAATATAATATGTTATGAGTTATACGTTATAATCAACAAAAACATAATTATACGATGTCACATTATAATGATTAAGATCGAAAACGTATGCAATTTTCATAATTTTTGTAGGCGAAATGATACTTTAGCCTCCCCTGTTTATGCTAAAAAATATAACGTTTAACGGACATGTTTATTTATTGTAATAAAAAATAAAATTCACTATGAATATTTCAAAATTGAATAACCCGAGTAAAACAAAAACTATTAAAAATAATAAAACTATTACATTTTATATATTACATCGTACAATAATAATATACAAATGAAAAATTGTTATAGTCGAAACGTTTATAGTGCATTTATAACACGAAAAAAAACAGGTTAAGTAAAGTAAGCACTCTGTATATATATATGTATATGTATCTAGGGAGAAATAAAGTATCATCAAATATAACAAATAAAAAATAAATATCAATAATAATTATTCATTAAAATATAGATTTTTTACAGAATGATCAGTATATCCATTGTACGAAAATTCGATACGTTTTTAATGTTATTATCACCATTTTATTCATAATACAATATTATATGATTCTCTAAAAAAAATAAAAAAGTTTGATAATTATTTAAAACTCCAATTTGATTTCCGAAAAACAATATTAGATTTTGAGCGAAGCGAAGAATATATTGGTTTTACAAAGATGTTTTTTTTTTTTTTTTTTATGTATGAAGACACTTTTTCGGGTAGAAATAATGGTCCGATTACCACAAGTAGGGTATGCTTTTGGTTGCAAATCGTGTCTAGTTGGCACTTTATATAGCTCATTTTTGGAATTTCACAAAAGTTTTTCCTTCGGAGGCAAAAAACTCCAAAAAAATTGTGGAAAATCGGCAAAATTACGATTACTGTTATTTAAAATTTTTTAATTTCTAGATAACTAATTGAGTTTTCATCTTAGGGACTTGAAATTTTTTTTGAGTAATATACATATGTGATAAAATTTTGGAACGGATTGGTTGATTATTTGGCCCATCATTGCATTCATATCTTAAGTATATTAAACCACTTATTTTTCCGAGAACCGAAGGGACGAAGGAGGACCGTTCACAATCGACATCCCCAGTTATCTTTACTTTTTTTATTATATTACTGATTATAATAGATTCGGTGGTAGCCTATTAGTGTTATAAACATTATTACTTTTATTATTAATGAAATTCTATTTTAAATTGTACAAACTATTCAATTATTAAACTGATAATATTATGTCTTTAGTTAATAAATTATGTCCTTTGCTATAATAGATACAATCGTATACGTTATCATGGCGATTAGAATATAATCGTAATAATTACGTTGAAATTTCCAAAACTGACTGGAAGTAAATTATTTAAATAATAGTAGGCTTTAAGTTCTCAATGTGAATACCCAAGAGATAATATTGTTATTAAGATAAATTGTATAGAAATCATAAATTAGTCTTAATTGCAATTATCTATAATAAAACACGTGTTGCATTATATAATTGTGAGTTGTAACTGATGTATTTACAAGATAAGAAAATACTACATCAAATTTTTTAAATTATTTACTTATATGAGATGACAAAAATAAATTGTGTCTTTTATTTATTTTATTTTTTCAACTTTATTATAAAATTAATACTTATACTTTACATGCAGGATCTCCCGGATCTATTTACTAATTGTAATATCTAAGGGTTTATTATTTTTTTTTAATCTTATCAATGTGACATATTTGTTAAACTTTTAAATTCATAAAAATATATGTAAAATGTTCTTTTTATATAATAATAAAAAATGTGCAAAACATTTGTAACAATATTAGGTATATACTTTATTCTTTTACGTCGAAATTAATATTCGATTAGTTTTTTTTAAACAGAAATAAATCTAAATGTTTTATATGTTAATTTAAAAGTTTCGATATCGTATAATATGCACATTGAGTACGTGAACCATGTGTTTAAATTGAGGAAGAAGGATATTATGTGTCTGACGTGTTCAGATATCAATCATCGACTAAGTATAGTTTTAAAGTAATAAATTGTGAGAATGTCAAAAAATTGATAAATTTTTTGGTATAAAATAGAATTATATATTATTCATAGATATAATATATTAAATCATCTATTAAGTCTGTTTATATATCAAATTTGGTCCTTCACGATTGCACCAAAACGTATAATATTTTATTATTTTCAGTCCTCAACCAACATAAATAAATTGTATATTGTAATAAATAAACAAACAGAAATGTTAAATTTAATTTATGTTCAATTTCATAATAATATTATAACACCTATGTTTTAATGCCGTAGATCCATTGATTAGATTAACCGTGAATTAAGTATGTAAGTTTGTCGCGGTCGGATAATTACACAATCGGTAACAGCTGAAAGTGTTTGGTAATCTGACCGAAGTTGGTTACGGTCATATAATTTCCTTATTTAATTATTAAATTTAATGGTAGGAAAATATTAACGGTTTGAATAGTTATGTATTATATAATATGTATAATTTTGAAAATTACATATAAAGCATATTATTATTTGATGTATTAATATTTAAAGCAAATATTAACTTATACACTAAAATAGTGTTGCTCGATTTTCCCCATCAAATTATTTATTTTGTATCGTATATTCATGCAAAAGTAAATAAACTAACCAAACTATTTAGTTTACAAAAAAAATGGGTCGCGTACCATACATTGATAATCATAGTTTAGTACCGCTGAAACGAAAGTGGTAGTATGCGTATTATTTTAAGATAAGGAATAAGTTAAATATAATATACACTTGGGAAATATTATTTTATAATAGCATTAAAATATATTGTATATATAATTAAAAAACGATTTAAAACCAAAGGGAATAAAGAAACGGATTGGCTATATGTAGTATATAGTATATACTGATAACAATGTGAGTTCCGACATAGCGGAACATAGTGTTCTGAAAAGGGAAATTGTAGGGGAAGAAAACTGAGGCAATTTATCAAAACATTTTATTGATAGATTATCATTATCTAAGGAAAACTATTATTGACGTGTCATTTTTGTGATTGTAAATATAAACGATCAATTTTTTTTTTTCATTTATCGTGATTATTATATTCTTGTTAAATTGTTATTAATTATTATTTAATCTAAAAAAATAAAATAGAATATTACCAAAGAAAAAAATAAACATAAAAGAAAAATGCTTCAGTTTTTATATTAGTTCAAGAACATTGATTAAGGCAGAGATGGCATATACATTACGTTATTACCTATGCTTAAAATCCGGTTTCGTTCTACCTATGAAATTGTTTTTATCAAAAGTAATAAACATGTTTACTAAACATCATTTATATTAAAAACACCTTAGACAATGAGCTATTATTATGTATTGTACACCTTTCATATCCAAATAGTATTTTATTTTGTATGTAATATTATTCATTATTATTTTATATTTTTATTACGTATTAATTTTACATTTTTTTTTTTCAATTTTATGGCTCACGTGTGCAAAATAAATTACGATATAATAAATTTTCAATATTGAATTGTTTGTGTTTGTGCTTTTTTTTTAAACTCATTTCTGTTTATACAACCTAACCGCTTAATATGGACAAATGATTTTGGTCCCAACGTGTCCATATTAAAGGGAATCTACTGTTGTAAATAATTTATGCTCATATAATTTATGTTGATTATTAAAATTATAAAGAATAATAATAAAAGACACATATAAATAATCGTCTTTAAATATGGATTGCTAAGTATAATTAATATATTTAGTACCTTTATAATAATTATTTTAACTAATTTAACAAAGAAAAGATTAAAATGTTTACTTATTTAGAAGAAATATAAATTAAAGATTATTGTAGTGCGTTATACTATGTAAATAAGTGATTATTAATAAATTGTTATTTTCATCATTATTGCACACGATAATTATAATACAAATTATAATATTTCCGTTTAAACGAGTGAGTTTTGACCAGGGTGACGCAAAATGCAAAAGAAAAAATGATGGAATTTAAATTTTCCGAATATAAAGTTAATTATGTTTCTTTATATTGTATTTTTTAAACAAAATTGAGGTGTTCCTTTATTTATTTAAAACATAAAAGTTTAATTGACAATGATTATTGCATATATTATTGAAAGGTTGACGTTGTAATAAATTCTCAAAATTAACAAATCAAAAAAGGTTAGGAAACACTGGTTAAAATAATAATCTCCGATGAGTACGTTTTGATTAAGTTGTGACGGCGACACATTTTACAACGTGTTAATACAGTCTCGGCGCCACGTCGACATCGGTGTAGCTAGATTGCCTATCCTAGATGCCGTCTTTGCTAAACAGTCGGCGCGGCGTAGTTAATCTATAATTATGTATGGTAATATTACAAGTCCTTATACAATGAAGGTTTAGGGTTTAAACTCACCCAAAATGTATTTTTATAAAATATAAGTATGTAATAAAATTTAGTATTTTCTTAAAAATAAAAATAAATATTTATAATTATTTAAACTCACCCAAAATTTTGTGCTGGTTACGATCTCGGACTATCACGAAGTATATCCACAAATTGAGTGTATTTAATTAGTTTTTATTTCAATTATAAATTTCTTGACATTTATTTAAGCATATTATTTAAATGTATTATTTTAACAATCGTCTTTAGATATTATTATATTATTATATTTATTTTTGTTTTAATTTTTCTATTCAATTATAATTCTAGAATATATTATTGTAATATCTATTACAAGAGCTTAAGACTTTTTTCAAATGTTATAACTTTACAACACATTATTATTGATGGGGAGTTAAAAATTAGATTTTTTTTTTTGGTAATCAAAAAATAATTTTAGGTATAGTTTAAGACAGTATAATATTTTATTAACCATTATTAACGTTATATTTTGTACGAGTATTTTTTTATATATAATTTTTCATGTAATATTTTTCAGAGCGTACCGGTTTTTATTCATAAAGTTGTTTATATTACGTCTTTATATATTTTTATTTATTTAATACATTTTCATAATGACTAAGTATTCTAACATGAAAATAATTACTTAGTTTAATAATAATATTTACCAGTTGTGTTTGAAATTATTCGTAATAATATTTCGCATTTGATAGTAAATTACAGAGTATTCAAAATTTGAATTTAATTTATTTAATAAACACGGGAAAGTGATAAAACGGAAATATTTAATAGAAATTCTCTTATTTTCGATAATGTTTATTAAAAAAAAAAACTACTCTTTTTCAGGGCCACTACATTAACTAATACGGCAATTGATTTATAAGTCGGTATGGTTGAATGATACACACAATCAACGACTAGTAATAGAAAATCCATTTAATTAAAGTTTGAACTATAAAATGGTAGAGATAATAGATATATGATAGGGAAACTATACATACATAACCATATAGGTCCCTATGTACCTATTTTATATGAAAATAATACTTTGCATACAAATTTCATATACTATATCATAAAAATAAATTAAAAACTTTAAGATTTAATATTTTAAATCCACATTAAAATAAAAAAGTAATGATTAAACTTCATATGTTTTATAATTTAGAAATATTATTGGTATGCCGTTACAGTTATCTAATATTAAATTATATCGGTACTTAATAATGAAAGAATTTAATCATGTTTAGAAAGTGTGGCTAAAATAATGATAATTGAGTATAATAAATTTAAAAAAGAATGGTTCTAATGATTCAATAACTAGTAGAACGTATTATAATTCGATTTAAGTATTTTTTATTTTTTATCTTTTACCCGTATTTACGGGATATACAAGCATCACTCGAAAGTCAGGAATATCGTTAGAGATCAACTTAAGCTTTGCGGCGTCTGAAAACGGAAGTTCCGGTCCGGTTTCCCGTCAACCGCACATTCGACGCCAGCCGGCTACATAAATACTTACAATGATACAAGCGTACATAATATTATAATACGTATATTCGCCAATCTTTGGAGCCGTTTATCATGCTACCTACAATAATATAAAATATAATGCGTATCAAATAATAATAATAATATTATGCCGGCCGGAGCAAACATATTTCGATCCGCTGTCAACCGAAATTGAACGATAGCCTCTTCGCGAGTTATACATGTCCGTTCGCATATTATATTATTGTACGAATTATGACAGAATAGCCGGTTCTATAATAACATTATTTGTGTTATCAATATAACATACAATACTATTCTAATCTAGTCCCGAATTGATAACAGATAGGTAAGAAGTTTTGAACAAAACTGTTCTGACGAAAATACCTATATATCACTGTTAACTTAACTTATCCGTTATACGTATACTAAATATTAAGTTATATTGGCAGGTATACTATTATACTAGTTTATTATATAATAAATATTTAAAGATAAATCCTAAAGGATTGTAATCACCTGTTTCTTAATGTCACTATGACAAAGTTTATTTCATAGTGTAACAAATCAAACACAAATTAAAAATATACCATCAAGTACATAATTATTTATTTATTTTATTAATTTTTGGACAGTGCCTAATAAATCTATTGACCAAAACATCAAATCCAAATCATTTAAACCATACAAACTATAAAATTAGAAATTAATTCATGTTTAGTTCTTCAGTTGATTTTTATCTCGTAAAAAACATCCCTTATATAACAGTCGACTTTTACCTTTCTAAATTTTTACTTAAGCATTTCAATAATATTTTTTATATTATTAAAATTAATATTTATTTAAGTTTATACTGATATAAATAATTTTAACTTGGTAATTTACTTTATTTTAAAATAAAAAAAAATTCTTAAGTAGTATATTAATTACAATTATTATTATATTGTATACATTAACAATTTTAACTATTAAAATATCTTACTAAAAATTGGCAATTTTTACATACCTAAACTTTTAATGAAGGGTTTAAAAATCGACTAAGGTAAAAATTAAATGTTTAATATTTTTTTCAGGTAAATTTAGTAATATTAGTAATATTTAATAAAAAAGTTATATTTTTTTAAGTAATTCGTAAAATTGTTGGAGGTTGAAAATCTCTTGTTATACTGGCTGTTATCACTGTGTCGTAGGTCAATATGGAAAACCCACAAATAACTAAAATGATTTCCCTGCGAAAATAATATAGTTTCTTATAAATATTTTCGTGGTCCTTTTACGTGACCTGAAAATTCCGTACAGGAAAAATAATGTACATTTATTGAATTGTGGATAATTTAAAATTGCGATGAGGCAAAACAAATAATATCCTACTCGATAAACGAAAGTTAGCGGGAAAAATACATCCGATAATATAACAGAGGAATTTTAAACGTAAACAAAAAAACGAACGAAAAAATATTTCCGATGGCGGAATTCCGATCGCGTCCGCATCGATAATCCTGCATGAGAATTATAGGCAGACGCGGTAACTCTTCGACTGATGGACAATGGAGATAAAATTCGGTTTAAATTCAACATTTATCAGATTTTTTTTCCTCCGAATTTGAGAGTGTAATATTGTAATCTTTTACATTACATTAGAGAATATATCTAAATTATTTGATGATTTATATTTATAATATATAATAATATTATGTACTACAATTTCGACAAACTCGTTGAATAAATTTATAAATTTTCCACCGATTGTCACGAGATCCGAATATTCTCTCATATATCACTCAGCGTCCGCTGTGACCCGTTTTCGGCGGGTGAGCTATACGATCCGCGGGAGATCGGATGAAAATTCGTGATCGCGTGTATTTTTGTCTGTCATGCGTACCGTAAACCATATATTTATGTATTTATATTTTCGAAATAATAGGTCGCTGTAATAAACACAGACCAGAAACCCGTTGAAAATACAATATTTTACAATAAAAAATAATATTATCACACAATACAAATTGACGAATTTTGTACGTTAGAAAAAGTGAAATTGTCATAAAAATGTAAGTTATTCGTGTCACGTTCAATTATTATAGTTAGACTTATAAAAACGATGGGATTTTGGTATGAAAAGTATTGTAAATATCAGTCTGTAATTTCAGTAATTTTGAATTTTAGACAGAGAACTGAAGTTGAATTTCATTAAACTTCGTCATTAGGCCATATCGGGTTATTATAAATTTAATCTGAAAATGAAGCAAAACCTGGAATTGAAAGAAATTTTCAATGTTAAGTTAATATAATTTATAATCTCTATTTTATTTAGTATATATTTCCTTACACTGAAAAATGATGTTTTTTATCTGAAAACTGTGTGTATGATGAAGCAGTCAGTAAGAAAAATTGTGTGTAATAAGAGATAATAGTCTGAAATAGATTTATTTTTATGATATACCAATCATAGAAAAATGACGAAGAGTACAATTATAGTTTTATAAACTAGTTCTAAAAATGTAAATATGCATTCTCGAACAATGGCCGAAACATTAAATTATTTATAATCGATTAATAATTTATAATTTTGTATCGTAATAAGATTAACCAAATAAGCAATGAAATATATAAACCGAGAAATCACGTACAATATTACGCGCCTCGGTAACACAAAAATAAATTGTTTTATTTTGATTTGTCGTTATTGTTTGAATAATAATAGTTGTTTGGGATAATCAAAATTACGGAAATTTAGAGTATTTAATAACAATGTCATAATAATTATGGACCAGGAAGTACCGTATGAAGAAACTCGACCTATGGTTATAGCTGTAAACACCAAACCGAACTATAGTAACCGGCCGAAAAAAAGTATTTTTAATAACATATCGAATCGAAATTATTTGTATTATTATGACTGATTGAGACCGGATTGACGATTAAATACGTAAAAACTGAATAAACCACACAGAAAAAATAAACGAACCTACAACACTTAAAGTTTATACAAGTGGTTACCAAAATGTTTTATTTTACTGCACACACACAAAAAGAAAAAAAAAACACGCTTTCTCCTCCTCACCCCACACCAGTCACCAACAAACAATTTTCGTGATATAACGTCTCTATTATCTTATGACGGATTACAATGTTCGAAAAACAAAATATACACTATGGCCCTCTCCTCGGACCCATTTTCTGTCGCCCCTAAGGGGAGATTTCGCTCATTGTTTGGAAAACACTGGATTACAGGTATACTAATAATATTCGTTACACTAATATGACGACAACAATAATATACGATTATTGTTATTATTATTTTTGTACTACAGCGATACTTTCGCGCCACGCCGATTGAAGCGGCAAAACGCACCGGGGCGGATTGATCGATTCCCCTCGCGTCTCTCGCCACGGCGGCAGCGTTAGCGTTTGATCATCGCAAACGCGGCGCACGCGCGCCCCCGAATCCCACCTGTCGACCATCCGGCACCCGAAAACCACCCTCGATGAAAGCCGATTCTTTCACCCTTCGTATACCATCACCGATCCCTTTTCGTCATATCCAACCCGCTTTCGCGCTTTTACAGTATCGTCTCCGAGTTATAGTTGTCATTTCCATGCACGTATCTTTTAATTTTTTCCCGTCTGTTTAAATATTTATTTATAACGATTATTATCCTTCCCGTGTCCGCAAAACGAAAATCGCTTTTACACCGTTGTTATATATATATATATATTATAGCTACCCCACAGTATAAATATATTAGTTTTGTATGTCATAACATGTCAGTTTTATCGTTCTCGTAAAATGTAACACATTAGTACCTATCTTGTACACGCGTCAGTTGAATATTGTCGATTAGGTGTTCAAAAGTCTTGATTCATACGATGGCGAAGTCCAAGGCATATTTAAGGGGGGGGGGGGAGGGCGTTTGATAGGAAAATTGGCCAAAGGGCATTAAAATGTTCGTATGATTTAATTTAATATTTTAATTATAGTACATTAATAGATATTATAGAACAGTTGACGCTCAGTTCCTCTGTAGTGTTTCTTTTTTTATACTTTTATTAATTTTTCTATTCATTTTCAATATTATTCATATTAATTATTTTTAGGTATATTGCGAAATCAACGTGCTAATATTGTGCCATATCATAATGTTATAAGAAAATTATAAGATAAATTATATTATACGTAATTGGTTGCACACAAATTTCGATGCTCATAATTGGCAAAATCTTAAATTACTCCCATCCGGGACGTCCAGAGTGGAATCCTAACGTATCTTATGTGCGGCACCTTTAGTTATAACCACCTTTAGTCATAACCACCTTTAGTCAGTGTAAAATAGGGGCTTTCAATCA
Source organism: Eriosoma lanigerum (assembly GCA_013282895.1). Classification (NCBI taxonomy): domain Eukaryota; kingdom Metazoa; phylum Arthropoda; class Insecta; order Hemiptera; family Aphididae; genus Eriosoma; species Eriosoma lanigerum. The sequence goes on from CM023358.1 coordinate 62,235,384, forward strand.
GTGGCCCGTTGCCATAAGGGGATCCATCGATAATTTGGGGATGAGTATTTTTGATTACTTTCAAATTCCTACTTAACTCATTATCATTTACTTTTTATTTTAAAGGCATCTACACACCAAAAATCTTAAGAAACCCCAATATAATGTCCATAGCAAGTTGAGTCGATCAACTAGCGATTATTTCATACGGATAGAGCACGTAATTATAATTTATATAATTAGTTTATAAATTATTTAGTTAAAATATAATAATTTCGTATTTATTTAAATGCTGAAGCGTTACATTGTTTTATACATCTGAAAAATATTTTATAAATTAGTCGTCGTTATGACGTTCCGCACACATCATTGTTTTATATACCGATCGCACGCGTGAAACTCACAAAATACAACAAATAAACTAAATTCTCTTCCACTCTCTCCTTCCATTATCTTTTAAACGTAATAATTTTTCAATGTTTATCTTTTGTAATATTTACTATAATACTGTCCTAAAGATTCTAAAACAAGACAGATTGCCGTGTCGGATAAATTCCTTTATTTATTTTTTTTTTGCCGTAATGACGCACACACCAACCGGGTTTTGATTAAATAAACTAATAAATTAATTTTTAATTATACTAAAAAAACCTAGAAATATAAAAAATATGTGATTTTTTTTGTATCAAAATATGATTATATTTACCGTTAACGTTAGTTAATAATATGCTCTGAAATTTAATTTTTAATTTTTTACGAACCAGGCATATTAAATTTATTTTCCCGTTGAAAAATTATATAAGTACTGTTATAAATTATGTATAATATAATAATAAATAATATATTATATACGATTTGTTTTCTTGATGGTTATCAAATAATGTTGCACGAAAATAATTAATAAATAACAAAATATGGCAATTAAGTCGTAAAATATGTTAACTTTTATTAGTAATATATTTATTTATGATACTTACATAGTTTTAAAATGTGCAATGAAATCAACATGATGAAATAATATGCAAATGCATGTATTTTGTTAATATTCTAACCGACGCGTGCATGAAATTATTTTACAAACACAAGAAGAAAAAAAACGACAATTTTCATATTTTAACCACTTGTTGAGCCGATTGTTTTGTATATTTTAATATATATAATTTATGATATAAAGTCCTAGGTACATGTTTCGTTAGAATTTATAATAGTTATAAATTCAACATTCACATAATATTAACGTTCGTGCCGTCATATTACTTATATAAGTGGGTATAAATATACGAAGTATCAATTTTATTATTGTTATATATAAAACATCGTATTTATAACTAATTAGTTTTAAATTTTTTATGACGGTATAGTAAACAGATTGCTCTAAACTATATTTTAGTGACAATATTAATTTTTAAGGTTTAAGAGTTAGAGTTTAGGTTTTACTATTTTTGGTTTAACGTATTTTGATTATGTAATAAATAAATTACTCTGAACAATTATTTACATTATTTTCTCCCAAAAATGTATATATAAATGTAATATAATACAAATTCCAAATATAACCCCGATAAAAATTAACTTTAAATTATCTGCTATTAATGATATTTGCTACATAGTATGTAATATACTAAACTAAACTAAATTAAAAATAAATAATTTTAAATAATTTATAAATTTTTTATTTTATCATCAAGTAAAATGAATATTGGAAAGATAAGATATAGTACGATAGATAACTAAATCCTCTTTCAATTATTATATTTTTATACGATGAAATTTATATTTAAAGATGTAAATTTCTATTCATAAATTGTATTTTATTATTAAATTTTATTTTAAAATAATACTTAATTAGTAACTTTTTTAAATTTAATATTATGTCTAGGTACTAAATGACATATTATTGTAAATCGTTTCAAATATGAAAAACTAGAAATAGAAAATATTTATGTAGGATAATATTTATTTTATTTGCCTCGTGTTTGATGAAACCCCAATATACTTACCAATAAAAAATAACCCTACTGTTCTTCATATATTTTTAAAAATATAGGTATCATTTAAATAGTCGAATAAAATTATGAAATTAATCGTTTAATATAATATATAATATGTTTGTGTTTAATTTATAACTAAATTGTTTTATTATTAATAAACTATAAATGATAATATTTTTAAATAAAATATTGCTTAAAAAATGATATCAAGTTTTAATATATTATATAATATACATTTTATATTAAAAAATGGTTTAAAATATATAATAGCCTTTTCTACAATTAAACAACTTCAAAATTTTAACTCAATGAGTGATTTATATCATAATTTAATATTAAATTTATATAAATAAAAGTTTTGTATATATTTATTTATTTTAAATCAGTAGCATATTTAAGAGAGGGTAAAAAAAAGACTGTTTCCTTCTTTCAATTGTAATATTTTTATTTTTTCATTATAAAAAGGGTAAATGGCACAGGTTGAAATTGTTGTTTATTGATTTTAAAATATTTTATTTTATTGAATAGGTTTTGAGAGTATAATTTGCATAATGTTGCACTAATCAATTTTGAAGGAAATAATAAAATAAAATTCCAATTCACTTAAACAAAATAGACCCTTTATATTAATCAAATGGTTGTTCCTATATAGATAAAGCAGTATCAGGAGTAATAAAATAATCATTAATGAGTCGTTTAAAAGGTGTTTAATAGTTTCAATTAAAAATTGCAATTAATTTCCTTTTTTACTATTGATTTTAGTTCGGTATTTTTTCCCACTCATCACGCATTTTAAAATAATACTTTATATTTTTCTACAATAACTTATAAATACTATTATTTTATTAGAGACTGCAGTTTCTATTCACACGTGTGAAACATAGGTAACAACTTTTAAAAAATGTTATTAAGAAAAATATGAACATTATAAATTGGTAAGTGGTGTAACACATTTACTTTGTATATTAAAATTGTTGCCATAATGCAAAATACTTATTATTTTATTTGGTCAATGAATAATTTAATAATTGTTTATTGTTGTTATGGTATCTCAGGGAATTTAATTAACCAAATAATAATTTCTTTTCCCTTATGTGTTATTTACCGTTGTTCTCTACATGTTAATATTTTTCTGGATATTTAGAACTTAAGTCATATAATCTCTCATTTAAGTCAGGTGTCAACTCTGATATTAAGAATTACATGCATATATACATCTATACCCATTTATCAAAGGTATTTGAATCTCTTGTCCTTGACAGTATAATGCTATCATTGCCATCTCTCAGTGCTATCTTGATTGACGAGTAGCATTGATTTCGTCCTTTTCGTTCTACTGTAATCTGAAATACTACTTTTGCAAATATATTAAAGATGCATTCAATAATGATTCCAAAGTAGACGTAATTTATACCTATTTTGTAAAAAGAATTTGACTCTGTTAACCAGAACGCTCTTATTTTCTTTGCTTAATATATCGGAATCGGTTTCCCTTTATTATCTTGATTTCTTAATTGTTCTTATTTGTCAAATAGACATCAATGGGTTAAAAACTTTTTGATTTCAAATCTCATATTATTATAGTTTCCTTTGGAGTCACCCAAAGTAGACATCTATCTTCTATCCTCCTTTTGTTGTTTGCAAATATCGTCTCAACTACCCCTTTTCACTGCAAGATAATTTTTTTTTAAATGATACTAAATTATTCTATATAATATATATATATATATATATTATATACGTTGGTACATTGTAGTTAATTTTAGTAAAGATTAAAATTGAGAATCAATGACTTTTTTTAGGTCTAGTTTCCGTTTAAATTAGTGCGACTATTCTCGCATGGATGCTTGGAATTAAAATTGAAAGTAAAGTCCGTGATCTTGGATATCATTACTCCTTTTTTAAGGCCAAAATCAGTATATTACTCGTATATCCAGCAGATTGAGAGTGTTTAATGTGAGTTTCTTTGCTTTGCAGGATTAACACTAAACATTCCTTATTCTATGCATCACTACGATCCAGTATTTTACAAGTTCTATATATCCTTAGTTCTCATATCCTTAGCTGACTTTCGATTAGTTCAAGATATGTCATTCCAGTCACTTTTCTTCAACATATCCACTTTAAAACCCCGTATAACTTGCCACTACCATATATTTTGTACATCAACATGCTTTAAGAACTACCTAAGAAACGAAACTCCAACACCATATGAGAAGGGCCAATTAGGACATTTCATTCTTTATATTTGTATAAACGTATATTTTATAATGTTCAATTATTATTATAAATACACCTCATTGTAAAACAAATGCGCCTAGTGCATTGTAATATATATATATATATATATATATATATGTATATAAATAAATAAATACATATTGATTTTTGTAATTACTTTCGGAAAAAACATTGTTTTTGCTAAACAAATTGACTTTGTCTTTTATATAATTACCTAATAGTAATAACAATATTAATAAATAGATAGAGTGTCTATCTATTTAGTTATTGCAATATCTCCGTTAAAAATTAAAATTTTTGTATGAAATTTTTTTTTTCAAACTATTTTATAAGCAACGGAATATTACTTTTATTGCATGATCAAAAACATATGTCTTATAAAAAATTTAAAAAATTAACTCTTTTTTTAAGTTATAAAAATTTGAAGATATCCATTTTAAAGAGTATATTTATATCATAATTTTGAAGTTTCGATCTCTCAATTTAATCGAAATTTCTATTTTTAGAATTTTTTACATTTATTATAGAATCGATATTTCTGACGTCATTATTTTTAGTAATTTAATATTTTAATAAAATTGCACATAAAATTTGTACTATCTTATTTTTTGGTGCATACAAAATGTTAATATACGTCATTATACCTTTATTATCTATGAATTTTATAGCTGCAAAAATTCCATTATAAACCTATGCTGTTATATGACTTCAGCAATATTTTTTTCCAAAAAATGAAAAAAAATTCTATAAGTAGACATCTTGTTTGAATTAAAAGATTGACACTTCAAAGTTCACATATAAATATACTCAATATTATAATAATATTATATTAAAATAAATGGCTATCTTTAAATTTTATATAACTTAAAAATAAAGAGTTTTTTTTTTTTTTTATGAAATGTATATTTTTAAACAAGAAATAAAAATATTATTATAGTCAGTTGTCTAAATAATAATTTTGAAAAAAATCTGCATTCAAAAATTTTAATTTTCCACGGATTTATTGCAATTAGTAAATAGATCTTGGGTATAATATGTATATGATAAATATTAAGTAGGTCCTCTAATTGATTATCAGATAAATATGAAAATAATTATATACACAAATATTGTATAAATTCAGTGTTTTTTGCAATACAAATTTATTTTTATTTAATGGTAAAATTATTTATTTATTATTGGTTCATGTTAACAAATATTACATTTATACCATATTATATGCATACCTGAATATTATTATATCAACAATGAGTAATTATATTATTATTGTATGTTAAATAAAAAAAGGCCGGAAGGTCGATTTGTAAGGACCTATGTAAATATTCCAAAATATTTTTAAATCCCTACTATCATAACTTATTATGAGTTATCATGTAATAAACAAATTGAAAGAACGGAAACCGTAATTTTGCCAATTTTTCGTCACTTTTTGGTAGTTTTTCATTTCTCAAGGAAAAACTTTTGAGAAATTCGAAAAATGATAAACTAACGAACAAAATGAAATTTGGTACGGAAAGAGTACCCTACGTGTGGTAATCGAACTAGTGTTTCTTTTTAGAAAAATGTTTTTATTCATAAAAAAAAAAATCTAACTTCTTTGTAAAACCAATACATTTTTCGATTCACTCAAATTCTAATATGAAGAAGAAAAACAGCTAAAAATTTTGAAAAATCTACAAAATTCAGTTTATGTATTTAAAATATTTTTATTTCATGATAAGTAATTTAGTTTTGATAGTAGGAACTTGAAAATATTTTTGAGTATTCAAACCGGTAGTCTACATGCGTGGTAAAATTTTGGAACGGATTGGTTTATTTTTTGGCAAAATATAGAGCTTTGAACTTTTTTCCAAAAATGTTTGATAAAACCTACAATTTTGGGTTTATCGATTTGAAAATTTTATAGAAGTCTAATCATAAACAACTTAATTATTTTACAAAATATTTTGAAAATCCTGACTGAAGATTTTTTTTATAAGCTTTTTAATTTATAACTACAGAAAATCGGCAAAATTACGGTTTCCGTTATTTTAAGTTGTTTTATTTTATGAAAACTAATTAGGTTTTGATCCTAGGGACTTGGCATTTTTTTTCGAGTTTTCTCATAAAAAGTTTACACACGTCGTAATCTTATGTAACAACCTATCAGTATAATATATGTTATATTGAGTTTCACTCAGAATCGTATTTTGTAATACAATATTATTGCATTCAAATCTTAATTAAAATAAACTACTAATTTCTCCGAGGATCGAAGGGACGACGTTTAAAATCGACCTTCCAACTCTTTTTAATATAACTATTGAACTATTGATATGTTAAACAAAATTTAATATGTAAATCTTATATTCATTTTACATACTTCTAAATATAAAGTAAGTACATAACGTTTAACTAGATATTCTGGTTATGGTGGATAAGCTGGTGACGAAGCATATAAATTGCATATTTCTAAATTCGTTAACCTTTGATATTTATTCAGTCTTAAGTCTATATAAGTTTACATAATCATATTTTATTGTATACTTTGTGTAATATATTAATTAATTTCTTTTGAAGTTTATAGTATAAAATAATGAAAATATGATATTTTTATCTGTTTGTGTAGCTGCGCTAGTAAGACAAGCAGTGGAGTATTTTGGAAAATTATTAAAGTACAAATTTCCCTTTTGGGTATAATTAATATTAATTATTTGCTTCGAATTATTGTGGTAAAATTTCTATATTTATAGGCTTATTTATTTAAAAATAACTAAACTTTATAATTTTTATATAAGTTGCATTAAAATTTTTGTTTCTTGTATTTGAAAAAGTCATGTAATTTTGTATAATAATACGAGAATGAATAAATTAGGGATAGTCTCAAAAATGAAAAATATTATAACTATAAAACATTAACTATCGAGTTTTTTACATTTTTTATAGTTATATAATAATTATAAAATAGTCAATTTCAATTGTATATTTATTTTCCCATTTTCTTTGTTTATAGTTTATACTATCATACTTTATCATGTTTTATATCATACTTATAGTAAATTAGTAACTATCGATTTAAATTTACAAATCATAGATATTAATTGAAATAACTTTATACCTTAGTCCTTAGGATTTCTTAGAATAATATACATTTATTTATGTTCATTCTTTTTATTCATTATGCACTAAACTAACTAAGTTAATAGTTAAGTTATATATAGATATAAGTTCATTTAGGACTTATAAAATAATAAAACTACAAAATTATTCTTTATGATTAGTTTAAAATAGTTTTTCATTGTCATTATACTCGGCATGGTTACAGCAGAATTTTTAAAACTAACTTTAATAAAGAATTGTGTATAAAAAATATAAGTACTTTTGTAAATTAAATCAGATATTATCCCATGCCATAGTTACAATTTAGATGCTATCTCGTCAAATACAATATAGTATTATAAAATAAACCATATATTGTATATAGATATTATCTAAATGGAACGTACTTAAAACTTATTGATACAGACTGAGTGGTTTTGATCTAAAAATGACAAATTATTTGTTAAGATAACAAGTTTAGGTTCTTAATAGACTTTGATAATTTATTATCTAATAATGTAGTAGGCAAAAGTTTATTAAGTAGCTTTTACGGAGGAATGAATTCGATTGACGTTACCTTAAACATTAATAACGAAATTACTGTTTATCAAACCACATTATAAAACATACCTATCATTATTAGAGAAAATAAAAATTTTATAACAGGTATAATATAATTTCATCATCTTTATGAATAGTATATGAACTATATTGGTAAAAAATAAACATAATAATGATAATTATAATGATATAAAATAAAAATAAAGGTACACATGTCATAAAAAAAAAAACATGAAAAATCATTGTTCGGACTGTTATAAATTAGAATTTGAAAGTACTGATACTGATATTGATAGTATATATAAATTAAACAATTCATTTTAAAGTAATTAACTACTTCGTATAAAGCAAATGAATTAAGTAGAATATTAAAACTGAAACAGATACAGGTACTGTGTTTTTGATACCAAATAATAAAAATACTTGTAGCGAAGGTCTTTGAGTATCTAAAATTAATAAAATTATATAATTTAAAAAAATTAATTAAATCAAAGACTACCTATAAAATTGCAAATAACGAGATTTTCGAAAGTAATTAGAAAAATGGTACCGATAATCGAGTATAAAAATTGTATGTATACAACTTGCCTTTAATGTATAATGAAAGACTTAACATCTGACGATAACATTGTTCGTTTAATATAATAATTTTAGTTATAAGCAGTATTGTGCATTATCTAGGTAAAATACAGTATTATCTTAATTTAATCTTATATACATAAAAATGTAGATAAAAATTATTTTAAGTATCTTTTTATCTTATCTAAATAAATAAATAAGCTATCTCAGAATAATCAACTAGATAATAATTCAATCAATGATTTAAAAAATGTTCACTCAAAATTATTTTAAACTGCGCTCTGTAAACACTATTTATAGTTTTAACTGGAGCATCAGATATTTTACAATTAATAATGATAATATTTACAAAATAATCATGATAATAACAACTATGGTTTACGCCGAGTACGAACGTTGGAGCTACATTAAATATTAATTTAATTTGAATTTATTTATTAAATATTACTTATCTGTTTTATTATCTAGATAAAATTGGTTATCTTTTATCCAGATAAAAATTTTAAGTGTTATTTATTTATCTTATTAGATAAATTTAAAATCAATTATCTGTCATCTATTATCTAGATAAATTATGGGTTATTTATGTACAACACTGTTTATAAAAATTAAAAATGTAACAAAATTGTGATCATTCACAATACCATTGGGACCAATTACCAATTGTAAGATAACTTGTATCATCATTAATTGAACGTATCTGATTTCAAAATAAATGTAGGAATATTATTATTATCCAAAGACTTATTTTTTAAAATTAATTTTACAATACATTTAAAAATTATTTTTTTTTATAATACCTCATAATTTATATTGACTACTGAAATTGTTTTTAAACGCCGTAGTAACGCATTTGAATAGTTAGAAAATTTTACTTAAAACTAGACTTGAATATTTTTTTGACAATCAGCACTATTTATTGGGATACATTTTGCAAATGTATGTTTCGAAAACGTTGTTTCTAAATAATTTTTATAATCAAATGATTTTACATACATTTTATTATTGTCTGTCAGACGGAAACTTGTATTGATATATTTATTATTGAAAATATACACAATATTAACACATGTTGCATTTCACACATATATTGTCGGGTGTTTTGATTTCGACTTGTTTTTTAGCAGTATATTCAATCGTTTTAGAAGTAAAAGTATATTTTTATCATTAATACCATAATATAGTATACATATAACCATATAACGATACATTCAAAGATTATCGTTCTCATGATCATTATTATATTTTTGTTTTGTTAGTAAATTGGCTAGCTGAATACAATAAATGAACTCGTAAGGTTATACTTAGAATTCGAAATAATTGAAAACACATTAAGTTATTCGGAAAACATTTCATGTCCGGATAGTGATTTAATTAGTATAAACACAAAATTGGATATTTGTAATATTTATGATGTAATTGTATCGATATTTGAACCCTTAGAGTTAAACAACTTCAACGTTTTCTAACAATTTCTTTTGTTTTACATGATTTGTATTTTTAATTAAATGATGACGCAATACATTTTAATTTAAAAATCAATATATTTTGATTATGTAAAAAGTGTAAATATAACCATTCATTTACTGTAATAATATTGTACTAAGTGATGATAACCTTTTTGTCGAATATTATTTTAATAAAGAAAATATAAGAAATACAGATTAATAAGAAAATATAGTATTCAATTATATAAATAAGATATATTTAATGTTTGACAAATAAAATAAAGGAGACTATGAGACTTTAAAAAAAGTATCATCCCTTGCAATGACTGAATCCAACTGAATCTGACTGAATCTCGTGGGCGCTTAAAAAAAAAGTAGGGATACGCTAAAAATATTTTTAAAAAGAGCTAGTCTGTTTTCCACGTTCTCCCTAATTCTGGAACTGGATATATTTACTAATTGTTTAATTATTACACAAAAAAATTGAATGTCGATATAGCTCTAATTTTCATAATTAAAAATAAACATAATAGGTATTCTTAAATAATTTGAATACAATTTTTATTTGTTTACGAAATTCAAATTTAGTTTTTATAGTATAAATTTAATTGAGCTGAAATTTTAAACAAAACAAAATTATTTATTATTACATATTTAATATAAATAATAAAACAAAATCTTCTTCAATATGCGTTTGTATTTTAATTTTAAAGTTTAAAATACTACTAAGAGACTACTAAAATTAAAAAGGCAATAATATCAATCGTATGGAATGAGATAATAAAAACAGTTATAATTATAGATAAGGGTAATAAATCAAATATATATATACATATTTTATTTTGAATACGAATATAAAAATATTAATTAAAACAACATTGACAAATTTAGTCATAATTTAATAATATATTTTAATTTAAAATGGTAATAAATTCATTCATTTAGTAATATTGTAATTTTTAGCATAAAAATGACATATTGTTATAATTAAGACAAATTTTAAGAACGTATAAAATAGTGCACATTCGTATCATTTAAAAAATAACAACTATTCACTACCATTGAAAGATATAATAATAAATAATTAATTACAGAATATCTTTTTAAATAAAAGCATAATTATGTTTTAACACTCGAAAAATTGTTCATCATCATGACGTACAATTTAACTATTATGTCTTTGCACTAAATTAAATATGAATGTATAATTTTCACGTAATTATTTAATAATTACCCTGTACCCTTTGTTTATTACATAAGTAGCAATAAACGAATTTAAGTGTCATTTATATAAACTAATTACTATTATGTAAATTAGAAAAAAATCATATTAAAATACTTATTAAATTATAGAAAGTCTCGAAAGATTTACATGACAAGGGTATGGAATATCAATTTATGATATATTTACACCTTTTGGTTTCATAAAATTACTTGTAATATGTTACTCTTACATCAATAACTTAAAAGTTGATTTCAGATTTATATTTAAAAAAAAAAAATGTTGAAATTAATATTTCTTTTAAAAGTGTTTTAATTTATTTTTAATGATTTTTTAAAGTTAATGAAAATATAGTATTTTAGATACGATACACTAATCTATAAGAAATTCAATTTTAAATAATGAATAAATATTATATTTTCATTAACTTCAAAAAAATCATTAAAAATAAATGAAAACACTTAAAAAAGAAATTTAAGTGTCATCATTTTTTTAATAACAAATCTACAAAATGGCTATTTTTAATTAAATTATTATTTTTAATTAATTGTATTAATTTTTAATTTTTTTTTATTTAGAAAAAAAAATAAAAATAAATGTACCCTTATTATAGTGCCGGGGTATAATAATAATTTAAAAATCGTTTAAAACAAATATTGCGTAGAGACATAGTTATTTCATTTGTCAAATTCTCGAGATTCATAATGTATATAATATGTATCAATTTTACACCTGATATCTGAACTCAAGCGATTGACTACTGGAAGTACGGATGATAGGCAATGAATACACGGTTATAAATATAACAATATAAAACAAATTTACAATAATTAAAACTATGCATAATCATGTTTGAATATTGTACTGTTGTTTTGTGTGTTGCGTCTGCCCCCTGTCATACGTGCTGAATTCAGCTATACCAAGTATTTATGCCTATAATTGACACAAATCGGAGAAGCTGTCTGAGTCGCATAATGTGACCGTAATACTAAATTATTTTTTATAATATAAATCGTAATAATAATTACGTTCACGTATTCAATAAACATAGTTACATTTGCCCGTCAAGAGAAATCCTCATTTTTCTTTTTCTTTTTTTTTATACGTATACCCCCGATAGTGAAATGGTTATGTGTTAATATATTGGTTTAAAGAATATATTTTAAATATTGATCCAAAATTGTAAAAAGTTTTTTGAAAATGTTTCAGTTTATAAATTTAAATATCTATTGAAATTTAAATTACTTAATTGCAACACGTTAGTTACTTATAAAATATTTAGACTAAAAATTAGTTTTAAATTGCTTATAATATGTTAAATATTAAGAAATAGCACAAAACACACTTAAGTATAATTTATTTTTTATCTACCTAGTGTTATAAATATATTTTACTAATTAAAAGGTGAATAATTTTCTCTTTGTTATGTAATTAAATTCAATATTTATTAACTATGTGTTGAAAAGAAAACATTATTATTTTTAGAATTTTTTTCAATTTTTTTACAAATTATAAAAATGTTTCAATTTTTGTATTTAATTATCAAGTTATTTACAAATACCATTATTTTACACCTTTTATTTGATATTAATTAAACTTATTTGTATTTATAAGTATTCATAATTTGTGTTACTAATATTATATTACCGTAAATACAATATTAAACACAATTGTTTCAATTAATTGCTAATTAATAATAACCTTCGTTTTTGGCAAATTTGTTTAATTATAATTCTATATGTTAAGAAAACAACTTGTATATTTTAATCATTAATTTGGTTAGGTTAGTTTAGTTAGGTTAGGTCAAGTTACTTTTTTAGAAAATTGATTATCTAACATGTTAATATCATACTAACAAAACTAAAATAGCAATATAGTATTATAAATTAAATAATACCCGAAAATCATTTTGACAAGATTAGTGAAGGCCCAGAGCGATTTAAAATTATAATTTCCTTCTTTTAGATATCCATGAAAAATCTTTATCCGGAAATAGTAAAAAAAAAAAAAAGATAAATCAAAAATTGTGTGGGACATAGAAGAAGAAGAAAAAAAGGCGAAGAAATAAAAGTATTTTTAAAACTTACAGGTATAAAAAAACAAGAACTATAATAGTATATCGAGATTTATATTGTTGATTTAATATCAAAGTTATTGTGTTTTTTTTTTTCAATTAATTATAATAAACTATGATAGTTATTTATTTCACATTTTTCAATTCTGTAAACAATATTCTAGTACAAATAGTATACTTCTAAAGATAATTAATATTTAGTAAAAAGTACGTAGAAGATTAAATAATGTTTTATAAACTTGTCTAAAGTTATAATATCAAAACTTTGTTTAAGAATCAAAGCAAAATATTACTTTCCAGCTCCCACGGTTCACATTTTAAACAAAACAAGTTCGTATACCTATTTATTTTTTATTCTTATACGTATGCCAATAAACTCTATCTACTCGTACTCATAGTATAATATAATATTGGTAATCTAATGATATTATTACCAACCTACGTCTGAGCACTTAGCCGGTAAAGTTTTGTTAAGAAATTATGAAACTATTATTTTGTATAATATTAAATTGTATTTATAATAGTTTCATCATTAAAATATAAGTATTAGTATAAAACGTTTATTTATGTACATATGCAATTATTATGAGCCCTATCATGTTTATCATCCCAAATAAATGTCTATTCATTTTTTTATTTTTGAAAATTACAACTTGTATTAACATATATAGTAGTTAAGGGTTACTTTAATTTTTATTTAAAAATTGAAAAACCAATATTTAATTACTATTCCAAATATATTTTATAGTCATTTAGAAAAATCGATTTTTTTAAAAAAACATCTTTGTTTTATTACGACTGTGCTTTTCTATTAATATTCTAACAATTACTTAATTAGTGTTAATAGACAAAATTGCATAATTTTATCGTACAGAAAAATAATGAAATTACAAAATATATATTTTTCAGTTGGTAATAAAATATTGAAACGAAATAATATTTTAAAACAAAATAAATGTTACTATAACAGTATTTACGTACTTTTCAGAAATACGAAACGAGTAAAAAGTTAGTTAAATTAATTTTATTCTTCGTTGAATTTATGTTTGTCATTTTATATTATAGCACCTAAGAATACAATAACGCATTGGCAATTTATTGTAATAAATGGGGCAATATAGATTTTAAAAAATATGCTATTATCTCTTGCTATTAACTTATATACGTTCTTTTAAAGTTATACATAACTTATGCCTAAACTATAATATTTTTTGTAACTGTATTGTCAATACTTAAGTCAAAAGAACCGGAACTATGAATGAATAAAATAACGTTATCAAAATCCACGTTCATTGTAAATAATTTAAATAAAGTAATTTATAAACTTTAAAATTTTAAATCATCAATTAATTTACAGTTTTATTATTTAAGAACGTAGGGCGCAATTTTCAAAAAAACAAGCATTAAATCTCCAGTAACTTTAAAACGAATATTATTATTTATTTGTAATTCATGATTAATTTATTTGATTTCGTTCGATGAGAATTTATTGTACCAAAACGTTCATTATGGTGCTCTAATAAACTTTTTTGGGGAAATACGAAATTACAGACAACTTTGACAAATGTTTTGTAATAGTTTTCAATAAATAAAAAAAGAGTGTTTTATTTTTTCATCGGAAATTGCCATTACGAAACGTATTGACGTTTGTTAAAGTAAAGATTAAAAAAGTAATATAATATATAGAAATATAAAACGAAAGAATTCATTCCAATTTTCTATATAGGTACTATATTAGAGTACATTTTTACCTCGTCGATATTTGAGTATTATAATAAATTGTATAATTAGTTATATCGATAGTTATATTCACAATATGTAATTAAATAAAACAAACGTTTTTATGATGATTTTGTTTTTTTAGTGGAATATTATGATAATTATTAATTAGTATTAATGATCAATCAAAATTACAATATATTTTATTAATCGTCGGGAACTCAACTGGATTAAAATCTTTGCTGGTACTGCAATACAATTTTGAATATGTGTTACAAATTAATCATTGAACCTGGAAAATAAATATGCGTAGTGGAACTGTATATTATAGTGATTTCATGTAACTTTTGTTTTTTTTGTTTAATATAAAATAGTAATTAAATAAACGAATATTTAAATATTTAATTGTTGATCTTTGGTCTGAAAATTATAAATACAGTGACAGTAAATGAACAAATTGTCCATAAACATAACGTCGGATCCACATTTCAAATAATTTTGCACTTTTAAGTAATTCTTATGTAAGCTTATATATTTTTAAAATAATTTTAATAATATGCAAACTTTAACCATAATAGTTAATTATAAGTTATTTTTCTATATGTTTCAATAATATGTATATTATATGCTTATAAATTTGGACTAAGTAGGTATTTAAACTAAAAAAAAGTAATAACTATAACCGAATATGAATATAGAATTTAATTCAAATGGTTTTTAAATTAATTTTGTTTTTATTCAAATTCATTTATTTAATACATTAAAATAGAATTATACTAAGATAATTGTTGTCATGAATTAATGGTTTTATCGATTAAGCAATATAAATATTTTTAAACTTTGATCAAGACATGCAGCCTTTAAAAGTCTTAAGTTACAACTGTTTATTATGGTATGCAATTTGGAAATAATTTATATTTTTAAACTTGATAACATAATAGATATATTATTGTGTATAGGTAAAAGTGATATAAACAATAATAAACAAGTAGTAGGTCGTAAACAAACGAAATTATATTTTACATCATTATATTCGTTTTATTGAAGTAAAATGATCTTGAGTAAAATAATTGATATTGTATTTATTTTATAAATTGCAATAAACAAATAATTAAATTAATTTTGAATTTTTGTTTTTAACTTTGTAACTCATTTCATTAAAATTGTGTATCTACAATTTGGATATTTTAGTCAATTTAAATTTATATGTGCAATTAGATATTGTGACATGGTTTTTCAAGTCAAACGTTTTTCTCGTCTCGCGTTTGATGTAGAAATTCGAAAATTTCAAAATTTCACAAACAATTATTTTTGAACAATATACATTTTTCCATATAATAAATGTAATAATTGGTAATAACTCCATATTTTTATGGTTATTTTTATATAATTTTACATTATTAATTTTCAGTTTATTTTTAAATAATAAACGGCATATATCAACTGTGTAGGCTATAATAATAAAAACGTAAACATATCGTCCGAGATATAAATTTTTCAAAAATTATAAAATATAGATATATGTAATTAATTTTATAAATCTAATATCGTTAAATTAATTGTGTTATTAATAATAAATTATTTACTAGAATACAAACTACAAAGTAGCGACTGTATAATGTAGCAATGTTTCATCGAAAATATATTTTTAAATGTCTCTCACGTCATTTAAAAATCTAACATTATATTGGGATCGTGAGATGTCATAAAAAAACTATGAAAGAAGTTGTTATTTTTTTTAAAACAAAGTAATAACCTAAAATAATATGACGAATACAAAAAAAAAAAATTAATAATACAAAAGACATTTCTGTAACAATAAGCGCGACCAGAGAAGAAGAAAATACGCTGGACTAATAATAATAATTTACAAAAATAGTATGATATCTTAATATATTTTGAAAGTTTTGTAATAACGTTGAAACATTTGAGATAAATACATTTTTATTGTATACTTAAATACTGAAATAATAATTATTTTAGTTACAATATTGTAATAATTTCAAGTCGTATAATCAAACTAATGATTATCTTTTTTTTTTTTAAAAAAAAACATTTGTATATTTTATTATCTGGTACAAACATTATTGTAAATACCTAATAATATTATACGAAAAAAATTATCTACATTATTTTCAATTATATTATTCAGAATGATTTGTAGTTTTTTAGTGAAAAATAAACACTTCAATAAGCCAAATGTAGTTAATTTATTTTTTACGTCAATAATACAATTATATTTTAAAAACGATAACCAAAAAATTATTGGTTTTAAATACATTTTACTCTTATTATTATTTACACTTTTATACTTGATTTAATATACAATTGTATAGATAAAAAATAATTCATCGGCATTATGGTACTTTACTGCTTATATTATTAAGGTATACAAAAATTATTATATTTTATTTTTCCAAAATTTTTGTCCGGTTTCAGACAATTTTGATTTGTTCTCAAGAGTCAAGTGAGATGATTGAATCGTAATAATTATTGTATTTTTTAACCAAAGATTGCATGATGCTCGATTTGCTTTTCTACTCTCTCCCGACCAATAATACAAAAATATACTTATGAACCTGTATAACTGTGTGAGTGTAATCTATTATTATATCGATAATGTTATCTACTACCATGTTAATAAGCTTATATGAACACGTTTTTTATAAGAAGCTTCTGTAATGGCTTTTAAACGTTAATTTTTGTGCATTTTATTTTTCGGAAATAGTTTTGTTTTAAAAATGCAATTAGCTTATAATATTGTTACATATAAAATAAAAATAATTGATATATTATTATCTTGTCAATATAATCAACTGCTTAATTTGATGAAATGTACAAAGGAATTCGTTTTCTGCAAATGCGGTTTCTTTTTGGTTCTTTTTAATATAATATCCGTAAAGTTTGACTACCTACCTATTTTGTCCTATCGAATCTGGTGTTAAAATTTAGCATTTTGTTAAAAACTAATTACAATCGTAATGAAACAATTTACAACCATTTCCTTTTATGCACTTTTTTTTATAATAATATCAAGGTCGGATTAACATAGGCTTGTTAATACTAGGGGCCTTATAATCAGAGTGTTGTGCATTGTCTAGAAAAAATACTGTTATCTTTATATTTTATCTAGATAAAAATTATTTTAAGTATCTTTTTATCTAGATGAATAAATAGGCTGTATAAAAATTTTGACATAAGATTATTTTAAACCGCGCTCTGTAAATACTATTTATAGTTTTTACTGGAGCATCAGATTGTTTTTAATTAATAATAATAATAATTACAAAATAATTATGATAATTACAACTATCGTTTACGCCGAGTACGAACATTGGGTCCACAATATTAAATATTAATTATCTGTCATCTTATTTAGACAAATTATGGGTAATCTTTGTACAACACTGTTTATAAGTACTTGGGTTTATGTATGCACTTGGGGTCAAGTAAGTAATTCGATATATATAAAAGTAGTTGGGATATTGTAAGTACTTGGGATCTCGATTATTTTCATGAATTAGTCCATTCATGGGCTACATATGAGTTTTGTCTCAACAGAATTTAGTGCAAAAATATCCTTTTTCACTTTTTATGTAAATTCGGCTATATTATTATTACAAAAGAAATCGCAATAAGATGCATATACTTTTTTTCTTAGTTCAGTTCTATCGATTCCATGTCATTGTTTCAATATGACAAAGTCGGTGCGACAACTTCACAGACGTCGTTTAGTATTAATGCAAAATTAAAATAGTACTAAATACAAACGAACAATTCATTCGAATTGATTATAACATCAAATGTTTGGATAAGAAACAAATACATTTCAACAAGATTTTTTTTTTTAACAAAAATCACTTTCAATTGTAAATTCAATTAATAATATGTAGGTTATTAAGAATAATACGTTTGGTTTGGCAAAAAAAATAAATAAATAAATAAAATATAAAATTCATTAGTTTTTAATTTATTCAAGAGATCAGATAAATTTATACGATGCATGTAGTACTACTGTATATTAAACATGTATATTTTAGGTTAATATAATGAATGCCAATAAAATGTATTACTTTATTTCACTCGATAATATGGTTTGGCAACAATATATACGTTTAAATCTTTTTAAGTATTTACGGAAAATCGTATGTAAAAAAAGTGGGAATGTCGATTGTAGGCGTTTCTTCTTCATCCCTTCGGTCCTCGGAGAAATTAGTAGTTTATTATAATTAAGATTTGAATACAATAATATTGCATTAGAAAATACGATTCTGAGCGAAACTCAATATATTACAATACACTATACTAATAATTCATTCCAAAATTTTACCTCACTTGTATACTACTTATGCTAATACTCAAAAAAATTTTCAAGTCCCTACGATCAAAATTCAATTAGATATCACGAAATTAAAAAAATTTAAATAACAGAAACCGTAATTTTGCCGATTTTCCGCCATTTTTTGGTTGTTTTTCCCCTCCCAAGGAAAAACTTTTAAGAAATTCGAAAAATGAGCTAAATAAAGTACCAACTTGACGCGATTTGCTACCGAAAGCATATCCTACTTGTGGTAATCGGCCAATTATTTCTACCCGAAAAAGTGTTTTCATACACTTCATGTATTATGAAGTAATACACTTACACAAGTAATACAATTCGCTTCGCTCAGAATCTAAAACACGTCAAGTCACAGTTATGATTTTAAATTTAGTAGATTATTTATATACCTAATATTAAATGGTCACAATATAATTTTTAATTACTTACCTATATCATTTTATGTCAATATAATAATATAATTTAATAATTTTGTGTAAATATTTTGTTTAAAATTGTTTACAATAAAACATCAACATTTAATAATATATTTTTTATTATTATACCTTCAGAATAACGAACCAACGAACAGTTATCATAACCGTAATAATTGTGTTTCATTTTTGTTATTTTCAGTGACTGAAAATTTTCATAATAAGATATTATATGCCTTATTTTCAATACGTGAATACGTTGTATTGATAATAATCTAATAATATATACATAATATATATATCGACTGTAGTTTATCGATTTATTCGATTTGTGCCTCTATTATCCTTACTTCGTTAGAAGTCGCACACACATAACCGTACAGATTAATTTTAATATAAAATTCTTTTTTTTTTTTTCAAACAGACTTATTACAGAGTATTACTTTGATAGTTGGGAAAAAATACGTATCAATCAATAACATATTTTCTAAATGCGATGAGCATTTCTTTTTTCATGATTGGCTACGGATTTAAGCATCTAAATAAAATATAAGAAAAATACTACTTGTACATGACGTGTGCATAACGTAGCGATGATAACATGTACGATTACATTATGTTCGATAATTTGAAATGAATCACGTAATAATTTTGTAGTCCATTGTATTATTGACTATTGTGTGACCTATACGATTTAGAAACTATAGTTGTTTATTCTATAATGATTCTAACAAAACCAATGGCCAAATAAGAAAACCGTTATAGTATTTGAAATTAATATTGAAACTTTTAGACAAATTAAGTGATTATAAATATTTTAAATATCTAGTCGTAACGTATAGACTCTAATTTAAGTGTCAAATACGATTTGATTTTAATATAATAAAATAGGGCAAAATGCATCAAAATACTAAACATAGGAATAGTATTAAACATATTATTGTTTAGGGTTTTAGTTGTTTAATATTTTCTTTTACTCATGTTTTACTTTTTCTTTCTTTATTAGTTCTCAAATTAGGGCTAAAATGTAAAGAGTGCACTGTTGTTCTTTAAAATTCTTGTAAAGAATTCTTGGTAAGAAAATCTGCGCTAAAGTCTCAATTTATTATGCTTTGGCATGACCTATTCGTCGATATGTGGATCTGTAGTAGGTTAGACGGAAACCACAAACAGCACAGTACAAATTATATTTGAACCAAGCCGAAAATGTCTAGAAAATTGATCATCTCGGTTTCAGTATTCGGTCATTATGGTTACAGGCCGGTATCAAATAAACTTTGAACATTTGGACAGTTCTTAAGAATTCCAAAATACATTTATTTTTCCTGAAAATTAGTGTCTAGTTTATATCATTATTCTTCCGTTCTAGTTGGTATTTCTAATATTTCTTTGAATTTCGTTCTTAAAGAAATAAATTAATGTCATTCCACTATATACCATTAAAACTTCGAATAAAACGAAGAACAAACACAAGCTTCTACATCTATGTATAAACAACGCTAATATGTCAACTTATCTTTTATTTAAATTAATTAAAAACTAAAGTGATACATTTTATGATACAATCGTGTTTTATATTACTTTAAACATTTTCAGATGTTAACATTTATTTCAAACTTATTATTTTACCACCAAGATTTTCCAATATTCGTAACTCTAATAATTTCTTGTATTTGGATAAATTTTCCACTCGCAAATTCTTTGACAATCGGTTCGACCTGTTTTCTACAGACTTGAAAGGTTGATGTTATGTCATTCAAGTGGAAGTGAAGATCCTGTGCACCACATAACTAATGACATGTTGGTTTAAAATAGAGTCAGAACCATCTTAATTCTAAAAATCCTAATTTAATGACGGAACCAACATTTTTCTTTGCACACGCAAGGCCACCTCGTGTCCTGGTTTAAATCCCTTTGGTATTTTTATTTTTTATCATTTTAAACTCTTCGTTGAGTTCGAATCTCGAGCGATCGGAGCCGTTCAGGTAACTGCTTTTGACACGCCGGGTGGATGAGACACAAACACGACGAAGCGGGGTCGTACGCGCTGTCGGTGGTGGACTCTCGGAGTGCCTGTCCCTCGTACGCCGCCGCTATCCCTGCGAACTGACACTCTCGCCGACATAGCTGGTCACCTGGCTACGATTGGCGGGGTGGGGGTAGGGGCGGCAGCGGGGCTGAAGCGGGGTGCTCCGGGGGGGTGGAGGGGCCGATCCCACTCGCCGCCACCACCACGCTCGCGGCACCTGTTGACAACCCTCAGCGACACACAAGGCCGCCGCCGCCGCCACCGACGCTGCTGCTACCGTGCTGATGCCACTCCAGAGCCGCGGTCTCTTGCGGGTGGTGGTCGTCCGTCGAACACATTACGCGCACTCCATTTATTATTATCATTCACAAATATACTCGCGCGTGTGCGCGCGTAAAAAAAAAACGCACCATAAAAACAAATCGGCGCGAAACTTTTTAACCATATTATTTTATTTGAAAATCGTCGTACGTACAAATAGTTTGTCGCCGAGACCGCACAACGAGTGACCGCGACCGCAACGCATGAATATTATAGTGCCAACAATTTCAAAGTTAACCGTATAAACGATAAATAATCAACGGATATAAATTTATGTTTATATTTTCGTATCCGGAATCGCGTGTCATCGTAACAATCATCTTGTGTCTCGCCCGAACAGGTAAGAGTTTACACTATTACATCAACTGTTTTCAGTATTTGAAATGTTTCGTACGTATTGTTATCGACTCCGAAACCCTCGTTTCGGTAATCTACGTAGTCCGTCATACTTCAGAGGCTGAACCTTCGGGTTAGATCAATTTCTTGTTGGGCGGACTGAAAAATTAACGAAACCGCGTATTAGGGCCGTTCTTAAAATTGACCCTATCACCGAGCCGGACATTTAAAACATATTATAGTGTTAAATATTTCTTTTATTTTCGTATAGAATTTTATTATGGCGATCTTTTTATTTTTACACATTTATACTCGTTGAAATTTACCGTTACGGATCGCCAGTTCTTTCATTGTTGGCTACCCTTAATACGTACAGCAGATTCCCAGTAACGGAAATATTTATTCCCATTTTTACGACGTCGTAGTGAACAATAATAATAACGAGTCTCGCGTACGGTTATTTCTGGATGCTCTTCGTTGAAAACCCAGCGAACCAATAAAGTTTGTTCTTCAAACGTTCTTTCCAACGTGTAGGAATAATAAAATATAACAACAATGAATTATACATTTTTATACGCGTGAGTCACTATATACGTATACTTAATAAATATTAAATTGTAAACCGAGAGAAAACTTCTTAGATACTTTAAAACACAATAATATAATGCAGTAAGTAGTGATGTAATTTATAATTGAAATAAAAATAAATATTTATATAATTTAAATTCCTAGATTAGAATAATTCGAACGAGCTTGACCTATTTAAATATTTTCAAGAAGACTAGAATTATTACAAATATCGTGTTCACGCGGCATTAACAACGTGTTTATAATTAATTTTAAAACTATTTTAAATGGTGACCGATTTCAAAAACAATTTTAAATCTATAAAATTTATATGCTTTTTAAACTGTTAAAATAAATAACACATACTTAAAATTGAAATATTAATCTCGTGACGAATCACTAAGATGTGGTTTGAATTTAAAATGTACAAGTTCGGTATAGTATATTGTTCAAGGTTTGAATGACCTATAATCTACAAATAATTGAAGTCATGAAAAATTAATTAAAAATCTAAAAAAATGCACTTTAAAAATGTATTTAAAATTATAATACTATAGTTTAAAAGTTAGTACAATTGAACCATTTTTTTATGTTTATAAAATTATGTCTCAAATCTCAATTATAGCTTTGTCATTCGGTTTTATTTTATAAATAATAATCAACATTTTGTTAAAGAAAATTTTAATTAAATTTATAAATTCCTATAATAATTCGATAACATAAATTTTAACCACATTCTATTAGTTGTTATCGTGTAAATACGTAATAATAATTCAATGTTGTGTATTAATTTTTAAATTTTGAACATCTAATATGGTCGGCGGAATAATAACACTAAATAGTAAATAGGTATTTTTGGCTTGAAAATGAATTCGTTGATATTTTTCGATTTGAAAACGGAAAACCGTAATATTATTTTGTTTGAAAGTATAATAAAACTGTATGCCTTTAGTAGCGATATTTGGAGTTAATTTACAGTCAATATTTCAAAGTATATACGGCGTGTTTTACACACGTTCGTTTTATTATTTCGACGATTACAAGACACAAAATTACTCTCATAAATAATTTGATTAAAATATAATAACTTCGACTTCGAGATATTCACCCGAATAACGACTAACACTAATTTTAATACGATCATGCAATTAATATTTTTAGTTAAGAAGTTTAAGACAATCTTAAAAACAGACCGCGATAAGTATGAAATTTTATTGCGATTAAAATTATTATAAAAATAAATGTCTAAAACAATTTATTTTGTGTAAACTTTTGGTATTGTAGCATAATATTTCTGTGTGAGCACTAAAAATAAACAAACTATCATTACTGTTGAAATTATTTTTCGTCCACGCATTTTCAGAGTATAATTTAATATTACAACTTACTAACACCGTTAATTTCAATTTAAAAATCAAAATAATATGACTATTAAGGACTGTTATTTTTACAGCAATTTTTAAACATTTTTAATCATATGAAAATATGTAACTGATCTTTTTTTTAATATTTTGAATGTAGATTAATTTTTAAGCGTTTATTAATATTTAATTACAATTTCACTACGAAAAATAGCGATTTCCTCCTCTTAAAAACTAAAATTATTTACATTAATTTCCCTTCTTTAATAGGTAAATGTATTTGTTCTCAATGTAAAATTTATTTACCACACATTTCAAAGTTCGAAGACACAAGGGACAATTTAAAATAATAAAACGAAACATATACTTATATGTTATATATAAGCAAATATATTATATATATGCAATAATATATACACCTACCAATCTGAAATCTCAATACTATTCCACTTTATTATTCTGTTCTATAAACATATTATTTAGTAGTTGTTGTTAGTTATGAATAGGAATTAAATTATAATTACTTAATAAACTATTAACATAATAATTTGAAGAAATTACGATTTAAATGAACGTATTCCAATATATTTTTATATGAAAAAGGAAGTTTTAAAGGATAATGTAATTAAAAAACTTGTTAAAAGTATTTAAAAAAATATACTTATAGCATTTTTTGAATTGTCCTAAAAGAAAAAAACGATAATTAATGAATTTTAAACCCTCTGTTTCCTTGTTATGAATAATCATATTGTTGTAATAGTGATGATATTATATTGTTTGATTAAACAATTTTTGTTTTCCCGTTTACAATTTCAAAATAATATTATAATTAAACAATAGCTTTTAATGTTTACTTAAACGAGTAAAGAACTAATGATTTCAGCATGTTTTAGTCGTCAAGTAACGCACTGTTTTATATATCATTATATTACACGTACTTGTATTTTTAGAATTTTAAAATTAAATGACATTTCAAAAGAGCAACAAGTCAGTCGAAAATCCTTTTCATTTAAAGTGTAACAATTAATTTTCTAACGTACTTACTCATATTACGCATATAACATTTGAGTAGTCGGTACATTGTATATTATACGATAATATATAAGTAGATTGTAGGTACTACTGAAATCTTATTTATTTAGCCTCTTGGTCATTCATAATTAGTAATCAATAGCTTTATGTATAGTGTGTCTTTATTTCTAATAAGTCACAAAATAAATATATTTTTACTCTAAAAATATGATTAATGTGATATTATAAATCTATTATGACAGAAACTCGAGTTTCCATAAAAAAACGTGTTGATTTCATTACTTTTTGTCATTTACTTTTGTTTTATATTAAATGTGATACAATTTTAAAAAAAGATCAATAGTAAATATTGTTATCATTATTTTTTATTTAAATTAACGAAATAATTTTACTTTAAGTATCTACAACTCCATGTGTTACGGCTTATTATCTAGATTCTATGGATTACAATATGGTCGGGAAGAGGTCAACAAGAATTAGTGTATAAAATAAAATATACTCTTTAATACTTTTATTATTATATTACTTCTTGAAAAGCATTTTAAAAATATAAATAAAATATGCATCTCAGAAAAAGTGAGTGCAGGCATTCAGTATAAAAAAAAAAAAAAAATTATTAAATGACATTTTTTAAATATTGAAAAACATTAATCTATTTATATATATAGTTGTATTAGGTTAGAATGTTAAATATATTTTGTTAAATAACTTTTTAAATATTCTATTGATCTAAATATTCCTATTGTTCACAAATAATTTTAATTTTATATCAAAAATGAATCCTTAATTTAGGTCTTTGATCGTATTTTAAATTGTAATATTTTTTATATCATATTTTAAACTATAATTATGTTGCACTTGATTGTCGGAACACGGAATTTTACATAACAAATTATTATTATTATACAGCACAAAAATCTCTGTTTTTTTTTTTTTTTTTTTTTACATAACAGATTTACCCGAGAAATACGATTTTCTCTTTGAAAATCGACTTAAGATTATTTTTAAAAGATCATATTCTTCATGAGGTCATTTACAAATGTCAATTTGGACTAACTAGGAATGTCTTTTTGATTTTAAGTTTATCACCGAATTACTTACAATTTTTTATGAACTAATGAATATCTGATATTTCGGCCTTAAATGTTTGATATTATAAACCATATTTGTTAATGCAATTGGTCTGTATTTTTGAAAAGTAAACATTATTTCCTACACCTACGTAAGTTTATATTCGACGATATTTCGGTTTAAAAAAATGGCGTTTACATTCCGTTAGTAGTTGGCACTCTGCTTAATGAGACATCCACTACAATAGGTCTTCAAATAATGTAAATGACTGAATAACAATAATAATGCGTACGATATTTTTTGTCATCGATTTATGGCTATTACTTTTTATATCAGAATTGATACCTCAGTTTTTTTAAAATCATTATTGAATATCATATTAGTTTTTACATTCAAGTAAAATATTGATGTTAATCCGTTTGAAACGAGATCATCAATTATTATATCTCCGAAAGAATAAAAATATCGTTTTCGTTTATGTCTATAAAAAATCTTGAGGGACTGACCAGTATATATGATCAATAATAATACCGCATTAGCAATATTAAAAATATATATATAATATCTATAATATATATATATATATATATATAGACTCTATATATTTACCAAAAATGAATTTTACAATGTGTCGTGTTCGTTTTATCATGCAGATAATCGTATGGAATGAAACGGTATATTTTGCAGTATTTTCATAAGTAATAATTCATAAATTGTATGAACTTATAATAATAATAATTAATAATCTCGGTTTTTTTATGTTAAAATTAAGAAACATTACAATTATAGATTTTACGTTTGTTTCTATATAAATGATATGTATATACTACTTAAAAAAATTTTTAAAAAAATAACCACATAAGAATAACTTTATTATACATATTATTACAAAAATCAATTAAAATCAATTTAAAAATATTTAAATCAATTAAAATATCTAATTTTCAAATGAAAACTTTTCTACATCAAGTATTTATAATTATAATGACGTTAAATATAAATACAAATTATTGTAAAATAAATTAAATAATATTTAAGTACCTATTATACTTTCTTTGATATTTAAACCGTTAAATATTATTATCGTCTCTGAAATTACATTAAATTAAAAAAAAAAAACGTATGATTCCATTATACTTTTAAAGTATAATAAAAAAACAGTGATAATAGGTAAATATTTAATTCATCGCATATACCAGTTTAATTTATACTTAGGATTAGGTCAAACTAAAATACTGTGTGCACTTTTGGAATTTTACTCTTACAAACAATTTGTTTATGATTAATTCAATAAATAGAAAAAACAAAATAAACATTTATTATAATTGACATAATTTTTTCGTCTACTACCTACGCTTTATACACTCAGCCATAGATGGGGTCAGCCACCCTAGTTCTACACCTCCATAGATCTTGATCTCCTCATCCATTCATACCAGCTATCGTCATATCTCATAATACATAATACTCTATATTCCATCTACCCAACTCTTCTTTGGTCTTTTACATTTATTTCCGTAATAACTTGCACTGAATCATCCTTCTGAAACCACCTCAGCCTATTCACACTCATTTCCCTAACATTTGATGTATATCCTACACTTCCTCTTATGTATTAATTTCTTATTCTATCATCTCTAGTGACTCTACACTTCTTCTCAGCATTCTCATTTCCGCTACTTTTACTACTCTATCAATATTTTGTTCACTGCCCAACAGACCGATCCATTGAACATTAATGGTCTCAATAATAACTATACTGTCTTATAATATCTACCTTTTAATCTTATCGGTATTCTCTTATCACAAAATACTTATCCGTCCACTCTATCCATTTACACTTTATCCCATTTTTCATGTCCTCTTTAGAACAACTATTATTTTGAATGTCGATTTTAAGTACTTGCATATATATATATATTAGTTTCACAAGCTACAATATTACATTGTCACTCATCTTCATTTTCTCCACTGTTACTACATCATAAACCAAGGCACCTCACCCCACCCCATATGTCTTTTGTTAGGTATTTCATATCTTTTACTGGAAATATCAGGTAAGGGCTCAAAGCTAAACCTTGATACACACCACCTTTCACACTAAAATCTTCCGTTTTATCTTTTATTATTTTAATATAATAATTTTAAAAATATTTCGTATACCAACAGTTAGGTTATATTTTTAAAAACGTGAATCACGTATTTATTACCGCGAGCAGACGAATTTCGAGTAACGCACAGGCCCGCCAACACATATCTGAAATATAAGAAAAATAGAAAACTACGAATTTAAATTTAATTAAACTCCGGTTTACTTTTTCTGCCGTTCGTTGAAGCCAACGAGACCTCGGAAGGGATCCAATTAATTCGTTGGTTTCGCGTGTCCTGACTGACGGAAGACCCTTCGCCAGCAAATTGTAATTTTAATACTGTGGCACCAGGATTTTCCGACAGAATAAGGTTAATTATTGCCACGTTTTACTTCGCAGGACGCGGGGTCACATGTACAAGCTGGGTAAATTTTCGTCGGGCTGCAAAACCGATCGCAGACACGCAACACCGTTTCCGTAATGTAAATATATACCAACTAATTGCTCACGTAACTGAATCGGACAAAAAGGGTCAACAAATCAGCGTAAAATAAATATGTACGTACTTTCTTATCTTGAGTTTTATAATTGTTTTCATGAAAGACACGCGTGTCCAACGGTATTAATTTTTCTACGTATACTAAATACATACAGTCAACCTAAGCTGTATATTAAATCGAATTCAGTGTGCATCTCCTATTCCAGTTCCGTGTTATAATAATGTTGGAATAAATCGTCAGATCTAGATTTATAAAATATAACTGATAACATTATTTTTGTTATCGTAGTTTATGTATGTTCTTCTCGTTAAAAATAGTTTTAAAAATATCAAATATTTGCCTATTCTTTGTGTAAAAATAGCATACACGGAAAAAAATGTATAGTTGATTGAACTATAATTATAATACTACTAACTGTAAATTATAATAACAAATGTGACAGCCATAAATTTTAGTTAAAATTACATATTAAATATAGTCAAACTTTTATAGTTATTTTAACAATAATATGTCATACTATATTTTTATAGTATATATTATATTAATAACTGTATGTAAATATTATTGTACACACGTTTACCAAATCCGTAATGCACACTTCCGATTTTAGACTACAAAATTTTTGTTGGGGCTCACTGTAAAATGGAGACTCCTCTGGAGTGAAAAATAAAATAGAACATAATAACTATTGTATGTGTGAAAAAGTGTCATCTAAATTTAATAACGATCGTCGATCCTAATCTTTATTAGTAATAATATCTAAATATAATATTATTTCAAACATTCGATTCATTTCAGACGTACATTTTTAGTTATAACGCTTGTGGATGAAATATTCGAATTATTATTTTCCATTGGTAGGGACCAACTAAACTACTTACATCGTTTTTATATTTTTTTATTATTACTTTCTTGTATTTCGGTTCCTTGTTCGTTCTGCTGTTCCGCATATTATATCATGCACGAATAAGAATATACGGATAAAAGCACCTGATGAAAAAAAAAATATATATATATATATATATATATATATTTGTGTGTGTGTGTTGTATGAAGTCTTTGATGTCAAATCAATCACAAATATTTTACTACATATAGGTACTCTTTTGTTTCCAGCTAAAAAAGATGCATTGATGAATATCATTGTCATTTAATATCGCAACCTTCACTTGTAGTAAGAAACATCAATCATTACAATAATTTTAAAACATATAATGTGTATATTTTATCTTTTAATTTATATATTTATAGAAAAACTAACATGGCAAAAAAATACTTAATTAAATATTGTATTAAAGATCGTACCTACATAATTTTATATTGTTCTCAACATTTTATCTAAAAAATACTTTTAAAAGTTAAATTTTAAGGCTTAATATTTTTGAAAATTTGATTTAAAATAAATATTAGTAGAGCGTTATTTTTTTAATTTGTTACAAAATTTTGTTTTATTTTACGTAACTGTTATGTTATAGATTCTAGAGAGGGCACAAAATTGTCTCTCTTGTCGATTCGAGTATATTTAAGTGAGTTAAAATATATAAATATTATCTACTACTTATATTATGTTAAATTAAAATGTTTTGTAAAATTAATAATACAAATATAAGTCTAAAAACAAACGCTTTAATATTTGCTTAATAAATACTGTTTATCTTCGAGTAACCTAATTATTACACTATACACATTATATAAATGTTCCATTATTTTCGCGTTCAAATAACAATTATTATTACAACTCGTAAAATAATCATTAATACAATAATATCGTATTATCGTAAGCGATAATAATATTATAATTGAAATTTCAAGTATTTCAATAACGATATGTTTGAAACAGATGTTTCATGTTTGATCATTCACATGTATGTTATTTCCATCATCAAAAAGTATCAAACGTTCCGTAGCTAAATGTTCGTGTTAATTTCCCTATCACGTCGCCGGCCGAATTCTACGAGGGTACATTTTTAAACGGTCATTATAAAATGTATATCTCTCGACTTTGTAAATTAGTTATGTTATAAATTAAATTGTTGATTTTGTCTCGATGAATGTGCTTTGAATGCGGCCTATATGTATATAATACGATCCGTTTCAACCGTTGAGAAAATGATCTAAATAAACTAAAAATATTAAATTAACGCGATGGTGTGACTGATTAGATTGTGTATATTGGAACAAACTTCGTTAAAAATTATTTCATCCATAGTGGAACGGCATTACAGAATTAGATTATAGGTCGCAATGCCAATGTTTATACGCGGATATGTTTTCGTGATTTTGCGAACACTAAAATACGGGATCGATGTTAATAAGCGATGTATAAAATACGTATACGTATATTGTATTGCCCGTGGCGACCAAGGCGTAAACTTTCTCGGATGAACTGTTACAAAATCTGCAGAACCATTTTATATTTCATCAACTTCCTATATTGTACTTTAATGTCAAGTATTTGCATTTAAATACACAGAAAATACTCGACGTAGAGTTTTATGCATCATTAACACACAACACGTACACATACAACGACTTGAATCTGAATAGTTAATATTATAATTATTATAATTCAGATTTCCTATTACCTACCTATAACGATAAATTATTACGTTTAATTAGAGTATTCAAACATAAATTCTAAGTACGAGTTGCTGTCCTTTGAAGTTGTTTAGCAGATCCATTTCAAAATTTTATTCGTAGTATATTATGTATATTATTTTATATTGTTTAAATAATCCGTTTAAATGGAACATGTGAAAAAGCGGGAAAGTTGATTCTGAACCTTCGGCCCACGGAGAAATTAGTAGTTTATTATAATTAAGATTTGAATGCAATAATATTACATGCGAAAATGCAATTCTGAGTAAAACTCAATCAATTACAGTATTTTATAATGATAATCCGTTTTAAAATTTTACTACGTACGTAATTTAAACCAACATTTCATTGAATTCTTTTTATTTAGTTCATTTTCAACATTTTCAACATTTTTACCAGAAAAAAATGTTTTTGTAAAACTAATGCATCTCTCGCTTTTCTCGGAATCTAAAATCCAATAAGTATTATGAGAATAATTAATATCGTCCTTTTGTTAACAAAGTTTACTCAGAAAAAAAAAAATTTAAATTAAACCTAATATAAAAAGATTCTATTAGTGTTTTGGATCAAATATTTTTAATTTAAATTCTGTATTTTAAATGTCAAGAACAAATTTATCTACAGGCTAATTGATTTTTGATAATATTGGAATTATGTCTGCTAATAAAAAGATAGAAAAGCGTCGAATTTTCATTTTCATTCGAAACCAGCGAATTTGTATGCAATAGTATATATAATATCGCATACAATATAATATATAATTAAATTGAACGTTTAAAACGGTAAATAATTCTGCGCTGGATATGATTTTGTTCATATGAAGATGAAACAAACTGAAAATGTTGGTTTTTTTTTTATTTTAATGGAAAATACAGATTATATTATGATACTGAAATTATTATTAAAAAAACAATGTTATAAGTATTTTTAATTATTTTTAATTTTTATCACCAATATTGTATCAAATTATATCATTAGAACATTGGGTCTAAATAATTATTAAACGTTAAGATTTAAAATAAAAACCGTAGTTGTATATAAGAATTAAGACATGTGTTACTACACTAAGCTTTTTAGATTTATAATAACTAAATGTCGATGTTGAATCAAATAATAATAATAATAATAATAATACAAATATAATAGTACAAAAGGTAATAAACTAATAAAATACTTCAATGGTAGTTTCCTAAATAATTCAGAGAGATAATACCTAATCAATTAATAATAATATTATTATTTTAATTTTATTTGTTTTACTATATTTTCTACTTGAAAAATTTGAACGTAGCAAAGTAATTTATTTTGTATGTAAATCAAAATGTTTTTTTTATTCGTAAATTAATAATATTTATTATTTTTATTATCTAAATGCTACCAATAGCCAATTCGTATTTTTTAATGACTATCTGCTAACAATT
Organism: Eriosoma lanigerum; assembly: GCA_013282895.1. Classification (NCBI taxonomy): domain Eukaryota; kingdom Metazoa; phylum Arthropoda; class Insecta; order Hemiptera; family Aphididae; genus Eriosoma; species Eriosoma lanigerum. The sequence continues at coordinate 62,268,354 of CM023358.1, forward strand.
TGATTAATATTGGATTTGGGTATTTTGAGTTACAGTTACGAGTAATATCTAATAATAAAGGCTAAAGTTTATGTTAATGCTAAATCATAATTTATCCTAAACAATCATTATCGAACGATTCGTAAGATGAATATTGAGTTCGGTGATACGTTTGTGTGGCACCATCTGTTTACCCATACTGTTATATAATTTTCCGTTAAAGCGGTAGGTAAACAAAACCGTTTTAGTTGAGTATTATTAATTAATCATAATCGATAATATCATACCTTCAAAACATTAATAGTATTTTTTCAATAATGTGTTAAGCATCGATAATAAAAGTGAATTGTTTTTAGAATTTTATAAAATACTATACAGGTACACCGAATTTTGTCAACAGCAATGCACAACCAATTCGTTTTAAGTTTTAATTGATTAATTTTGTCGACGACCGCGAGAAGTTTGAGAAGCAAAATATGGTTTACTACTAAACATGGATAATAAATTAGTTTAATTATTATTATTGATCTTCAACAGAGGGGCGAGGAACAAATTTCAATCATACAGTTTAATTTATAATTCATAACAATTAATCAAAATTAATTATTCAAGAACCTTAATTTAAATTTTTGATTTTGATATTTTCATGTACATGGATAATACATAAAACCGAGTATATTTATTTTTTGAGTAAATAACCAATCCAAACGTTTAATATCCCTATTTAGAAACAATTATATAAAATCATTTACTTAATCAGAATTATAATTATTTTTTTTAGTTAAACAGTTATACAATTATTAAAATTTTAATTTTTTAAAAATTAAAAAAATAATACTTTATGTCTATAGTGTTACAAATCTCTATTGCTTAAATAAACAAAAAAACACCTAACGTATTATTAATTATCTTTTAAATATAAAAAATTGGTACACATTACACAGTAATATGATATTTATCACATATTTAGTACTTAAAAACTAATAAATGAGAATTTTCTTTACAAAGAAGTTTATTTAGTCTATAAATATATAAATTTGCAATCTGTTTATCCTATATATTTTACCAGATCTATATTTATAACTAATTCAAAGCTACTAAAATATATTTTCTCTAAACCTCTCTTTGTCCAATCTGTTTATACTGTAAATTCTGTTTAGCATCCTCGACAGAAAATTTTTCACATATTTTCACGTAATATAAGTTATTATAATGTCGACTGAGCTTATAATGTTAAATTCCATACGACCATACCCAATCTCTTAAAACGTATACCATCCTATAAACAAATATAAACACTTTATTTGTAACTCTGTTGAGAACTATATTATATTATTAAATTTACAAACGGCTCTCTAATAGTAATTTATTATTATTGTGCGATTTTGAAGATCTCGTTTGTAATATACTTATTACAATACCCACTATTGTTTTCAACGCTTTCATGTCTCATATATAACATGATGCGCCGAACACACGCTTGATGTTGAGTTCTATTCTCATAGTATATTTGGAAAGGTAGATAATTAATTTTCGGCGAGTACTCGTTTCCTATGAATAATGAATGTTACATCAGCGTATGAATAAATGCATGAATAATTTTATCGGTTACTACCTATATGATCATGATTATCGACATGACAAAATAAAAACACATTTTTTATATTATATAGATTGTATTATTGTAATTGTGTAGACTCTGAAAGACAAAAACTATTTTGAAATGAGGATAACTGTCAAATGATTACAAAATTGCTCGTGAAGAAAAATATGCATTTTAGATGGAATTTTGTTACCTCATTGTACTATAGTTTTTTTTTTACTACAGTTTAGACGAAAAAGATTAACGAGTAATTAGAGAGCTCGGATTAAGTATGGTTATCAGATCAAACATAATTTTAAACTATTTTTTTTTTAAGTTTTGCGTTACTGATAATATAATCAGTATTAACCATAATATTACGCATCCCACATAAAAAAAAAAAAAAAAACGTGAAACACATTGAAATTTCAACCAAACAGTACCTACTGGAAAACAATATCCGTCTGGTATATATACACTAGAATATATCGGATTTATAGATCCCCTTTTGTCATTCGATTACCCGGAGTATCAAGACGTATATATTTCATCGTGGGTATTACGATTTGGGATTACTGAAACTGTAGTAGACGGTTTTCTTCTATACAATCGTGTAATACAGCATGTTTAAAAATATAAATAAACACAACGTGTTATCATATCAGCCATTAATGGACGTGGCGTTTTATTTTAAAATACTGAATTCTGCTTATTATTAGCATCAATAACATCATTCCACACTCAAATGGGTGTAACTTCAAAATGCAAAAATTTCTTTTGGTGATGGCAATAGGTATTGAATGTAGTGTTTAATTTTTTTTTCTCGAGCATTCTGTATACTTGTATAAATACAACGTATCGCGAGTTGTTTGAAAGATTCTATCGACGTGGGAAAGTGAATAATATGAATGGGAACAAAACCGATGTTCAGGGGGGAAAAAAATACCGCGTTTTCATTTTGTTTCCCAAGTTCGAATATAATATACCTCTGCGCCAGACATGTTTAACCGAAATCATATTTATAGTACATATTATATTATATTATTATATAATATTATACAATGTACTCGGACAAGAAATGAATGGCCGGCCCGTCATTGCGGTCCACCGTCATATCATCGTATATCCTTATACGATATTATGATAAACGATATTGTCTGATGATTAACGATGCTTGTTGGGATTTTACAATTTTCGGAAGTGTAATTTTATGTTAAACGTTGACTTTTCCCACTGACCAATGCATGATGTGACTATATCTTATCATAGTGGTCCGACTGACGTTTTAGCGAAAACACGATTCGGTAAAAAAAAAATTCATAATTTATTGGACCATTCCAAAAATCGATTGTTCTCTGAGATCATCGTCTCGTTCAATCGTTTTAATAACTCACCGGTATTTAATTGTTTATCTATAATATTTGATACTGAGATCTATTACGATAAATTAATTATTTTATATTTATAGAAGAAAAATTATTGACTGGAATCATTTTAATTCACCGTAAAAGAAATATAAACGAAAACCAAAATGTTTAGTCAGTGTTTGGATTGAAGAATAAATGAACCATAATGAAAAATTAATTTAATATCTTCGACACTTAATTTATGTACATTCTATTCGATATATTCAAATCCAAGAGATAGTATTTCTTGTAAAACAATAATTTATGTTTCTGATATAATTATAATTCATAAAATTAATTGAAGTAGTTACCTATATTAACTGTTATTTTTATTATAAATATATTGAGTTATTATTTTAAGAAATCCATACTTACTGTATTTAAAATATTATTAGGTATACCTATAATATAAGTTATCATACGGTTTTTCCTTGTATGAAATATATTTTAACCCTTTTCGATTTATTGCGTTGTATTTGAATTAACCGTAGGATAGTAATGTTAAAATAAAAACTATGATTATTATTATTATTATACATTTTCCCCAAATATATTATTATAAAATACAATCATCAGGAATTATAGTTACTTAATAGGTTACATTTAGGTAGTAAACATTTTATTACCAGAATATTCAAACATACGTAATAATTAACTACCTATATAATATAGGGCTATAGAAGTTAAAACTGACAATTTTAAATACCACCGACACCCTCGAGAATACTGAAATACCTAATCTGTTTGTATCATTATATCAGAAATAATAATAATACTACGCAATACGATTTATCCGAAAATGACTACTTTTAAGTTTCATTTGAAAAATCAATATCATTGAAAAGTGATTATGAATAATTTCATTTTTCTATACGTTATTATTATATTATTATAATTATTGAGTATTTCTGCTTAAATTAAAAAAAAAAAAAAAAAAAAAACTACACAACTAAAACAGATTTTAGATGTTGAATTAAAACCAAACAAAACCTGTGGTTCCTTGTATTATGAATAATGAATATATATTTATTCAACGTAACGTCATAATAAATTTTATTAAGATTAGATAATTTTAATTGCGATTAGATTCACCACACGTACGTGAATTTTCGTTCATTAACACAATATTTGTAATTAACGAATAAATCTAATTGTAAACCCTAATGCAAATATGACTAGGATCGTTATAAATTTGACATCAATTAAAACCTCCAAAAAACAGTGGACACCGGTTTAGTACTTACCTGTACCAACCTATAGCTGTTACAATAATCGATATTGCCTGCGACCGAAAACTTGATATAAAATCAAATTTATTGTACAGTTTTGAACCAATTAGTTTCGGCTAAGGAATTAATTCTTTGTATAATTATAATATGTCTACTGGATATTATTTTAAACACGTTTATTTATACATTGGTAGTACGTATAGTAACTTTTGTTTTCTTCAATTACCTACAATAATAATTATTATTTCAACACCATTACGTTATCATTTTAAACTATTCGAACTTGATAAACAAATTAATTACACTTTCGCAAATATATATATTATTGTTATACCTATACTTTATCACTAAACATTTATTGGATAATAAACGTTTTGATTTTAATTAATATACAGTTGAGTGTATTAAGTGATTTATACTACTTGGGAAACTTAAAATTACAACTATACAAATATATAGTTTTATATGACAAATAAAAAATAAATTTAATTTTCCTTAGCTAATATATTTTGATCAAACATATAATTATTAGCCTACATTAATTTATATTTATCATGTTATATAATCTCATATATTGTATTATCATCATAGTTTATATTTAGTTAGTTACTTTTTCAGTTTTTTAAAATAATATTATACTTTTCGATGTATTTATTTGCATAGGTACCATTCATTAGATAAATATCTCAATGAATTAAATTTGGAAGAAATAATTTACAAAATCAATAATTATTATAATGTTTATCATGTATGTTTGTAATAAATTTAATTAAATTAATAATTTACATTAATAATTATATTATAATATTTTATAATATAATTTTATATTTTTATTATTATTATATTATTATATTTATATTATAATTAATAATAATTAAATAAATAAATAAAATCATTATCAAGAATTATTATAAGCAATTTACATTTTTTATTTTTTATTTTTACTTTTGTAGTATTAAAACAATAAGATGCGATATTAATTTGTTTGAAACATAATTGGTTTTTAAAAATATTTTATATTTTATTACTATAATTCTGACATATTGGATTATAAATTACAAATTTGTAATTAGAATCAAATCAAATTAGAATAGGTTTACGTTTTTCACCTCGACATTTACGTAGCCATTTTTAATCAATTATAATATTCATAACATTAATTATATAAGTTTAGCTATAAATCTTTTAAATTTTTATGACGATTATGCGAACTTTCTCTACGTATATTAATTAAATGGCATAATATTCTGCTAAAACTAATTAAATTAGTGTATGACATTTAAATTTTTTTTCACCCAGGATTACATTTACATTTTAAATGAATAAAGCTAAATGAGCTTTTGCAAGTAGATTAATACTTTAAATTAAATCGTAGTTTAATAAAAAATATTAAATGAACGTAATTAAATATTAGCAATATTTATTTATGGATCTTATTTATTTATCTTGTTGTATTATATTCACATGAACTAAAATTATTTCGATTATGTTTAACATATTATTTAGAGTTTAAGCACATCGTATGAAATTTAAAAGGATGTTCATCTTCAATGTTTTCCCGTGAGGTTTTTTTTTTTGAAATAACGAAGTTAAACGTATTATACGTGTATAGTTTTTCAGATTTTAGATAGCTATAACTTCATTTTTAGATGACATATTATAAAAATCCCTCGAGAAAACATTGGAAACGTTTTTTTTTTTTTGGTCTATTAAGATGTGTTAGGTTCAACTTAAATTTTTAAATGTGTATTTTATATATTGCACGTTCTGTATAGACGAAGATATCAAAAATGTAGATGTGGCCTTATAATCTAGTACACTAATGGATAAAATATCTGCGGCGAAAATGTATATAAATAAAACATAGTGAAAACAACATTTATAAATCTACAATGAAAACTTCTGGAAAAATTATTTTATCGGTCATAAATAAAAAATATAAGACTTTGATAGTTTATCTTATTAAATTAACAAATCGATTAATAACAATTGCTATAGATATTATTTTTTACAATACACCAAAACAGCTACCTACCTAATATTCATATATTATTACAAACAAATTTCTACTCGGCTCGTGATTGTTCCGTCTTCTGCGATGACGACTATGCTGAAAACCATATTCATCTTTGCGTTTTTCCACCCGGAACCTATAATCAGTATCTGTCAGCCGAAATTTATGATGTTCCACCTTGTTGGGTCGGATACAACTACAACTAAAAATATGACGTTTTCTTATAAATGTCTTTGTCGCGTCTCATCTATCGTACGTCCTCACGTATCCGTTTATGCTTTGGCATATATGCATAAGTAACGGAGGCGAAGACTTTATTCTATTTCATGTAAATATATTACATCATTATGAAATAAATGTGATATTTTATTCTTTAATAAAAAAAAAAAAAAACATAATCAATACAATATATCGCACGAAATAAGTATTGCCATAAAATTTGATTTCCTGAATTGCCGAGAAATATTATACAGGGTGACTATAACTGACCAACTATTTCATTCGTCCGAAGAAATTAAGAGGAAAAGAAATTGTACCTAACAGATTAGGGTGAAATATTGTTACAAGCCAAATTAGGATTGATTACAGGAAGAAAATATTATACAGTCTGGTCAGAATATTATCTTGTTACAAAATCATCGGATTTATTAGATGCTTATATATATATATATATATGTATACATTATACTATAGAAATTATATCATAAAATTTCGATCACACTGTATTTATAAATAAAATAGGGTTTTTTAGTTTATAATATTAGTTGTATAAGCGCGATTTCATGCAGAGATAGAAAATTAAATAATTTTTTAATTTATCTTATCGATGAATTTTATTGCGAGTCATTTATTGGAAAAACTATCCATCAAATGATATATTATATAATTAAACAAACCTATAGGCTTCAGATATTATATTTCTCATGCATAGAAATGTTTCTCTATCAAATCAACTGTTCTGGGTTTGAAATGAACTTTTTTTTATAATTAATTTTGTATAAAAACTATATACATACCTACTCAGTTTCATACAAAAACATATTTTTTACATTAATCTGTAGAAATCATTTCGAAGAATATAAGAATTATAGCCATTTTTTCTTTCTTTATAAAAACTCCAAATGTGTTCGCGGTAAATGGACATCACTTTCATGCTTACGTTTTTTTACAAAGCATATGATCGATTGCGGAGTATGATTAACAACAATACATATTTGATTGTGTATTTGCGTGTTTAACCAAAAAAAAAAAAAGTATATAAATATTATGTTAAGCATTTTTTAATGATATCATTGACATACCTACGTAAGAACTTTATGATTTATAGTACTATATTATTTTATATTATATTAAACGGGAAAAAGGTGAAAGATAAAATAAATATCGTTTAAATATCGAATTTCAGCGATAATGCGAATGATTAAATTATAATTACCTAACACAAAAAATATAGGTACATTTAAACATAAAACGGTGTATTATTTTTAGTTACATTTTTTTGCTAGACATTATTATTAAAATACAGTTGCGGAATAAATGCATTAAAAAATTACTTTCGTATAATAAAGTCTGCTTTCAAACGCAAAGTCAATGTATTGGAAATATTATTAATCACGTTAAATAGTTTTTATTTACAGTTATACTTTTTTCTTCTATTTTTGCGACTGACAGAAAGAAATTTCTGCGGAATTATTTATCATTTTCCTTGTCTTACAACATGATTTATACGATTTTCTATGCTATTATATTCGTACATTACCAAAGAGTTGTATATTTTAGTGATTCCGTATTCTCAAATGATTTATAGTTACTATGTCAATAAGTATTTGAAATTCATTTCGAAATACAACAATTTGATTTTTTAAATTTTATTTATACATATTATTATAGTTGTAGATTCGATTATTCATTTGTAATTATTAAAAAAAACACTCAAAAGGATTTTCAGTACCCAACGCCAAATTTCATTCCTTCCGTGTTATAAATACGATACTATTTATGCGAGACGTTCAAAATGTTTCCAATAATGTTCTTATGGACTTATGTTTAAATCGATCTATTGAGTGTTTTATCTTTACTGTAAGTGTGCCAAACTATACGTTTTTATAAAAGTTCGTTTTAAACGAGATATAAAATATTGTATTTTTAATTTAGTACCTTGTATTATCGTTAAAAAATATTTTCCAATATAATAAACTATATTTACATAGATGCTTATAATATTAATAGGTTTGCACTTTTTTTTACCAATATTTAATTTTTAGTAATATTTTTTGGTTGGTTTGTATATTAACGTTAATTTTAATTTTATTGTTTCAGATTTACAATTAAATCACTTCGTGAAGTACGATTTTAGATTAAAACATAGATACTATTTGATATTATTGAATTTATTCAATAATTTATCAATTATAACGAATGAAACTTAGACGATAGCTAGTTGGTATTTGATTGAAAATATAAATATTTACCAAAATTTATATACAAACTGAATATTTTTAATGATCAGAAAAGTTTAAAAATTGCATAATACTATTCGTAATATGCGGTGTAAATATTAATGAAGGTTTCTACATAAAATAACAATATTATAAAGATATAAACGAAATTTTATAAACTATTAAACAACATGTTATTATAATATATGTATTCAAATATTGGTTTAGAGTAATTCATGTCAATTATTATAATTGTAATACAGTATATTAGCATTGTATATACAAGATAAATTGTTATTAATTCGTGATAATTTATGTTGTCTCCTCTCAGTTGTCAATTTTCATATTTCGGCTATAATGGAAACTAAATCAATATGTAATTTATTGGAAATAATACAATATAATTTAACCCAAACGTTGTTAATAAAGTGTAATCAATTATTGTATTGTACGTCATCAAAAATGTTTCATTGGTAGGCTTTATTATGATAAACTTAAATAAAGTGTAGAATAACATTAAATGTTCAATTAACTCATATTTAATATAAGAAATAAATTAGTGTTTTGTGCTTTTAGTTTTATAATAAGACTAATAACTAAAACCATTATTATACATAGAACCATATTATGAGGCACCTCTAACTTAGATATTTTTAAATATTTCTTATATTATTAATATTAAATTTACTAATTTGATATGATATAAAAACGATTCATTAAATGAAAAATTAAAATGTTGTTTTAGTAAAATGGAAAAATTTGTGACGTTACTAGCGATTTTGATTTCAAAATCATATAATGATCATTTATTAAATTTAATATTGTAGGTACTATTGGTATTTGTATTAAACGTTTCAAAAGTTACATCTTAATTATAATATATTATATTCTATATCTTAATGGGTGTTAGATACTGTAATAGCGATATCGATGAGTATTACCCGAAAATACTTTATTTTTTTACTTTTATTTTATGTTATTTCGTGATTAATAATTTTTCGATATCAAGTTAGTTACGTGACGAGCTGCGACTAATACGAATCGTCTCACCTCACCTAACCTAACCAAACTTAACCTAACCTAACCTCGACTAAAATAAATGCAACTCATAAAACTTGCAATTTTTATAAATATTTTATATAAAATAAATTAAATAATTAAAATTATATTATATTTGTGAAAAATAAATAAAAATAATAACGAGGAAATCGTTGTGTAATAGTGGTATAAAAATCAAACTCAAATATCCTTCAAACGATCCCACAGTGACAAAATTACAACCACTCTGATTGATAATAATTTAACTTAAATTCTCTAGCAATTATCAATTTATCATCATGAATGTACCTATTTAATTATTTTAATCTAACATAAAATTGATATAGTATTTGGAAAAAAAATCGAATCAATAATTAATATAACATAACAAAAATGCATAAGATAAGATAATTAATGAATAGATACAAATTAAGATGATTTTATCACCTCGTTAATTTTCTACCACGAAATAGAAAAATAGTTTTATGGATAATAATATAATAATAATACTTTATAATAATAATTATTATTGTATTACCTTCTTTTTAAAATACAATCGTTCATTTATATTATAAGAGTACCTAACGATGATAATTATGATTATGATGTTAGTAATATATAATCAACTACCTAGTAGATTTAATTAAAATCTTTTACTTCATAACAAATACCGATAATATTTATGTTTTATATATTAAAAAATTTAAAATCTAATTAATGGATCACATTCTAATTAAAAAGAAAATCTGTTTAATTATATATTAAGTCTGATGATTAATATTTTATACCCTATAGTCTTAAAAATAAATTCAAAATATTAATGAACAATTTCTGAATTATAATATTCTCACAAGGACTTCATACTTAATATAACCTTATCAATGGTTTTTGGTTCATACAATTATGTAAGCAACATTATTTATTCATATTAACATCTTATGTTTAATATAGGTACGTAGTACCTATGTATAATATTGACTTGTTAGCATTTGAAATTAGGTTAACGTAATAACAAGTATGTACTTGGAAAACGTGATTGTTATTATTAGGTTGCTGTTTTTTTTAATCATTTCATTCAAATTTTTAAATTACAATACACAATAATACCGATAATAAAATCCATATGTATAGCAGGTAGCTACTAGACTATGAGTTTTCGTACTGTGAAAACATTATGAGTACTTTATAATTACCGAATAAAATGTTTTTATTTTTTAAACAATAATGATAAGTAAATAATAAAGAACTCAATTTACAATTACTCAATTTTGTATTATAATATTTAGTTTCCAATATTAATCCAAGTATATTTATCAATATTGTATTGAGTAATATTTGAATTGATCGGGTAAAATTTTACCTTTATTAATTTACAAAAAATACATTTAAATTTGATTTAAGAAACTTTATCTTTAATAAAAATATACCTAACATATTAACAATTATTATACGAGATAATTAAGAAATATACCTATTCTTTAATTATTCACACTTGAAATATGAACTGAACATTATTTATTTTATAATAAATGAACTGTGTGATTTGGAAAAAAGTATTTAATTACAACTATTCATTTCAAATAGATAAATACAATTTAGAAAGCTATTTATAATTTCTTTATAATACCATCAATGGTATCGTATATTATTCTAATATTTTCAATGGAGGGAAGAACATTAATAGTCTAAAACAAATTTAAAACTCAATGTTTTATTTGTAAATTTAATTTTAATATAATTCTATATTTTTAATAATAATCTTTCATTAAAACTTATGGGTATATATATTATTACTAATTTATGTTAAATAATACAATTTAATATTTCGAAGTATTGTATTATATATTCTCGTTCTTTAAAAACTTACCTCGGTTTGATGGTATTTATACATTTAAAAAATAAAGCACTGATATAACCTTTAATTTATTATATGAATTTATAAATAATTCAATTATTATAATTATCACTTATCAATATTAATTTTACAACACGTTTTACTATTAACTTGATTTATTTTCAAACTGAAATACACAATTTCGCAATCTATCTTGGGTTCATACATTTTCTAAATAATTATTAATTAATTAACATAGATACAATAACTTTTCAAACAAATTTAAAAGAAATATACACAACATTTTACATTATTGAATTAATTTGTTAGAGTCTTAATATTTAAGATTAATGAAAATTAATGAAAATGAAAATTGTTTTTCCATTTCAGAACAAACACGTGAGAGTAATATATTTTTTGCCCACTGTATATGTTCTTTAAACCTTTTGATAATATTATATTATACGTCACCGATTAAAATTGTATCAGTTGTGTAGTGATATTGAATTTTAGTGTAATAAAAAAAACAAATTAATTTTTTCTTTATTATTTTTTGATCTCATAGGAATCGCAAGATGATGCATGTACAAAAATATTATCACAATTCTATGGATATAATAATACAATTGTGTTTAGTGAAGGATAAGATAACAATATAAGACTAACTATTTTATTTATTAATAATATTTTTTTATAAATAGTTATGAAAATGAATGTAAAAGATAAGAGTGGGAATGAAGAGTAAGTGGATTGAATGAGAGTGATATGATGATAGCTAATATAAATGGACATGTTGAGTAAACCTATACCCAATCTAATTACGAGAGAAAGGAAAGATAGGAGAAGAAGATATTTATATTTATATATTTGTGGACCGAATTGAAACAAAATAATAGTTAACAAAAGTTATCTAACAATCTCTTACATGAGAGTAACATTTTATAAATAATAACACCATTATTAAAATGTACGTAGCACAACATATATAGCAGGTACGTAGTTGTATAATGTTTTTTCGTCTATTTTAGTAGTTATAAGTTCATTGTTTGCTGATAAACCAATAAATTTACATAAATTGTGTTTTATTGATTTTTATTACTACTAAAATACAGCATACAGATGTCATGTATGTAAAAAATATAAGTTCTATGATTCATATAATGTTCTAATTTAAATAATTAAAAAGATAATTTTATTATTTATATTCATCAATATTCCAGCAAAATAGTTCAAAAATGTCTAACTTAAATATTATTATTATTATTTTATTTTAAAAAAAAACATGATATATAACATTACATTACGCTCCATCATATAATAAGAAATCTTGATAACAATATATTATTTAGATAAAACACAAAAAGGGAAAATACAATCCAGCAATAAAACTTTAAAATATAAATTAATAAAAAATATAATATTTATCAACTTCTAGGTTTTTGGTAACATTTCTTTTCTTCTTTTTTAAATTTAATATTATATTTTTTCACAAATAAAATATCGATTTAGTAATATTAATATTAAATCTTTTTTATAAAGTTATAATCACCATTAAAAATCATTACATTTTTAATCCGCAGACTGACAATACAAAATATAATTCCAATACTTTCAAGAAACAAAACATAATGAGTTTAGTAAGTTTAATTAGCCTTATATATTAAGTTATTTTTATGAGCCAAAATAATGAAGATGACTTTTAAGTATTATAAATTATTTTAATACGAGTACATTTAACATTTTATATGTATTTTTTGTTTAACAAAATATTATATGCTTAATTGTATACTCGCGTATAAAAATAAAGCTAATATTATGAACAATCTAAACAATTCTAACGAAATTATAGTATTTTATATTTTAAAAACAAGTTTAATATAAAGAATAATATATAATTTGTTTAAGTTAACATTGAATAACTACAATTACTGATTAGGAGATATTTTCGTTTGAAGTTTATACTGTATAAAATTGAAAATTAAACAATGTATATAAATTATTGTAACATCTAAAATACTCAGAATATGTTCTTATAAAATTATGTCATAAAACGATTTAAATTAACAAAAATTAAATTATCTTTTAAGATAATATAAATCTTACTTTTATAGCAATTGTTATTATTGTGTAAGTTATATCTAATACTTTTTATAAAAAGTTCATTGAATATTTATTTTCTATAAATAGATAATAATATTAATAAGTATGTCTAGTAATTTTCTAAATTAATAAAAAAACAAGTTTGAAGTTAAAAATAATCTTTATTGATTATAAAATAATAATATAATTATTATTATATGCATTTTAAATTTATTTGATTTCGTTTATCCAATCAATTTTAGTAACAACTATAGGAAAATTACATACATGATTGATGGTTTTATTTGTATTATTATTATTGTGCTGTAAAACACTAGGTAAAAATAGTGAGAAATTATACCTGTAGCACGTTCTGTCCTGGTATATAAAAGGGTAAAACTATTTCAAAGGTCCGTTTTTATTAGTAATTTTTTAAGGTCATAACATATATTTTGTACATTTAGGTAAACATAAATGTGGTTTGAAATAATATATTATTACGTACAATATACCAACTAAAAATATAGGTCAGTTTATAACTATTTTACGTGAATCAATAAAAATAAAAAAATTAAACAATAAATTATCGTATCGTGATTATAGTTAGGTACTGTTTTAAAATGGTACATAATATACTTTTGTAATCAATTAGATTGTATCAAAACTATTTATTAAATTTAAAAAACTTTATGCTGAACTATAGTTATAAATTTTACACTATTATCTATTATTCGAATTTTAAACTATTTCGAAAATATAATATATTCAATCGTGTATTGACACTTAACATTTATTTAATCACTTATTTATCTATTATACTAATTATACTAATTATTCTTAATTTATCATGTTACCTTAGCAATATGGTTTTTATTTTTATTTTTTAATACAGATCAAGTGTATTTGCATTTAAAATTTAGATTAATAAATATGTCAGCTTTGATACTATTTGTCCATTAATTTTACAATTCATTTTAATATATTTACTTAAATTAATTGACATTTACAAATTTATCTAAGTATTTATGAAATAAATAATTAATAAAATATAATTGACATATTATTGGATATACTAAAACATCATGCAAGTATTTTTTTTTTTTTTTGTTGAAACGAAAACAAAATAGTTCTAAAAGTACATAATATTTTAAATTCCCGAAAAATTTTGATATACATTTACAAAATTGCGTTGTGTTTTAATAATTTTGTCATTTTTCTTTTTCTTTTTTTTTTTTTAATATGACCGTAACGATTATTTTGATTATGTTTAGAAATGATAATTAATACAATACGTAATGGTCTGGTCATGAATTAAAAACACGACTATACTAGTGATAAATTGTTTTCGGGTACGGTCTATCGAGTTTAATAGAACTATTCCGCTATCCATTATCAGAAATAAAACTACTATCATCCAATTTCTGAAAGCCCGAATACTTCTCAATCACACCCGCCATTATCGTCACTGGGTCACATTCGACCGGTTATATCTGAGCGGCGCCGAACTCTCACTGAAACGCGATTTCTCAGTCCCCCGGTAACGTATGAAAAAAAAAAAGAAAAGAAAACTTACGGGATGAATGAAAATTAAAAAAAAAATCTCCATTCTGTCTTGATTTTGACAATTCCGTGTTTAAACCCCGATTTAACAGAATGCGTCTTTCGATTATGTTCCAGTTTCTAATTGCATTATCTTACATTTGGGTCTACTTCACAAATCGTGAAAATAAATAAAACACGTCATAATATGAGAGTATATATTATAGTGTTTGTAGTGCATGATTATAGAATTTGATAATATGTGACGTACAACAAAGATCGATCAACACATCCGACGTAATATCGAAAGTACCGATGTTGCCTCTCTGAACAAATAATAACAATACTGTATACATATAATGTTATATCATGTTATTTTCCAAACAGGAAAATATATTTTTATCTATATTATTTATTAGTATAATAAAATATTATATTATTACAATAAAATATAGTTTTATTAAATCGTACTGAATTGAGAATTCAATTATTATTTACAATTGTTGAATGCACATTCGAAAAGTTGATAGGGAATATCAATGTATTTGATTATTTACCTAACCTTCATTCGCAGTACATAATATTTACAGAAATGTCAAGAACTATTTAAAGTTAAAATGTTATTTTTATAACACAATACTCACCCTGTGCAAATAACAAGCAGGAGTGAAAATTATTTTTTCTCGATAAATATTGTCGTTGTTGTTATACGAAAAAAAAAATATAATATAGATATTTATGTAATGGTATATACACTACTAAAGAGCTAAATTTTATTTGCAGCAATTAGGGCAGAAAATATAATATGATGGTTAGACTACGATTCATTTCTCAAATACATATTATGTACCAGAGATATTACTTATAAATTATAAGTTATAGTAGTTACCTCCGAATATATTTTATTCAAATATAATGATTTTTCTATTCGAAAATAACATATTGCAATTTCTACTTTGAAAACTTTATATTTTATTTAAATTATTTATGGTTATATTATATTGGCTTTTGCGTGAGGTGTGCATGAAGTTTAAAAAAATATGTTTGGGGGACAAAAAGAGTTCATCGGAACGGTTATATTTATAACAATATATTCACATTTGGTCTCAAAGTTTCCTGAAAGTGTTATTTATGTTTTTTATACTAGCTGAAAATAAGATATTGCTATCGTGCCGTGATGTAATTAATTCTAATAATATGTATGTATTACGTGATTTTTTTTACTTCGATAAAATCGTTATAAAGTAAAAAAAAATTACAAAGATAACGCAAAACTTGATTTATATGTCATCACAGTTTGGATAAGCGACAAAATATGACTACAACGATAAGATTCATAATTGTATTTCTTTTCTGAAAATAAGTACTATATAGCATACAGCTCGTTGTTATATTTTCAGAATAGTTTCGTCAATGCTACTTAAAAGTTTGTTTTATTTCATCACAAAGGGCCATAAGTATATTAAATAATTGGCATTAAAATTATACAGAAGTATAGTATACGGTGAATAGATACGCACATATAATAAATTGTATATTTATATATGAAAAATTTTTCGAGAAATATA
The DNA here is from genome assembly GCA_013282895.1 of Eriosoma lanigerum. Classification (NCBI taxonomy): domain Eukaryota; kingdom Metazoa; phylum Arthropoda; class Insecta; order Hemiptera; family Aphididae; genus Eriosoma; species Eriosoma lanigerum. Next base: position 62,285,060 of record CM023358.1, read on the forward strand.
ATATTTATGTATGTGTAAAGTATAGTAAGTAGATACCTTTCAAGTATATATTATATTCCTCGACAATTGAAATGCGAGGGATGCGATCCCTGCCAATTTCTATTCGTTGAATCGTACCCTGAGGGATTGCTAAGGGTTCGAGTCTTAAGCCTCAACGTTTGACCTTCCACGTTGTTGTCATTGACGTGATCAATTTTATTACATTTTTACTAGCATACGGGAACTGAGAATAGCCAATATTTGATTTTTAGTCTTAACGAGAAACAAAACAAAAAAATCACCTCTATTTTTATGAATGAAAAAATAATAATAACATTACTTATCATGTTCTAGAGGAATAATGGAAAGTTGTCCATTTATCTAGGAATATCATAGTTAATAGCTTATTCTTTTTACGATCTCATATATTTAGAATTCGTTTAATTTTTAGTATTTCGCAATAAGTAGGTACCTATATTATTCAATTTTTAACATATTGTTTGCAGGTAGTGAAAAAGATAATTCGTTAAACATTTAAGCAGTTCATATCGATCATCTATTATTTACATTTATTTTATCTATTATATAGAAACGAAATATATTATTATAATTTGTATTATCAAATTATAATATTACCGGCCATAATGAATAAATAAATAATATTATAACATTAAACGAATTCGCGTATTGTACTTGGAATAATATGTAAACCACAAGTCCACAACAATATAAAATAATATGTTATAGGTTTCTTCGAAAATTTGGGAAAAATTACAAAAAGTCTCGAGCAACAAGTAATCTCAAGAGAATTTAGCCATTGAGTACAACTTTCAAGTAATTTACATCAATGAAACTTGCAACGTACATACTTATATTTATATAATGGAAATGTGGTTGATAAAATTCAAATTATTTTAATTTTTAATTATTATTATAATTTTATTATTATTACAATTTTAATTGTTCAAATTTCATTCATATCATTGGTGAGTAATAGCTAACTTTTATTTTTATTTTTTATTACTTAATGATATATTGTGTTTTTTGATAGATTTATTTTTAATTACGTTTTTCGTTTATCGATTACGTTTAATCTTATTTTTTCGTTTTAAATGTTATAACCATAAATTCATAACGTTTTAAATAATGTTTTTAATCCCTGCCAACAACATTTATTCATTGTGTAAAAATTCAAATTTAATTTTCAATTTAAATAATAATATAAAATTATTTATTCTACAGTAACTACTAAAAATTATTAAAAAAACGTTTTTTGTGAGATAATAATTTTTATAATAACACACAAATAAACATAAATAATTAATACCACATCATTATTAATTAATTTTTTAAATTGTTGACCCAATTATAAATTGTAATGTTCGTTTAGTTAGAACGCATACCTAACTATTAATACACATATCCACTATTTATAATATTTGTATTCTGCATATAAGCACATATTGAACTGAACTATCATTTAACAATATAATTTATTAAATTAGCTGATATTATTATTATTAGTTGTGTAATAGGTATTATTATTATAACTATTGTTATTATTTAATACCTATAGAATATTATTTTTCTAAATATCAAAATGTATAGCATATTTACTGTCGTCGATGTGGTTATTCGCTTAAAATAATGTTGCTATAGCACATTTTTGTTTTAAATTAAATTAGTTTTTGCGGGCGCTCCGGACTTTATTTATTCATTCCGAAATATCAATTATGACATAGCGAAGAATGAAAAATCGTATTGGAATTCGTTGAAATATTCCAAGACGCGCATTTATCATATCATATAATGTCATCTAAACGTATGGTCTGGATGGAATAAAATATTGAGTATAAAAAATATAAATAATTTTTTTTTTTTTTATGCACAGCATATAATATTATATATCTAGTAAATTACTTCGCCGAATGTTTCGATAACGAAATGATTCAAAATCGATTATAATTTAAAATAATACGTTTTGGTCTTCTGGGGCAAATAGTCAGTGCAATATTTATGTTTTTGTTAAAAATATATCATAAACTATTGTTTTAAACTTACTTAATAATAATAATAAAACATATTTTTTTTATATTCGGTAACACGTCAGTCACGTGTAGACGTGTAGTTATTATTTTTGTAGGAAACTTAGGAATGCTCAAATTAAATTGCATTATAAATTATAATAAAGTACTAAAAAGGCATTATTTATACTTAAGTCAAATTTAAATATTCTATTAAATTTTAAACTACTAGTTATTATGGTTTCAGAACTAAAATAATATTATTCGATAGTCAAATTTACGCGATTTCCAAAGCAAATAAAAATCGTTTTTTGCATAAACATTGGAATTCAATAGATACCAACGGAACGTAATCTTATAGTTTAATCAAAAGAACAGTCCGTTTTATTTGTCGGTAGATTTTATAGTGGTCAATGACTCAATGTCATATATTTAATTACAAATCGCGTAATTTTCATATAATTTGTGTGATTAGTCGGTCAAAACATAAACGTGATCATACCTATAATGTTATTATTTTAAAATGATTCATAAATATGATATCCATTATAAATATATTTTGCCGAGTGGACGTGTCCGGGTCGCGTTTCGGGCATATTAAGTACATCCTGCTATAAGGTATTTATAATCCAATGACGAACATTAATGCACGCGAATTAATTTCAATAAATAATAAAATAAAAACCCTGAAGATTACGGGACACGCTTTGGACACAAACCCAAAGGAATTAAGCGTGTCTGTTATGTTTAAAAGAGTGTGCGAAAATTTATATGTTTTTTGATACACTTTTAATCCGTTCTTATATTTTTCTAGTCGTTTTATTCGTCAAAAATAATCCATATTTCTCGTTGTAACGTAGGTAGCATAATATTATGTGCACGGGAATACACAAAAAGCTAAAGAAAATCAATCGGAACGTGTTTTAGAAAATCACATCTGGTCACGTATAGTTTGTGTACATCTTCTGTTCTGCAGAAAACACTGTAAACTCGACTACGGTTTTTAATTTCGTTTATTTGATTTCGATTGTTATCATTAAATTATAAATTATAATTACCACTATGACGATTAGTTTGCTATGAATTTAATTAATAATTATACTGTTGTATATTATTTTAATTAAATACGCGATGCGATATATATTATATTTAATATTATTACGAGTACAATAATAACCTATCTTTAAACTATAGTGTTTTATAAAATGATATATAAAATAATATGGAACATATTTAATGGATGTAAAATAAAACAAAAACGATTTTACAATATTTTCAAGAACATTTAAACTTGGTTAAATTTGTATAAGACTGTTGTGGAAAAAATATTATAAAAGTTTATATTAAGTAACGTTATTTTTTTTATATATATATATATATATATATATTTTCATTATTTCGTGAGTAGTAATAAGGTAAAGTACAAACTTTTTCAATTCGATTAAGAATTTAGCAAAAACCCTTGTGCCTAAAGCGAATTTAAATCGCGAAATTCAAAACTATATAATAATATTACGTTATCAACAGGTGAATGTATAGGAAAATGTAAACAATAATTATTTGTTATGATCATGGAAATTTAACGATTTTATAATCATTATAATCATTTTATTAAGACACACGTTATATTATAAGAACTTATATTATTATTATTATTATTATTATTTTTCACGTCCTCTAGCTTGACTTTTTGGAGTTTTTCTTTCAAACCGCGCACTGAAAACGATATTTGATTTACGACGTTTCACAATCGTTATCATTTCGTTTCTTTGGCCCTTTAGTTTGACCCTTTTGTCCGTTTTGAAATGTTTATCACTTAAATTTGGACCTGTGATTTAAACCTAGATTTAAACCTGTGTGCATTTACAATCGTTACACAGAATCGTTTCGTTTCAAACGTAAAATACGACGGGAATAATATTATTAACATACGTTATTTTATTATTGAACATTAACGTGTATGCAACCGGGAAATAATGAATAATTCGTAATATTCGTATATTTTACAATGTTAAGCCTTTTGGACTAAACCGCTAACTGGAGGTGTGGTTCCCCGTTTGGCAAAACAACAATAATAATAGTACCTACGTAATAATAAACAGATAGTCGTTGCTCCGCTATATAATGATCGCGCTATAGTGCAAAATCGGACAAAAGGTCATTATAATATTATTAAATGAAGTGTTTGTTCTATACATATATTTATATAATATATAACGAGTTAACAAGTTTTAAGTTAAATTAAAAGTTAAGGTAATATTAACTTAACTTTTAATATTTGAATATTTGTAAACTTAACTTGTATTTTAACTTTTATTATTATGTATTATCTTAATAAATAACGAGTTATTTTTATTAAATTCAAGTTAGGTTAATATATTTTTGTATACATTTTAAGTTTAATTCATATACATATAATTCAAAATTTTTTTTTTTTTTTATGAAAATTAAATTTGTTTTTTATTTCATTACGTGTGCCACTATATATTCAATCAATTCAACAAAACAAATTTATTTGTCATGTCAAATACTAATAATTATATTTTGAATTTCTTTTATTGAGCAATTTTTTATGGTTATGTTATAGTAATAAAATAATAAAATAATAGATAATTATCTTGTTTTCGATTTCTTAATGTAATTTATACTTTTATTGAAACATTATAAAACCCATATTAAATTAATTTTATGAAAATAATTAATATATTTTGTTATATATATATTTTATAAGTATATTATACATAGAAAATCTATAATTACAAAATCACAATAATATTTATATTAATAATCATTATTGCTATTTGTATTATATTATTGATTTAAATTTATATACTAGGTACATGTGAACTAGCGAAAATCAGCCATGATTTTCGTAATCATTGTCTGAAGTTTTAGACACAAATTTTTTATTGAATTCATGTGATATTGTAAAAATATTCGTAAACAAAATTTAAAAATTTGATTATGATCATGAAATTTATGTTTCTCTGAAAAACAACATTTTATAGTATTATAATAGTGCTTCTATATCCGATAACATAATAAAATTGAGCTAATAGAAAATAAATTTATATTAATTACTTATTAATTTAATATTTTGTTTGTTTTCAATGTTCAAATCACAGAGTAGTGTGGCCGGTGTTACCGGAAGATTTAGCTTTCTTTATTTTTACTACTTAACTACATTCAATCCCATAGTAACCTTTATAACTTATTCAGTTATTCTTATATACAATAAATAGTGACTAGTACAAATTTATTGAATGTGTACTTAAACTTAACAAACCAAGTTTAATCCATTAACTCAGTTAACTGAGTTCATCATAATATATATATATACATCATCAAACTATTAACTGTAAACTTTTTTATTATATGTCGATTAACTTTACTTAACTCGGTTAAAAAATTTCATTAACTTGCCCAGCTTTGCCCTGTAGGATACAATTTTTTTCTTCTACCTCGTCTTACACTCCCAACCAGTATTGATAATAAATTTTATCTAAATAAATCATCTAGATAAGAAATAAATATAAAAATAATATATATATATATATATATATTATAATTTAATATAAATTATTTAGTATCATAGGTATAATTTAAGGATTTATTTTTTAATGACAGAAACGTTATATTTTCCTAGCAAATTCTAAAAAAATGTAAATTATACACAAAGAAACAATACGCATAATTCTGTATTATGTGATTTACATTAATAAATAGATATTTTCTCATGTTTATAAATTTATAATCATCAAAAAGTTTAGTTAAAAAAAAACTCCAAGGGAGGATAACCATCACGTTGCCTCCCCTTGATATAACCTAACCTTACCATTAACATACCTCATATAACAAGGATTTTTTTTTATATATATCTATACAGAATGATCAATATTTTATATTGTTGGAAAAATAGTGAAAATAACATAATATGTATCTAATTTCTAAGATAATTTCCATTATTTTTGCATAAGTATATAGTTATCCCGCTGCCGCCTTAATTTTTTTTCTGATTTGGACTGAATCTATTAACAACGGATTTCTTAGAAATGACGACCATTGTACAAATATTTAGTCGGGATGTTTTCGATTTCCGAACAAACACCAAAGAGTATACATATACTATGATTACACCATAGACCTATAAACTAATGGACTGCCCAGAGAGAGAGAAAACCTGTGACACTGTTGGCAAAAAGAGACAGAGTTATTGTATAACTCAATCATGGAGTAAACTAATATAAATTTATTATACTCCATGACATTAAATATTACTCTTATTTTTAAATATCTGCATATTGAAGTCAATGTCCATTTAACAGGGAATTTATCAAAAATTTAAAACCACAGTAATGTATTGCCTAAATTTTCATATTTAAGTTCTTAATTCGTGTCTGGTAATAATTGTAATAATAATAATAACTGGTAAAAATAAATTTGTATTATTAATCCATAATTTAAGTCAATACAATATTGTTAAATTAACATTTTTTGTTTTAACTTAATATCATTTTCATAAATTACGAACTTCAGAACATATTTTGCATGAATTATTAACTAATTATTAACTTTTATGATTAATCGTTAAAAAAACTTTAATTTTTCTTGTAGAAAATAAATTATTAAAGATTAAATAATAATCTTTGTAAAACAAAACTTTGTTTAACAAAATAATGGTCAAACGTTCATGGAAAATAAAGAATTACATAATATATATTTCCTTGATTATGCTATGTCTATCTCAGTCTATTTCTATCATTCTACAATGTCACAATATTCTATAGGCGAGGGGGTGAGAATGCGCAGTCCATAGTTTATAGGTTTATGGGTTATAAATTTTACTATTATTTGATGACACGACGTATAAACACAATGTGGAATAACGTTTTGGAAACATTTTATAACAATACTTGTACTCCTGTGTAATAATGGTCCGATATTAGGATATCCGGATAACGACACAAGTGTATGTGAAACGTTTCAAAAGCCGAGATTCGACGCCGGAGGACACATATATAGTGTCCTAGTGTTGACATTTTATAGCAACGTGTTGATAATAATGCAAGTAAATTGGTAATAACTTCGATGATAATTTAATCCGTTTAAAAAATATAACCGAATAGCTTTAATATAACAAAAACGAAAATATAATATACATTACATACGCATCTAGAATTCTAAATTATAAACAACTGTGTGTAAAATATCAGCAACAAGATTATGATTTTTTATTTAACCGAAACAAATGTAAACGTTATTTTAGTAAGCCTAACCAAACGTATAAATAATATTTACTAAAATAATTTGTGACTGATTGAATTACCTAATACTATATTAAATATTTTGTATTGGTAGCAATAAAAAGTGTATTATTGTTGTGGATACAAAATAATTTTAATATTTCATACAGTAATATTATATGGCACTTAATACCCAATATAGCTATAAAAATTACCGAAAATTCTGATAATTATTATTATATTCTGAAAATGATTGCCTAGGTATTATTTTTTCAGTATATCCGTCCGTCACCGTCTTATAAATAACACTTGACAGACTGTGTAAAGTTATCGATAATATTGTGTTATTCATTAACTAGATAAAAGTGTTTTATTTAAGTTAAGAAAAAAAAAATTATAATAATTATATTAAAATGTGCAATTTTCATCAACTTGAGACGTATTGTTTTTATTATGTATTGTTATTTATTTTCTACCTTTCAGCTTTCTGTAATTATTTTTGGAATTATTGGACTGGATATTTATATCGCAGATCAATACAATAGACGATTTCGATATAATAATTGATAGTCAATTTCTAGATAAACAATTTTGTATTGTACCGAATAATTTTTATCTTATAATATTAAATATATTCAATTGATAGGTATTCAGTGTATATTTAATTTTGTAGTTCATTAATTTAGTACTTGATAGTTAGGAGCTTTTTATAATTTAAAATACTTTTTACAATTTTACAACACTGACTACTGAGTGATATTATACATTTATATTGATAATAATTGAAGTCATTGTAGTTATCGTATCTCTAAGTACATATTATTGTGCCTATATTGTTTGTGGTTTAATATCATTTGACATTATATCATTATATTGTGAGATGACAAAATATTTAAAACGTATGTTTCAATTTGATATCAAGTTAAGATGATGTACTTAACGTTTGTCATAAAACATTTCAATATTATTTTCAATAAATATAAATACTCTGTGACTTATGTATTTCTTATTAGTTCTTTAATAATATATTGTTTCAAACTGTAGTCGTGTATCAGTAGGTATATTGTACATATATATATATATATATGATTCATATAATCATGGCAAAAAATATAAATTTACAACGAGAAATGTAATCAAATATATCTCCAGTTATCTTTATTTTAATGAATAATTCATTCATAATTATTACTGCAGGGAAAATAAAAAATATTTTACTATTTTAAATATAAAAATTTTATAATATTATTTTTTGGCCTATATAATATACAATTAAATATACTTAATATTTAAAACAACGATTGGGAGTTTTAAACACAATACATCACAGAAAAACACAATGTTAATTTAAAGTTTTAATTATTTGATGCGGTTTATTTATTAGCGAATAATAACAAACTTGCTATAGATGTTTAAATAATAAAAAATGTAAGATTAATCTTTTTTTTTTTTTAAATAGAAAAATAATTTAATAATTTATTAACCAATATGATCACATATTATAATATCATAAGTACCAATATTATTCGAATATCTAATAAATAAAGGTTCAAAGGATGTTTCGATCTATATAGGGTATTTTTGTTGCGGTATTTAACAAAATTCGATGTCGTTATATTAGACAATATCTATAGGTATTTTGGTATTATATATCACGCCATCATAATAATCCATCGGGATGGCATAATTGATACACACGACCTAGTTTTTTATGAGATAATCTATACATAATAATTTCAACTTTTTTGAACCGAATAGGTAGGTTGTTGAATAATAATAATAATGAATAAGTTGTTATTTAAGTTAAACAACTTATTTATTTTCATTAGCACTGAACAATATTACATTGATACACAGTAAAATTATTAACTAATAGAATATTCCAACAACTGACAAACTCTAATTCGCCAAAAATACATTCATATAAATGATATACGTTAAATCATAACAATTCAATTAATATTATTTAGCATTCAAACGGGTAATTTTTACAAAATCGTGTATTTAGAAAAAAAATAGATAATTAAATAACAAAATAGCATAAAAGATGAAAATAATTAACATCATATTATAACAAATTAAATAAATACTATATAATTCCAATAATAATTATATATATATATATTGCGATAAAATTTATAAACATAAATATGATAACGTTATTATTAATAATAACAATTACGTAGTGATTAATTTTCGTACTAATTAGATTCATTAAATCTCTATACAATTGATATATATATATATATTAATCTCATTATACATAATACATTATCTCGAATATCATTAAGTTTTATATCAAGTTAAAATATACATCTAGGTACCTATCGAAATATGGTTAAAAAATGATGAAATAATATAATATTGACTTCTTACTTGAACCTAAACGCCAGTAGAAATATCCATTATTGAACATTTAAACTATTCATCATAAAAACAATATTATTAAAAGAAAAATATATTTTTATTAATTCGATTTTGTTTTTCCCGATAGACACACGTGTCGAAAACGTTTTACTCGAAACGTACTATCTAAACGAATTTTGCAAAAGCCCGCAAAAATCTTTACCCACACAAGTTATTGAGTTATAATGCATAAAAATGCTATGAAACAAACAAAGCTACTATATTACTATTATCTATTTACGCAACATACCTATTTATTTTCAAAATACTATATTTATTCTTGCTTAAATATAAGAATAAAATATTTTCCGCACACTACGTGTACCTATTGCCATATAACGATAGCGTAAATAATAATATAACTTTAAGTCACAACGCGAAAAAAAAAAAATTCGATTTCAACAATTTCGTATAACAGATTAAAATTCTTCCTTTATTATTTCCTATGTTGTCCTTTATAATAATATTTATTTTCCTACACAAATAGAATTTCATCTCGATATTTTCATTATTTTTTTAAAAAAAATTATATTATTAATATAACTTAATGTTTTTACGTAAATACTTATATTATAAAGGGAAAAAACGTTTATGACATATTATTTTGTATACAATTTGTTCAATATTATCCAATTTAATGTTTAGCGTATAAAAGTATGGTATCATATTTACAGTTTTGGTAATTTTCATGTTATTAAATATAATTTATTACGATGCGTATTAGAATTACAACGGCAAAAAAAAAAAAAAATAGAACTATATAGTTTGACAAACAAATTTGTGTTTGCTAAATGTTTGGCCATAATATTTTGTTTGCAAGCGAAAGTACCACAAATCGCTTTTGATGTTACTTACTATAAACAAATCTGATTACAATAATCATATTATTATTATTTATTATACTATATTTAATCTTAATGTTGAATAATTTACGTTAAATAAACATCTCTCTGGTTATACGTAATTTATCTTTGTAGAACACGAATATATATGAGTCATTATAGAGATTTAGATAGTATTCATGCATTTAATGATATTTTGCGAGCTCGTTTAAGTCGCGAAATGTGTAATATCAATGTGAATTTAATTTTATAATAGTTGTTAAACCATACACAGATTTCATTGCGTTCGGTCAAATAGAATAATATAATTGACATTTTCCTGCTGTGATACGCCAGTAATATATTATTTGTGTAATGTATTATTACATTTTAAATAATATTAAACAACTAGATTATTTTTGACGTGTAAAAATTAAATTAACAATTATCCGTATAATATTGCCGTCATGGAGAAATCAACAATTAATTGCATATGAACTCATGTGCGTCTTACAATATAGTACTTACCTATCATCTATTATACATCCGTGCATTAAAATCATATATTTTTAAATCGAATCTAATCGATCTCTTTTGTCTGTGCAACCGTCTGAAATCGATATTCTGAACAATAATTTAGGTTTGACAATAAACGAAAGCTTAAAAAAATGTTTTAAATAACAAACAAAAATTGCATTAGTGTTTTGGTTTTTTTGTCGTTGGACGTCTTATGGTATTGTTTTCACTTTGACCGAATCTATATTATATTATATAAAACTTATTTATACTTTTTATCGTTTTGTAGGTATTTCGTTAAAACAATCCCTGGAGCTCTATTAAAAAAGTTACTGGAAAAATACTTGGGATTCTATAAATCTGATAGGTAACTGCAGGTACACGGTGGTGTTCGAAGAAACTCACAATTGATGTTTTCATCGTTGCAAACTTAGTTTTTCATTTGTTATTACTATTCCATTTTTGATAAAAACTTAGTATTTTTTTTTCAATCAAATTTCACCAAAATATCGAAATTATAATACAACATAGTAAATATTCGAATCGAATAATTGAATAACCAAAACGATGAACTTGTATTATATTTTAATTTAAACTATTTTTTGTATTTTATTAATTATTATTATTTAGAAAATTCACATTTAAGTATAAAATATAAACTACTGTATTAAGCTGGTAAAATTTAATCTTCAAACAAAACAAACACTTAATTAGACTTTCCATTATAACATATTAAAAAAGCTAAAAAGAGCAAATAAAACTCTAATTTAAAGTAATGGTTATTGCACTACTGAGATTAAATACTATAATATTATTACTGCGTGTCGCCATAATCATTAAATATAGTACAAGATGAAATTCAAAATGAGTTCGAGTAATTTAGTCACACATAACATAATACGATTTTAAGTTGCAGAGTGACAGTATTTGAGATCGAATTTAAACCGAAATACCGATATCATTAAACCGACTTTCATCGTGTTATAATTGTACGAAAGTAATTTAAAAGATAAAGTATATAGTTTCATTTATCTAATGAAATCCAAATAAAATATATTTTTATTTTTGTTGATCTACAAAATTATTAATTTATTTTAATGTTATATGCATATTATGATCAATGTCATTTTATTGAGTATGGACTATGGAATTTTAAAATATAGACTAAAATGTACTATATACTAAAAACAAAATAATTAATTCTGGAAAGTGTTAACTAAAATGTATTATAATTAATAAAATAAATTACAATTATTCATTTTTTTTAAATGTAGTGTTTTTGTTTTTAATCAGAAAAAAGTGGGCATTATTTTTATTTTATTATTTCAAAATAAAAGTTAAGATATTAGAGTAAAATAAAAATTGAAGTATTTTCCTAAAAACATAACCTTTTTTAAAACTATGTAGACCCAATAATATTTCCAGCTACCATTTTATTGTAACTGTTTTTGTTATTACTATTATTATATTAATTTAATAAAAACGAATTCCCCTGATATTTCGTAACATTATAAAATACGTATCCAACAAGAAGTAAGCTGCTTTATAATAATTAAAAACGTATACAGAGTGATTTCGTGTTACAACAATGGTTGAAATCTCATACGTTTTCAATGATGTCTGCATTATTTTTCTAACAAATATTCTGTTCAACCTGTATATATATAGGCCTCTCGTTATTTTACTTATAACGACTACATGGTATTGTAAAGTAGGTAATATAATATAATAAGTAGTAAAAAGGTCATTCATAAGACTACCTCAGCTCAGTGTCAACAACGGGTTAACCGTAAAACAAATTATTAATTTTCAAAATTAGTATTACTATTAATATTTTATTTTCTATTTTTATCTGAAACGTAAAATAAACTGCTAGTATCTTTTATGAAACGATAACGTAAATTGTAAAATGTATTTTGAACAAAATTTAGTTAAAATATATTTAACTTTTAAATTCAATGATTAATCCATTCATTTTACCAAATACTTTGACCAGTTACAAATAGCATTTTTCAACTAAAATGGTTTAAGTAATGTTATTCATAGTAATGTGAAATGTTATTATTTTATGTTAACAATAATTATTCATTTTATTCTATTTACATAATATATTTTATGTTTTAAATTTTATTTAAATCTACGGAAATTGGGTTTTGTATTTTTATGTTGGCATTTGTTTTAATCTAAACAATATGTTTTTTAAATTTATTTTCCCTTAAATCTAAATTGTATTACTGGAATCATTTGAATTAATACAACCCGCAACTATAACTAAAATTTATCTTTTTTATTATTGTTGTTATTTTTTTTAATTTAAACTTTAAATTAAATTGTTGACTAATCCGTTGTTTTAATTTAACATTAATAATATTATTATTAATTTAAGTTAATTAATTTCATTATCGTTTTTAATCATAAAATTGTAAATGGTCTGACAATATAGATAATCAAATATAATAAACTACAATTAAATCAATACTTATTGGTAAACAAAAAAATAATTTTTCATAGGCACCTAGTGTTTGAATAAAACATGTTATAATATTTCGAATTCGTTTTGCAGTTATACTACAAACAATAATTTATTTATAACCATATAATATTATATGCTCCGAAAACGATAGTATTATTTCGTTCTGACTTAAATCGTTACACGTCACCTACATATTTCTCGTGGTGTTATGTACTCAAAAAACGAGATCAACTTAAGACATTATGTGTGCTCGTTTCGCCGAACGACTTAACACCTCTTAGGAATTTTAACCACTACGACTTGTCGTTTTGGACGAAGGTCGGTGACGTTTAGTAATTTATTCCTGGGGATTAAATCTGACTCAGACCTGCTCGGATCGGTCGCCATGGCAATATAATATTTCGCATGCAGAGTGTATGATATTATATCTGACTGCAGTAGAATTACGTTATTATAATAGTAAGCATTTTTTAAAATAACATTTTTTTTTTTCGGTCAATTTTACGATAAATTATAATAGTTATATATCATCTAGTTTGTAATATGTTTATAAATATTTTTAATTGTTATACTATTCACTTTCATAACGACAAATTTTAAGTTCAAATGCATTTTTTATCCACGTAAAATAATTGTTATTTATACTTTTCATAAATCATATCAAATTAAAAATGATTATTTATATGTTCAAATTAATAATTTTTATGTATTTTATAAACAATATTTAAATTTTCACCCACCATATATTCATTAATGATTAATATATTCATATTTAGTACCTAGCTATACCAATATTTTTTACAGTAATAAAAGATATAAGTTTGATTCATACGTATTGTGTTTATTTCGATTTTAACTGAAGCCTTACTTTATAATATTTTATCAGGTATGGATTATTTAAATTTTGTATAACGATAGTATATACTTCAAAACCTTTGAAAAACATTCTAATTACTTTTTTAAAATATCTACATTTCATTTTTAAGTCATTATATTCCGCAGTTGTTTAAATTTGTATTCAATTTTAAACTCCATTATGAATCTTTAATATAACTTAGTTGTTATTATGAATACTATTTTAATACATCAACCTTAGGTTCGTTGATGATAAAATAAATCAAACTTTTGTAATCTGTACCTAACTACCTGTATAATTTCAAATATCAATAGTCAATATAAAAATATATCATAATGAATAAAATAATAATTCAAAAATTTGAAATTTGAATTTCGCACAAATACGCTATATATAAATACGTTCTTTAAGTTTTCCTCTAGAAAATGATAATGAATTATATGATTTGAAATTGAATGTGCGATTCTGTTTAACTGTCATAACGCAATAACTCATTTTAGTAAAATAAGATGGTTTTTCGGAGAATTTTTGGAATATTATATATATACATTTCATGCGGCATTACTTTTATTACGTTTTAAACTTAAGTAAGCTTTTATATTGAACAATTTGCCAACGTTTGTACGCACAGCCCGTGAAGTTCACTGTAAGAGAACTTTGGTAGATGAAATGAGATTCATAATAGATGCCATGGAATCAATAATGTAAACACGATAACGAATTTTCGGTGGTTGAAGTTATACACCTAAAGTCCACACAATCTGCAAATGTTACAATTTAGTAATTATACTAATGTACTGCAGGTCATTTATTTTATGAATCTAAATAGTTGGAAAAGATGGATAAGTTACTATAATGTACCACTAGATAGTTTAAAACATTTTTCTATAAAAGGTCAAATTTTCTAGTTTATTAGGAAACATGGTCTGATTTGAAATAAACATTTCGGATAATTCGTCGATAAGAATGATACAGTTTTAAGAAAAATCAATTAGACAAATTCCTATTTATAAATTATGGTGTCTTGAGGATTACAATACAAATTAAAACAGAATATTGTTATAGAAAAACTTAATGAAACACATACATTTAAATAAATTGGACCTTGTATTTAAAAACTATCTAATTATATTTTATTTTAGATTATTATTATTTTTTTTTTTTTTACGAGAAAGATTGTATACAATTCATTCTTTACCCACATTTTCGTTGCTCTTAATTTTTATCATGATAATATATTATGAGACAACTAGAATATATGTTACATGCGGACAATCGTTTCATAATTTTAATATAATTATAATTGTCACAAAGTCGGTAAGTTTATAAATAAATAATAACAATAAAAGTACGGAAGAATCCGTGCAAAATTACCATCGACATAAAATTGTTTTTACGAAATTATATTACACCGTTTTACTTGCTCAAAGCGTTTTTATAGATATAATATAATATTCATAACTGAATGTGATCAATCACATAACACGACACTTTTGGTGAATAAATTGCAATTGTATTAAGCACATAACTCACATGCGAGAGGCGTAAAACTGGCATCATATTTACAGTTTTTTTTTCTGTACCCATAATTACTTATTATCGAAATAAAGAGAGAGAGAGAGGGAACAAAATTTAATTACACCGTAAGTATATTTTAGAAGTAAGACAAACTATTATACGAAGTTGCATTTTTTTTTTTTTTTAGATCATCAGATAGATTAAAATATTATTAGCATGTAGTAATGAAGTATGAAGCATGAAGTAATAATAATAGTAAATTTAAAAATAGACTAATCCAAATAAGAATGTATTACGTATTTAAATAAAAATCTGAACCATTATTTATGAAAACATTAAATGTTTGGTTTTATTTTATTATATTTTATCTATAGTTTTGTACTAAACCTACCCGCCGCATGCCATCACTCGAGCGATCGTCGTGCTCGCGAAAAATATTTATTTTTGTGCCATTTGATTTGATCCGCTCGTTTATATTTTACAATATACAATGTGAAATATTTTATAGTTTTTTTTTTTTTTTTTTTTTTATTTGTACAAGAGAAAAAAACAAAACTGAATTTAAATAATTCGTGTGACTACATTTAATTTTTACAGAGGCTATTATTATTTGTAATTTGCATTATACATAATTAATTTGAGTTTTAACTGATTGCGGTGTGTGAAAATTCAAATAGAGTACAGCCAGTGTATGGTACGGTTTTGAATAATTACAAGTATTATATTTACATTTTACGAGACGCGAATCGATTACACGAAAAAAAAAAAATCAAAGTTTTAATTTTACTGCATTTTATAGGTATCATTGTATTTGTACGCGTTGTCGTCGGTGCTAGTTTGATGGGTAGTGCGTTTTACAGTTTTACAAATAATACAAACTCGTTAACGATCGAAATCCATAAAACGATATTGTGTGGCTGTTTTTTTTTCTCTTCCTCCCATTTTCGTAAATATTGCGTATTGTTTGGCGTATCCATTGTGTGGTGGGACAAAATAAATGCCTACAACGAAAACCGTTTTGAATATCCCATGAAATTATAACCGAGCAATTTTCCTCTCGGTCTTTTATTGTCGTTTTTGTTACATTTAAATAATTGAGTTTTCGTTCGAATTTCGGTAGCGCCCAACGTCTTTCGTCGAAACTTTGTCGCGAAAAATTAACAGTTGATTGTTAAGCTTTTAAGTTTCAACGTTATATACTGGTTGGCTGCACCACCACCATAAACGTTTGACGACGGCTACTCGTATATATACAGCGTGCAACAATTCAAGTCATCTAAACTAAATTGTTTTTCGAGCATTTCACTCATTTAAAATATGTATATGGTATCCACCGACAGTTAGGTTTCGTTTTGAAGAATCCAGGAAAACAACAATCGACCAGTGGGATCGAGCACTCTAATTATTAATATAATGTCCCCGCAGAACTCAATATTATTTAAGACTTGTAGTATTTGTTTTATAATTAAAAACCGGAACAGAATACAACCTAGGCGTTTATTAAAAAATCAGATAATATAATTTTTTTAAATTTTTCACAAACAACATAAAACCGAATAAAACGATTATATTTTGTTGATAAATAGCAAAATAAAGCTTTAGAGTTCGTACAGAATTTTTAAATAATGTGTAAAATTGAAATTTATAAACGTATGTACTAAATATAATAACAGAAAATAAATAAATAATAGAGACATACGTTTTTTTTTTTTGATACCAAATTTGTTTTCTAACTCTTTTTTAAACTAATATTTTGGTTATTATTTTGAAACAAACATTAAAATAAAATACATAAAATTAAAACATATTATTATGCTGCCACTATAAATGTTTTAATAATAAAATAACTGAAGATAATTTATCTTTCTGTTTTTAAAATAAATTCAATTTATAATTTATATTACATATATATATAATAACACAATTCTAAGTATTTTAAGTATTGAGTATTTAAATAACTTGCGAAAAATAAACATACGTTTGGTTATGAATTTATGATTGCATTTGAAGTATAATATTTCGTCTTATGTATAACTTTAAAATAAACCACTATTAGTTGGTAATAGACACATCAATACTGTCATATGATATAATATTATTATTTTTTCCTAACTTTTTATTTAATATAATTTATGTACTTAACATTAATATCAAATGAAGCATGATTACTTAGAGCATGATTATCTTAGTAATTTATAATTTTTATTTTTTTAATAAAAGTACTTACTTAATTTATGTTTTTTGCATCAACGACATTTAAGTCGTCTTGGAAGATATCCAGAAGTATAGAGACTGAATTTAATATCTTAACGAGAGGATTTTCAAGAACATTAAGACAGTCGAGAAATCCTTTATAAAGTATGCACTAAGAGACGGATATAGTATTAATGTTTTAATCTTAATGTTAAGTATATGATTTTAAACAAAATAAGAGGTTATCATTCTATGAGAAAGAGACTTGGGTTTTTCAAATATTTATGATAATGATACATCTTTCAAGTGTATATTAAAATTAATTTAATTAGTAATTTAAGTGAAAAATGTAAATTTTACTAGATATACATAAACTAAAAAAAAACTTAAAAACGCCTTTTTTTATTATATTCTATTTAGTATTTTGATCTCTGCAATAAATGATCAATCGTATTATCTTCTAAAAGTATTTTATTTATTTATTATTTAAAACGACTTATATATATATAAAATATTTAAAGTACTTCTCAGAATATGTATTTTATTTACATTGGATTAGTAATTTAATATTTTGTAACTTTTAGTGCAAAATTCGGTCCAGTTCTATATACAGTTTAAACGTACCTATGTGTGTTGTTTGTATAAACTGATGTTCGTATAGATAATTGTAAACAATTTAAATTGTATTGTATTTCGCTCGTCGACTGCATAATATTATTTCTGTTTAAAACGTACGGGTTTATTTTATACATTATTTCTCTCGAGAATTCGTTTTTTTAAAACGGTATAAAATGCTGAAAATATTACAATCGTGTACTGCATACACTCTCGTATTGTACGATTCGACACAAAAATAATAAGTGTCCTTTTGTCGGTTCAAAAATCACCGCTGCAGTCGACGAGAGGTATTTGGCTGATTCACAATTTGCCGGACCTATTTCCATCGTGCGGACGTGACGTCGTATGAAAACAATACACGTTGCAGACGCAATTTTTCCGCTCTCTGATAGTCTCGTGGCAAAATAATATCAAGAGTTTATATACAATCGATATTAATAATTGAACAATCGAGATACGTTACGGGTCCCGTAGCAATTTTCGGCGAATATTCGATTTAGTTTCATTAAAAATTTAATAAAATATTTAACCGCTGTTGGAATTTCGAAACTTCCACGTCTGTTGTCCGCATTTGATCGAATGAGTTTACCATTATGACGATCTCGAAAAGATGAAAGTATTAGATACTTTGATGAATCTGGTTCGAAATTTCATAACGATCATGTTAAATATAAAGTGTCTTCATTTCCAAACTGATATCCATTTTAATATATTGTCGGAAACATATATTTCAGGCTGTTTTATGGAGTATATCCTGTTATATACCAACCGCGTCTTTAAAAACGGATTCTACTGTATAATAAATAGGGGCCCTGAATAGTATAAATTTGCATATTTTTATTAATTAGCTTTAAAATTACCTACAGGTAAGATACAAATTTCTATTTGAGTCTAAAGAATTTATGGTTAAAATTTGATTTTGCATAATTTTACATATTTGGGATCTTTTAAATTGTTATGCATATTTTAACATTTTTTAAAAAATAAAAATATAATTCATATAAATATAAAACAAATGATATATTAAGTTAATATTACTAATTGATAACTATAGCTGGTATTAATAATTTTGGTAAATTTCATTGACAAATATTTATTATCTATTGATAATTGATTTTGATTATTAATATAATTGAATTCACTGAACTCAGTTTAACAAGATAATGTCTAGTAAATTATTCAATTTATTTATTTATTGTTTTATTACATTTTGTTTAAATTTAAAAGAAATTGTATTTCTCAATTTAATTAGGTATTAAGTAATTAGCATATTTTGCATATTGAACATATTCTTAGTGCATAATAAGATGATAAGATGACCACAATATGACAATAAGTGCATATTTCATACGTTTTTATTGCATATAATTCTGGGCACAAATAATAAATAATGATATAACGAACAGTCGTAAAACGTATCACATCGTAAGAGTATCGCGCAGTTTATAGGTATTATAGGTATCTACACATTTAATAAGACATTTTTTTTTCTCCCTCTTTAACGATCTTGAGGGCCTATTTTCCGAACTAAACAGAATGTTATTGCCACAACGCCACGCCAAATGTATATAATGTATAATATGTAATATTATACGCGTTTTTACGATCGCTATTATTATTTACGCGTATATCAATGGTGAAAAAAATGTTTTACTAGAGTTGACCTATACAGTAAATGTATACGTGTTTTGTAGGTAGGTACTCTTTTTGTACAGAGTTTATTTATTCCAAATTCATTTTATTTTTATTCAACATTTTAATAATTTTGGAGGCATTTGTTTTTCTTTTAAACTATGACGACATTATCCACAATTTCATCAAAATTAAACAAACTTTTGTTATATTTTTAATTAAACAGAACCATAATAATATTAGGTATCTTATTTTAATATTATCCCGTCAAGGAAACGTATAAATCTTTTTTTATAATTTAAAAAAAAAAAAAAAAATTTATACACTTCTCCTAAACTTGAACAATATTAATATTACATAGTCACAGATAAAAAGAGTGCTATTTTTTACTTATTGTGGATTTCTTGCTGTGAATGATACCATAACCGTAGTATGCGTCATCATAATTTATCAGTTAACTGCAGTGGTTTTGTCAAGGAAACGGTGTTGAGTGACTTTTAGCCAAGCTAATGTATACGTGAATGTATTTTATAAATTATACGATGGCATTTGGGTTTTAGTCATTTAGTCGCTTTTGGTATGATGCGCTTCGGTTAGTATTTTGTTCTGTGAAAACTAATCTCAAAGAGTTGAAACGTTTTATATCACCGATATACCTAATATAACAATACAAAATTGTTTTTCTCGTAATCAAATGCGTACAACTGTTTTACGAATTTAATTTAATTTCATTAGACATTTATTTTATGAAATCATACTCTTTATTATAATCGAATAACGTCAATTCAAAATCTTAATAGGTTGAAATATTAATTATACCGAAATAAGAGTTTCAAATATCAGTAAGTCAAATTATAAATAAAATATTTAAATATGATATGAAACCAAAAAAAAATAATAATTTATTTTGGTACAACTATTTAAATAAACATAACATTATTTTTGTTATCATTAACTTTATTTAATTTTGTTTTTATAGGACTGTGGATATTCTCGGTAATATTTCTATAAATTATTTTACGTTAATAAAATATTAATATTGTATATAATTTAATATCAATGACATTTTTTAATAAAAATTCAATACAGTTTTTACATAATATTTAAATTTATGTGTTTAAAAAGCGTATACTAAGTAATATATTCGTAAGCAAATTTTATAATTGTTGTAAATAACTTCAGAGTTAATAATTATACTTCAATCGATTAAAATAATGTATACATGAATGTATGAAGAATAATATTTATTTATATATTTAAGAAAATAAGAATTATTAAGAAAATGATATATTTTGAATAATGACCTGATGTATACTTATTTAATTTTACATTCATAAAATATTATAATTTTGAGTTAACTTCCAGAATGTATTTTGTTTATGTAAAATATAAAATACATTTGTAAATAGAGCCTTTTCCTTACGTCAATAATTGTATAGAATTCCCATTTTTGAAACGTGATTGATTTTTATGACGTTGTAAATGTATTATAGTTTTTCTTATCATGGTTGAAACCATGCAAAAGGAAAAAATAATTTGCGCATTTATAGTATAGTAATCGTTGAATTGTCGTGGATTATTTTAATAAACATTATATTATTTAATAACCATGTATCCGAGTTAGGTGAGTTTAATTTAATATAATTTTTCCATACCTACCTAGATTAAAATCTAGTTATCATATACAGTTACTTTGATAACAATAATTGTAATAATATTATGTTTAGTGGTAAAATAATTGAAAATTATAATAAAATTGCAATTATAATTATGATAGTTTTAATATGTAATCCACAAATCCTTAAACATATTGATGTAGACAAAATATTCACCCTGTATATTCTGTATTATGTTATATTATCTTGTCATTTACATTTTTTAAACATTTGTTCTCGTTCATTTTCATTGTACGGTTAGATTAAAAACACTATTAAAATTAATGATATTATTTTATTTTTTATATTGTATAATATATCTGGGGCATAATTTTAGTAAAACTTAATATTATATTATTAAAATGTAATGTCTGTAACAAAAATGTGACGTTAATCAAGGGTTTATATTATTGTTTTATAATATAATTAGTTATAGTGAAGTGAAAATGATAAAGTTGAAACGACGGAAATTCGAGTTAGAAGAATTTATCCGTCCGAGTGATGAATAGTTGCCGATTATACAAAGTGTCCCCATCGTATTTATTCGTGACAATTATTTTTACTTATATTTTCATACATACATTTTAAAAAACTGAATTTTTAAAATGTTATTCGTAGATATATTGAATATTCACATTTTTCTTTTTTATCTACGCCTTACCTCTCAACTATATGGGATTGGCCTCATAAATCTTACACTAAGATACATAGATACTTAAATACTAAGATACTAAGTTACTAAGATAGAGTTCGATCTTACTCACATACATTTATATTTTAAAAAATTTTTTTGGTTCGATTTATTTATAAATATATTTGTTCTATACCTACTAATTTATTTATTTTTAAAATTACATTTTTGAATTCGTGTTAGTTGTTTTATATCAATTTATTAAGGTTATAGGGTTTTATCACATTTTTAAATCTAAGCTGATTGCTGATAGCTATTTACAATATTGTGCGTAACTATTTTACCATAATTTCACTAAATATTTTAAAATTCTGATGAAACTAGGCGAATTATGAACGTAAATACCTGGTATAAGTTATAAACTCTGACTTAAAAGGTATATTTTAAAGGTTATTTTTAATTATACAGACTTAAAGTTAACTTAAAATAATATACTTAATGCGATTTTCGTATATACAGTAGGGTATTCCAAATATATTTTCTAACTATTATCTCAATATCCCTCGAAAATTTTTGAATGCAATTTTCTAATATTATTATTTATGAACGAGAAATTTCGAGAATATTGATAACTAATAATAATTATAATATATGCATTTTAACTTTGCATTCCTCGATATATCATTTTAAATGTCTCCCTTCGAATTGAATATAACACTTAAAAAAACAGATAATTGGTTTTTATTTTTTACTGGATATTTAAAACTAAAAAAAAAAAAATTATATTATAATCTGTTGCCTGATAGTAATTATAAAAAGACCGCATTAAAGATTTTTATTTTTCGTGGATGTATTATTAGTAAATAAATTTAAAACATCTTGTATATGCATAGGAGTTTTTTCCAAAAAACTTGCTTCATAAACTAGTTAAAAACTTATCGAGGCTGATGAACAGTGAACACAGTTTCGCACGTCTTTGTTATTATTATTGCAATCAATATGAACCGAATTAATAATATTAAAGTTGCTGTTAATTCGATGAACAATATCGCAAACGAGATTAAACAATATATTATTATTATCGAAAGCAGAAACGATCGTGTCTGAAAACGGATATCTCTCGATGGAAAACCGTTTGATTTTACTCGCATGCATGTGCTTCCGGTATTAAATAATATAATGATAGTAATAATAATCAGGATATCCTATGACGAAATAGGACTTTGTCACAGAGATTTGCGACGCGTTATTGTAAACCGCTTGAACGTACCTTGGGTCGAACGTTTCTCGTACCGCGAGTAGCGATTTTCATTTTTCAAGATTTATTTAAATGAATGATAATTATCGATAGATTTTTATTTTTTCGACATTACTATTAATTGTAACTAAAAATTTTATATTGAGGCGATAATACAAAAATTTGTAAGTTTTGTTATTAAATTTTGATCGATAAGACCAAGTTTTATTAAAAATGTTTGTGACCTTTTTTCGCGGTTCGTTTTGAAACTACGCAATGTGGTTCTTAAAAGCGTATTACGAGTAAAGACTTGTTTGAACGAGAAAAAAACATGGATGTAACTCACGAATTTCAGCAGAAAAAAAATGTCTTGGAATGCTACTAACCTCTCAACAATTAAAAGAAATAATAATAATAATAATCGAATTAACACTAATTTTAATTACGGTGTTTTAATGTAATTATCATCACTTTTAATTTAGTATTTTAATTAAAGTAAATATAATATTATAAAAAAGTTTAAAAATCGTATAATTATAATTTTACTGATAAATTGTTGCCGAAAAAATAAACATTAAAATTCCTATTTTTTTTACATTTTAAGAAAATAAATATTGGCTTTTGTGAATAAAAATTAATTCAAATTGAGAAATATACTGATAAATTGACTGTGTTCTTGAAGGCTGAATTCAATATGATTTTGGTGGTTTCATAATGATGGTAAAACGATAATTACATCACACTAACACTGTAACGTGAATAACCACTAACATATGACATCAATTTTGTTTAAGATGAAATTTTCGCGTCAAATCGGTTGGTGTGTGGTTAAACTATTAAGTCTGATCGATTTAACTCGACGAATTCGTTTTTTATTCCATCATCGTCGTCATTCGATTATATTATTATAAATTACTTAACAAACATCTCGCGTCGTCGCCGGTTCCAAATGTATATTATATTCAATTTGCTGTTTTAATTTCGTTAGACTATTGAAATAGGTAGAAATGTAATTTTAACGCGCAGACTTGATGATATTTCATACCCTTCGTTCTGATGATCTTTGTCACGAGACTAATTAATACATTCAAAAGTCATTCAGTTGAAATTATATTAACTCTTAAAGTGCAATAATGGTCACAAAAACCTAGTAAAAAATATTGTTCATTTTTAAACTATTTATAATAACAATTATTAATCATAGTTTAATTATTTTTAAAATTCAATCCGTACCATTCAATGAATATTGTTAGACAGCGTACCAACAAAAATATTTTAGTTTGCCTACCATTATTTGCTTACGATATAAACTACAAAATAATATTTAATTGGCCCAATTATAATATTATAAGTGTAGTTAATTAAGTATTACCTAATTAAACAGGATATAAATACAATTAAAAAGTATTGTTAGATTATGAATTATAATGTATTATGGAATATATTTATAATATTTTTAAATTTAATTTTTTTTTTCGGAAAAAAATCTAACACTTGATGAAATCCATCTATATAGAGAGATAACAATATTTAATTATTTTATAAATAATTTTTAATAACAAGGTATGTGCCCATTGATAAAATATACTAAATATTTGTATTATCGGTCATTATATTATGATGTGTCAGA
Organism: Eriosoma lanigerum; assembly: GCA_013282895.1. Classification (NCBI taxonomy): domain Eukaryota; kingdom Metazoa; phylum Arthropoda; class Insecta; order Hemiptera; family Aphididae; genus Eriosoma; species Eriosoma lanigerum. The sequence continues at coordinate 62,310,492 of CM023358.1, forward strand.
ACTGTCCATCGTGATTATGGGTTAGTATAGCAATAACATCAATAACTAATATAAAACGAAATTAAATTAAATCTAAATAAAAGCCTGATTTACGTCCCTCTCTTTGATATTGAATAGATTTAAACATTCTGTTAACTTAATAGTTTTATATACATAGTTTGAGACTAATTTTAATCATCCTCGTCATTTTATATATGCAAATTTTGTAAACAAAACAATAATAACTTCAATAAAATATTATATTTTCGATTGAAAATTTTAAAATATAGTTTATTATCAATAAGCGAGTTTTCGCGACAGGTACGGAAGCAAAACAGACTGTTTACTGATACGTATTAGTTTAGATAACAAGTTTATCCATCGTTTTGACGAGTGAAAATTGATAATAAAAATTTAAATCCTAAACACTTATTAAAATATCTATTTTATTTTACGACACTAGGACAGTACGAGTGTACAATACAGTGTATTTTCTATTGTCATTTTTATAATAGTAGGTAACAGAAATACAAAACTGTTGGTGAAAGTGTTTAGTGATAAGAGGAAACATTTTAGTAAACGGTTTCCTTTCGGTACCTTCGCAAAAATACGCTTAATATTAAACGCATGCGATCATTATTTTTATTTTTATTTTTTATTTTAGCTTTACATGATATCATTCGTTAATAATTAAGTTTATTCTATTAATTTTTGCTATTTCAAAATCTAACATAACATTATCATAAACTTAATTGACTTTTTATTTGATTATTTAACATCTTTTAACACGTTTTTGGGATATTTAATACTTCTATGAAATCCATTTGAAAGATAGTCAAATTTAACACATCTTTTTGTTCGCCATTAAGTTGATTTTAATGTGAAAATAATTTAGAATTTTCATTTGTTCCGTTTGTTAAAAAGATACTTAATTTTGATTGATTTAATTGTATAATACAATAATTAGACATATATCTAGTTTAACTTATAACGAACACTCTATTACACGTGTGCGTAGAATTTTTTGCATTTTTCTTACACTAAATTTCTACACCAACCATAAATAATAAGACATGGCGATGGATAAAAAAAAAACAAAACAAAAAAAACATCTATGAACCATTTTAAATTTAAATCAAATTTATTTTAAAAAAAGTGGAAAGAAGATTGTGGACGTTCCTCCTTCGTCCCTTCGGTCCTCGGAGAAATTTTTGGTTAATTATAATCATTAAGATTTGAATGCAATGATATTGAATTAGAAAATACGATTCTGAGCGAATCTCAATATAATATTGAGAATACATTCGAGAATACAATATCCATTCCAAAATTTAACACGAGTGTAAATTACATATGTAAATATGTAAAATAAATTTCAAATCTCTACGATCAATATTTAAAGAGTTATCATTTCATAATAATAATTGTCAGTTACAATTTTCAAAATATGTTGTTAAAAGATTAAGTAGTACATGATTAGACTTTTTAGACTTTGATAAAATATTCAAACCGATAAACTAAAAATTGCAAGAAATATTAAACATTTTTATTGAGCACTGTCAGAAGAGACGCAAGAATAGTACTGTTTTCGATGGCTCGAGGGGACAGGACTCGTAAATTTGAAGTCACGATACACATTTTGTGTCTGTGTTTCTATTTATAGCAATATTATCTTAGTTACGCGATAATTTTCGGAAACTGCTAGTGGTCAGTCACAACGAGTTTTGTCTGAAAACGCTATTATCTGTAAATAAAAAGTTTAGATATTAATTTTTTTTATATTAGTGGCAGTGTATCATCAATCCATCAATAATTAACTGTGTGATATGATAACATGAATGTGTTTTATATTCATTTATATATTATCTATGATTAAATTGGAATAACCGAAATGATAACATATATCATAATATAATCTATCATAAATTCATAACATGTTTGGTGTTGAAAATTTTATGACCATTAAATTATTATTTTGTATTATTTTCGAAATTAATTTGATGTCAAAATAACTAAATTGTAAAAAAAAAAAAAAATGTCAGTCGTAAGCAGAAATTCACGGTAAATGAGACAAAATCCATTTCATTATATACGTGCCAAATGACAGTGTCGTACATAGCTAACCTACCATTCGCGTTCGGGGTCGGTTCAATTACTTTAAAATGTTGCACTGCGTCGTGACCAAAAAACAATGGATAAGGTATGGTAATAAAACATTGTAGTATAAACTTTAATTACCTTTATTGCGTCCGAGGCGTTTACACGATTTTGCAATAAACTAAGTTTATATTAGACGAACAGTGTTGGCATGTCGCCTTTTATATAATATTATATATATATATATTTTGCCATAATAGTAAATTTATGAAATCCGGACAGAAGGACCATCGTGTCCGGCTAGAATTGTCTTCCCTACTCACATAACTTAGTTTATACATTATACTAAATAACCAAAATAGTATTTTTAGATTTTTTTTTTTTATACTATCTTAGGGTTATTCTGAAAACACTGGATCAGTATTTGTTAATTAGTTTGTCCATAATTTACCTTTTGGTTCCCCACATATACCGACTATAATACCGTCAACATGAAAGTCAAAACAATTATTGTAATAAAATGATTTTGTTTATTAAAGTAAAATATTATACAAATATGGTATTTGATTTTTCTTCTCGTTGACTAAGACGGTTGTTCTGACCCTTGGGACATACTTATAAAGTCGAATGTATGATTTTCTCGTAATATCCGTCGTCATCGTTATTTTCATCTAAGTCAGAGAGACTACATTAAGAGAATAATATTGCATCGTTGTGGCGGCGGCTCGCGGGACTATTGTAACAAAGTATGACCCTGGGGCTTTTCGTTGCCTTAATGGACAATATCCCCGGTATAATATACCACCGGCTTAGTAATAATTATTCTACTTCCGACGTTTTCTATTCCCTGATTTAATGTCTATGAGTAAAACCTGACGCCAACGTTACACGAAAAAAAAAAAATATGAATACATCCTTCTCATTCAGTCACGGATTTACTTCCTTAAATTAAAAATAAATCACGTACACAAGATTCGTTTTTCAATAATTTAAATTTTTTCTTTAAGTCGAATGCGCCAAAATGAATTCTCGAGGTTGTTGTTCTCAGTAACTTAGTTACATACTTACTACTATTGTATATACTACAAATATAAATACAATTAAGAACAACTATAATATTTTATTCGGCAAACTTTAGATCTTTGTATGAACGAAAAACTTTTGTTTACTCTGTACTTTTCTATGAAAAATTCTAGTTCAGTCCGTTGTCTTCTATGCTACATTAAATTTAATTTTTCAATTGTGTCTTAGACCCAAAAAAGACTGCAAAATGTAATCGTAATTTTTTTTAAAGGAAAACTGAATAGTGCCCATACATTTTTTAGTCATATTCAGTTCTATTTTAAAAAATATAATACAATAACCTACAGCTCTTTCCAGATTAAATAAAATGTTTTAAAATAAAGTTATTCGATTTTATTTCATTTCTCTGTTGAATTTGTTTTATCCAATTTGATGTTTGTCAATAATATAAGTGTAGCTATCATAAATGTTATTTATTGAAATAATCATTTATTTGAAAAATATTTTTCGCGCCAAAAAATAATTTTTTTTTTGATATCATTTGTATTCGAATTGTGTTGTATCTTGTACTGATTACACATTATAATCTTATTACTTTATTTTTGTTAAATAATATTTTTTTATTGACAAATAAAATCATTATATTCTGCTAATTCTATCTGACAGATATCGTCCCATTTAATGACAATATGATAAAATAAGAATAGTTAATTAGTTATAATAAAACTAATAAAATAATATAATAATTAGAAAAGGTGCATTTAATATTATAATTTTAAACTTCAAATTCCTTTCTAAACACGTATATTTTACTTAAAGAATATTATTTTTTAGTAATGAAAATATAAATAAATTCTTAATATTTTAGTATAGGTACATTACAAAAAAGAACGAGTCAAACATTTTTTTTATTTTATGCTTATAATTTGTCTATTTTAACTTTTTGTTATCGTATTATTGTATTTTATAATCATTACAGGTATTACATACAAAATTAATAGAAATATATGATATAACTTTTATTAACTTAATATAATATCTGTACTACACATATAGGTAGTACAGTGATTTTTGTTCGTAATATGATGGTATATTATTTCATCTATCAAATAAAATAATTTATAAAATTATGATAAATTGAATATATATTGCATTTGATTTATTTAATACTTTGGTAGTATAAACGACTTAGTATTTTATGCTGTTGTAACTGACATATTGTCAAATGAATTTAATACATAATATTATTATTGTCATAAAATGATTTGTTTTCTAATATTTTGGTTTCCCTTTTAATATTCGTATTTTACTGTAAAATCTATTCAAATCCTATCTTCAGAGCAAAAACGTATAAATCATTCTAAAGCTTTATAAATATTCTAGTATTCTAATAAATATAAAAGTAGATTTTGTCGAATGAAAGGGTTACACGCGTCATAAAAATATAATAGTTCTGACATTGGTATTATAACCGAGATTGCCAATTTGTTTATAATAATGCGTATTGCGGTATACCCTTCAACTACAAAACGGGTAAAATAGATGAACAAAATAATAATGTGTGTGGCTATACGCAGCACAGTGGTTTGGTTAAACCTTAGTTTCTATGCAAATATTAATCTAAACTCACTGATTATTAATATATACAAATAAAATCTGCGAAATACGATATTCGCTATTTGACTATTACTAATTACATTTCATTAATGCTGTAGTATATTTTATTGCGAGACAAGTTTAATTAAACGTCAAATGTTTTAAACCTTTGTTGTTTTTGACCTGAGTAGGTAGGTATTTAGTTTGATACAAAATATATTATTGTCGTTCGACTAATTTAATTCATGTCATTCGTGCAATACCTATGTGAATTTATATTTTTATAACCGCAAACAATACCTATTTTGGGTAAACATGTTCGATTACAATATAATGATATTATAGTTCACACTATTTAAAATGTTCATATTATGATTTTAGATTAGAATATTTCATATTATATAAATATAATCGAAATTATATATAGAAATAACGATTCTCAAAAATATCGATTATGATACAATGTAAATAGGACATTATAATAATGCAGAATTGTATTAAACAAGTTTTATCATTTGATAACGTTTGCTGTGACTGTTATTACAAGTCTCCAGTTGAGTGACCACCTGGGAATTTTAGCGACACCAGTTTACCACCCATCAGGATCTCTATAGCATAATATCGTAAATCCTAAACTTAATATAGTGACTACCAAAATAGTCAATGGCTGACATCTGTAACATTTAAACATTATGTGGAACAATGATAAAACTTTGTGAAGTTTCAATTCGCAATCATGTAATACATATATTATTTGACTAATTACAATTTTACACATAATATAACATTTAGATTTTTCATATTAAAACAAAATAATATGACAGTTTATGTAAAACTAATTGTATATACCATTTCATTGTTTTATACTTATAATAATTACGTTATTTTAAAATATTTTGAGGAACTTTTTAGTTTTTTCGATTTTTTTTCCAAATCATACAAAAAATAAAAACAGTAATAGCTGATACAAATTTTTATTTTTAATTTAATTTTAATTTTTTTTTTTTTTTTGTTGTCTTATTATTTAAGATGAATATTGTTCATTTTTATACCATTTGTAATTATCTATGTACCAAGACAATTTCTTCATATAAAACATGATACCCAACACGTTGATTAAATGGTTAGTAATTATTGTTGCGACAATGACCTAACCTTAAATAACTCGTAATTTCACATAACATATTACGAGTGTTTACAAAACTCAACATATGTAACATTTTAAGTTGTATGCGGAATAGTGTCTTCATGAATGTTTTCTTGTTTTCAGAATGAAGTGATACGAAAACATTCAAAATGAGCTTCTTTTCATCCCTCCATCAAATCGTCACCAGTAGCGTGGCGAATTTGAACTTGAGTCCGAAACGGTTTTCGTTATCCAAAGAGTCTGGAACTGACGGAGATGATGCAACCGCTACCATGGTCGCTTCAGCTACAGCCACGTCCAGTCGTTCGGCAAGTACAGGTAGCGTTAGCGGTATACCTAGAATTGTGACACCTCAGGGTAGTGGTGGACCAAGATCTTCAGGACCAAGGCGGACCGGATCATTTAGACAAATTTCTCAACCGAGAAATCCAATGGCGTTCTGTAGGCGAAAATCTTCGTGGCCAGAAATCGACCAGACAGCATCGTCTGGGTAAGTCGCCAAATATTTAGTACAATTAAATGGTATAAAACTATGGAAATCTGCCAGTTGTAATTTGTATATTTCTATGTTAAAAAGTATCCAATAAATTAAAAATATACAATTATGTACACTGTATTTAACTTTTAAAACATATAACAAATAATTCAAGTTCATGAAATCAAAAATATAGATTATTATACTTAAACGCAAAATTTCGAACTAATATACTAATATCATAATGTTTCAGTTTCACTAATTAATAATTTATAATACCCAAATCTGTGACTGATGAATAAAGGAATCATAATTTACCTATTTAAACATTACGTTTGCAGAAATTTAAGCAGTATATTAATTAATAATATAAATTAAACAAAAATATTTAAACAATTAATATCATCCTGGAAATTGTTTATTTATAATTAGTATAAAACAAATAATATTGTTTAAACACACATAATCATTATAATTGGTATTTTTAAAAATTGTATACTTAACTGATTATCCGAATCCATTTCTCGATGGGTTAAAATTAATTATTTTATAAAACCAGTAGATTTGCCTTTCATTATAATATAAGTGTATCCAGCACAGATCTAAAAATAATATTTATGATAAATCAATATTCTATTTTGAGTCCTCCTTCGTCCTTCTAATATTATACCTATTTGGGCCAAATATATTAAATATTTTAAAATTTTAATTAATGTATAGTATTAATATTATATATATTTAATAAATTAAATAATATTATTATTCCTAAGTCATAAAATTATTTGAACAATTAATATTTTTATTATCTAATGGAATTTAATTATACATATCAAAGTGATCAATTTACTTTTGAAAATAATTACGATTTTAAATTAATGTGATACTGAAATAATCAATATTATTATATTTTCCAATTTAATTAAATTAAATTAATAATTTTATTTTAAAATATATATAAATCACTTTTTGATTTTTTAATAATAAAATATTAGTACCTAATTATAATGTTTAAGAATACAAATATTTTGTTCATTTAAAATCGATTAAATGTAATCGAACATTTTAAAAATATTTTATTTTTAAATAATTTTTCAAACTATAAACTTAATAACATTCTCGAAATACATAAATGTAATTTTTTACTCCATCATTTATATTTTGTAAAAACATCGTTTTTCATTTTCAATAAATTCTTTCTACGCAATATGCGTATCCAGAAAATATATTTAAATATGGGAAATGTAAATCAAATGTTGTTTTTTTATCATATCATGGTAATATATTCCTCCTCTCTTGTTTTTATTATTTCATTCTCGTGGTAAAAAATAAACGAAATATAAAAAAGCGCCAAAATCGTATACAGTTATACTTTAAAGCGTCGCCTTTCGACCGAAAAATAAAATATAACAACACCTATGGGATCACTTGTCACCGTGTAAACAATTAGATTAATAAATATTAAAACATAAATTTTCGTTCTATTATTTATAGTTTTTACATTCATAGTTATATTGGTATATGTTGAATGATTCGATTTGCTAATTTAATTATATTACATATATTTTGTAATTTACCAATGAGTATAGGCTCGTGCGCAAGATTTCTACTAGGGGGTTTCTCAAACGTTTTATTGAATATCTCCATGTGGGTACATATTTTTAATTTTTATGATATTTAAACATAAATTAAATATATATTTTAATATTTTGTTTTATATGATGTACTCACAATTATAATAATTTAATTTTAAGATACATGTATTTGTAATATAATAATAACAATGATTACAATTGGTAACAATTATTTTCACCATTTTTAATTGGATAATTAAAATATACAATTAATTATTAGATAAATAAATCAATTTTTTAATAGCTTTAAACGACTGGTTGTAGAAAACTAACTATGTATTCCCCTAATACTTGATCGATGGTTAACATATAAATATTACCTAAGAGAAATTAGTCCATTCAAATGGTCCTCACCTATTACCATTCAAGTGGCCCTTAAATATATCTTAGAACGACGCAGTGTAGAAATTGCGCTCGTTATTTATAATTACCGACAATACAGCCATAAAACGTAATATTTTGTAGACATTTGGGAATGCACCTGTAAATTTGTGATTTAAACTACTGAGACGTCATACATAATCTTTACTTTTATAATATGGTTTTCTTTTCGATATGGTTTTTTTTTTTTTAACCCAGATATAGTTTTAGTCTTAAGTTCATATTTTTTTATCACGTCTTGTATAATGTATTTGTTGTCTTTAATTTAAGTTTTACAAGAACAAATATGATCCCCAAACTCATCTCTCCCTAGTGCATGGGCTTGAATAATTATAATATCTTCTTTTTCGCGTTACACTCCTAACTAGATGTAGTTGGCCACCCACCCATTATAAATCTACACTTCCATAGGTTCGATCTCCTCTTCCTCCTTTTCCCCTCACATCATCTACTCATTTCCATAGCAATTCTGAATCATCTCTCCTCATAACATTCCCAAGCCCCAAAGTTAGGTTGGTTACTGTACTCTTTCTTACCTTTTCCACAATTGATGCAACTCCTGCACTTATATTTATTTGTTCATTTCTACCCTATCATATACTACAAATGATTATCATTTATAACATACAATTAAAATATAATTATTATAACATACGGTTAAATAATATTGTGTTCAATCAGGGTTGGATTTATTGTAACAGGAGAGGGTTATTAAAGATAACGGGGGGAAGAGAGCGAACTATTATTTTGTATGTAGTACGTATTATATAGATATACATTCAGCCAAATGTATATATGAAATTTAATTTTTCTGATGGAACGAACACCGTTCACCCCACTCCCCCTTTATAAAAAAATACATTAAATAGCATAAAATTGCAAATGTGAATCGTAGTACCTATTCGTTGAATTGTTAATTTTTATAAACCGCATCTCATAATATTGTATTTTGTAAAATTGATGTGATTGAAACAGAAAAAAATATTAAAAAATGAATAATTCGTAGAAAATAATGTACATTTTAAATTTAATATTTACATCGAATGAAATTTAATATGTGTTAAAAACTAATATTTATCGTTTAAAAATAGCTAGAATCGGTATTCACCATACTTTACAAACATTCATTTCATTAATAAAAAAGTATAATTCTGTTATTAAAATTTGTTTTTAAGTTTAATTTAAAATATTTAACATATCTACGTTAAAATTAATTCCATCGTGAAAATGAACGCAAAGAAAAAAAAAAAATTCCGTAAAAAGGTTAAAAAGTCTAACATTTAGAGAATATTTATGTCCGTGTTAGAAATTCTCTTTTCCTAAATAACTTACACCGTACGAGAATAATTGAACCAAATAATATTGTTATTAGTATTTGATTTAATAATGTACAGTGACGTCATAATAACTGCAGTCGCCGTATGATGCCGAATTTTTCCTGAAAATGATTATTATAATAATTGTGTTTCTTTTCATCTCGCCATTGTACTATATATTACGTACGCGCAGGTGAACTGTGTCACATATTTTGACTTATCTGCAAAAAGTCAGAAAGCCTGTCGGATGTGTCTGTATATTATCAGTTTATACGCATACATCGTAATATTGTAAAGGCACATATTATTATTGTTATATATGAGAAAATATTTCATATTGTCGCCAAATGTCTTTGGCCCGATCGAATATTCTTTAAGTGTTATTACGACCGGCGTCAACAGTCGACAAGTTAAACTACACGCGACAGTTACACAATTTTGTATAGTGTATTGGTGTAACTATAATGGTTTTTACCTAAGTACAATAATTTACCAAATTACATTAATCACTGAAATCAATCATGAATCAATACGTCATCACACAAACAGTAACCACTCATATCTACATTTTTTTTTCGAAATTCCATTACACCATTTAACAAGACGCACAAGAATTATTTTTCACGCGGGAGAATAAAAGTGATAACAAATCATTAATTATAATCTTGTACTATTAAAACGAAGAAAATTGATAAATGCATTTTTACGTATATGGTATCATATTGTAACATATCCTGTAGTGACTATAAATATATGCCATCAATTATTTCGGTGGGGCAAAGGTATAATTTTGACCCTCTACGAAATAAAATATGTGAGGGTCAATGGCCCCTCTGCCCCTCCCCACTGCTGCCTTTGAATATAATTATTTTAATTTTTGGTTTCATGCTCAAACAAACTTAGAAATACTATTTTAAATCGTAATATTATAATATTATATCATTATTATATTACATTTATCCAATATTTGTATTTTGTATACATATTAATTTTATAATTCTTAATAATTTATCATGCAGGTACGTGTTATAGTACCAGTAAATATGATTATATTATATTATAATATTACCCGTTATATTGATTAATTTGAGTTATGCAACTGTGATAATATATCTATAACAGGTTCTTATTATGAGTTTTAATAAATATGAAAGTTTGAATACTACTAGGTAAATTTTATTGAAAATTTAATGTAATTACAAAAACATTAAATTATAATGTAACAATAATTAAAAACAAAAGAAAATGTATTTTTACCTAAGAGTCCTAAGACAAAATCACAAGTGCTTTAATTTTTTTTAATTTAAATTATAATAAAAATAAATTATTTTTTTATTTTATTTTTATTTTATACTAAAAATAAAAATAAATTTTTAAGTTAATTGTCAGTTGACATTTTACAAAAAAATTCACAAATTAAATTTGAAATTTTTCTGCTCTTTAAATTGAGAAATGAGGATTTCATCTGTAAGTTTAACTCAAATCCCACAATTTAAGTTCCAAGTGACTTTGATTTTGATTGGACAGACGGAAAAAACAATTATGGATATATCGTCCTCTGTGACGTCATTTCAAAATAAGTATGCATTTAAATTTCACATCAAGCAATTTAACCTGAACTTACCGTAAACGGCACAATTTTTATTTATCATTATTTTTATTTATTTCGTACATATATTTCAAAAAATATTATTCTGGATGTTATTGTAATATATTATATTTAAATATTATTCTTAGGTGATTGTAGTTTAAAAAATATATTACCTAAGAAAGACCATAACTAAAATACCAAAATACTAACTCACATTTTTACCGATTTGCTTGTAACTTTTATGTAGAATACAATTATATACCTTTAAAAATAAATTATAGTGATGTCATGAGAATTATAACTTCAAGTTAGTCAGTTGGAAAAAAAAGATAGTCTATTGTCATATAAGAGTTTATATTTTTTTTTATTAAATTTATTCGATTCGGTAACTCTTCTATTGGGAACTATTTAGTGTTTTTAATTGTTTATATTATATTTCTCACGGGTATATTTATTGTTAGTTTGATTAAAGTTATATTTTTAGTATATTATTATAATAAACACAATTTATTATATAATAATTTAGGTAAGTTGATTAAATAATTTGTTTCTATTTAAATAAAAATGTACTTGATTATTATTTGGAATTTTATTGGTTACATTTTTACGATTTTATTTGATTAAAAAACCCCTTATTGCGGTGTTTTTTAAAAACGTTTACAAAATTATCACATAAAATTTAATACTTATATACTTACTATAAATGTATTTTCATTTTTTTATATTTTTTTTAATCAAGTCAATCTGGAACATTTAACTTTTCAGAGTGCATATTGAATCAATCCTAGGTATTTAAAACACCAACAAAACTACTGTTTAAATTGTAATTTATTAATACATTTTATAATATCGTTTTACTCTTATCTACGATCATATTTTATACATACGGTTCGCGTTATATTTATATATTAAATATATTAATACCTAATTAATTAAAATGAAAATTAGTAAATATTTAAAATCACGTTAAGTTATTCCGGAGACGTTATATTTTATTGAAAAAACTTTCAGATTTTTTACATTCCTGTTACCATCGTTCAATTAATCTTGGTTATAAAATTCTACATAATAAAATCTAGGTGGTGGTTTCAGTTTGATTTAGTAATAATTTTGATAATTTCATTACGTTTATATTATTCTTAGATAATATTGTAAATAACAATAACAATTAATAGATGACTACGTTGATATATTATTAAATTTTATTAATATTCTAGTTCAATGTTACAATAAATATCATATAATTTCGAATATTTAAAATTATATAGTTGTTTCTTTATAAAAACACTAGGAAACGAGAGATATCATTATTTTCAAAATTGTTACTGGCAAGTGCGGTAAAGTAAAAACTATTTGTGTAAAGTACATGCCTTTTGATATATTATTCATGCGATGAATTTCTAGACATTGTTGGGGCGTTTCTGAATCTAATGGTATACATCCTTAAGAAATTACTCGACGAACAAAAGGTCAAATGGTTTGTCTATTTCCCATACACAATTTTTATTTTTCAAGTCTACGGTTAACAGCTATACCTACATATCATTTTATGTGGAATTCACTTTAGACGTGATAATAATATTTAATATATTTTTAAAATACCATAAGATATATCCTCTTTTTTATTTTAAACGAGATTAAAGAATAAAATAATTTATCTGATAACCTAATGTCTATGACTGTAACATTTAACGTTTTATACATAATGTTAAGTGACTACGTTTTAATTCTTAATACAAATGCAAATATAAAAAATTTAAAAAATTAAATAATAGGAAAATTATTTATAAACTACATAGTGTATATAAAATCAATTTGATTTTTTCACTTTTCATTATCTTACTAGTTTTGAAAACAAATGACTATTAAATTTAATTTTGGATTAGAAAAGAGGACTAGGAATTATTATGAGAAACTTTACATTGTTATATGTATGAAAATTAAATAAAAATCATCTAGATTTAAAGAGTAAATGTAGGCGTGTAGTTAGATAAAATGAAAGTGTGTTATATTAGTTTATTTAATTTAAATAGCATTCATAAAAGTTTTCAAAAGAAAAATTAATATTATGCAGTTTGTTCAAACAATTTCCATGGATACCTATTATCAGTAGATATATTTAGATCTAGATAAAGTAATCATTTTTTCTAATTTTATTTATATAAGGCATTGAATAATAATAGTTAACAAAAGAGGTATGGTAGAGCTCAATGGAAAACTAACCATTATTATTGGATTATTTCTTTCTAAAGACGATTACAAATTTCTACAATATTCAGAAGCCATAACGATTTTTGCTTTCATATTCAATATTATTTTACCTTATTAAGTAGGTACGAATCTTTAGAAGAAAATGATAATGAAAATGAAAATGAATTGATGACCTAGGCATAATTGAGGAAATGTTATCATCATTGATTTTTACGATTTATACATTATTTTGATTATTTTTCTACATCATTATGTAGAAATATTTTCTGAATTGTTTGCGACGACATTAATATTTCGCTTTAACAGGAAGGCGAAAGAGAAATTTATTGTACAACTTATCATTAGTATTATTCATATTGGAATGAGAAATCATTATTAATATACATTTCTATTATAATATTGCATCCCACAGTTTAATTTCCTATACGCGCAAACAAGTCGCATACTCATTAGACATTTTAATACCGAATCATTTGGAATTATTGAATTGTCTAGGGAACAAATAAGCGAACTGAATAATACGACAATAACATTCGAAATGGCACTGACGTCTAAGGATATTGCACTATAGTATATTTATCTTGGCTTATTATACATTATAATCTTCGCACTTAACGGTTCTCTACAATTATGAATTTCTGTATTACAATATTATATGCAACTTATCGAATGAAAACTCGTCAATTATTCTTATATTATTATAAAACGATCAATATATTGTTATAATTTCTTTTAAACTATTTCCAAACATCAGAAATAGTTAAAACGGATGATTTTACGTCATTTTAGCGTTCATTGTATAGTCTACACTGGTTCCTTACGTGACGAGATAAAAATAACATAAATAATATAATAGTATAATACCTGTGTCATTTATGAACGAATTTTGATATATTTTTATTATTAATATTTGTATTATATATATATATATATATATATATGTGTGTGTGTGTGTGTGTATTTTTTTTTATTCACATTTGGAAAGGTTGGACTCGTAAAATCAGAACTTACTGTGGTTGTGGTTGAACAGGGTGTTATGTCCTTTTAAAAAAGGTGAACTCTATATTCGCAAAGGAGTTCGACGTAAGATTCTATTCGGATACAACAATACATCAAAGCGTTCTGCGCGTAATCAGGATACAGCTATATTATATTATTTATACAAGAGAAAATTTAAATATCAAATTTGCAAAACTATTTTAAACATCTAAATACATTTCTTTAATATCGACTCCATTTCGAAAAATAAATCCATTTGTTTTTTTTTTATAAACGAAAATATTAAATATCAGTAAAAAAAAAAACTAATGATATAAAACGAAAATAATAATAATGATATTGTGTCAAACATAACAATGTATAGTCTCGTATTAAATTATTTTGATAAATTATTATTTGTTGTTCATACTTGGCGCGTTAAGCTTATTAGGAACGTCATGGATACAGAGTTTAAAACATATTCCTTTCTTTTGCATCAGTCTTATTAAAAATCAAATATCCACAGCACAACTACACTGTACAATCCGCTTCACCATCAAAAGTCGTACTTAAACTTTCCACCATAATACGATTTTTTTTTTTTATCTCCCTACTTCCCGTTGACTCCCGATTTACTCACGTACTCGTATATGCCTTTTCCGGTTTCTTTTAACATTATAAGAAATCGTTCGGTTTTTTAAATTGTATTTGTTTCATACTATTCTTATTGTTCCTTCGTTCTGGAAACGTCTAGAATTCTACATAATTTTAACACCTCTTCATTATACTTATTATTATTTATTTAGTCATGTTATCATATTTATATTTTCTGTCCTTGAATTACGTGTTGGAAATAAAAATTTTAATGCTATAATATTCATTAATATACATGAAATCGAAATAAGATATGTGTTTTAGTATTAAATGAAAAGTGAATTTAATCTTATCATTAATATTAAACGATATTCTTGCAAATGTCTTGGAACTATACTTTACAATACAGTTTTGAAAAACACTTTGTAATATGTATTAAATGTCTAGAACTTGAAATTTTAAACCAATATTTGGTATTATATACTTAATGCTCAAATTATAATAAACGTCATTAATAATTTATGACTTATTAATATTTGTTCTGAGTACTTATATAAATTGAACAAAACAATATAAACGATATAAATTATTAAACGATAAATATTTTATTTACATTTTGTTTGTTAATCGCATATTAATATAAATATATAAATTGTTTTTCACAAACCAATATTATTTGCATAAACTTGGTAAATTTATGATATTTAAAATTAAATTCAAACGTTTCTGAATATTATAAAAATGTATCTAAACTTAAATATTTATTCCATGAAACTCTTGAAACTCTTATAAATATCATGGTTTTTTTGTGTATACAAATTTTGTTATTTTGTACAGTATGTCACTGTCTACCCATTAATTATTCGTTTTTTTGTTTTATAGATAAAAACTTTGTTGTTTTAATAAACAAAAAGTATAATATGCTTGCAATTTCCGCTCTGTTGAATTTATTTAGAGTGAAAAGAAAGGATTGGAATATGACTAATAATGCTCAAAAGTTTTTCAGGGACGAAAATAATCATAATGCTTAGTCTGGAATCAAATAAAATAGTAATAACTAACTAAACTATATAATAAATTGACTTATCTTCATTAAATTCGAAATCACTTAAACGTTACATGAATGTAACCATACCATAAATAATTATTAATACATATAATATTGTTTTTTGTTTAATTGTTATAAAATGAATATAATTATATTATATTTAACAAACTTTTACAATTTTATAATCTTACAAAAAATTAAAAAATTAAAAAAATATGATTATTTAAATAATTAAATTTAATAATTATAATTATTATTAATATTCACGAATACTTAATATTAAATAAATAGTTATTAATAGTTCAAAATATAAGTTATCATGTTTTGTTTTTAGTAGTGAATAAATGTTCATTGATGAATTATGAAATAAGTTATTTTATACAATAAAGAATGGAATATCATTATGTATATTAGCATAAACGAAATCGTGTTGTTTTTTTAACTTTATTTTAGAGTTTAAATGTACTTTTAAATTTTTTGTCGAAAGCCAGACATAAAAAAAAAAAATATTTTGTATCATTCAATCTTAAATATTATGTTATTGTTATCGAAACGATAAATAACTTTCGATTGACGTAAGTATTACATTATGTAGTTATAGTATTTGGTTTATTGTAAGATCGTGACATACATTTAAAATATATTTTAATAAAAAATTTAAATATTTTTAATAAAATTGTGTATTGTAGATCAAAAAAACTATATGATTACACAATACGATTAATATTGTTAAATTGTTTGTTCGACCGTAAATTGTTTTTACTCTCAAACGAAAATCGTTTATATATATATATATATGTGTGTGTGTGTGTGTGTGTGTGTGTGTGTGTGTGTGTGTGTGTGTGTGTGTGTGTGTGTGTGTGTGTGTGTGTGTGTGTGTGTGTGATGTCTAAAGTTGTACGTTTAGTTTCACTGCATGGAGTCATGCAAATTTTTAATGAAAAGAGATTAATTAAATTTCTCGAAATTATTTTCTTAGACGTTTATAACTTACAAAGTAGTAATTAAATAACATGTTATTTAGTATGAAAGTTGCAATTTAGATTATTCTTACCTTAAAACGTACAGATTATATTGCGGTGAATTTATGACAAAATTTATTAAAGTATTAAAATTATGTTTTCATAATAAAAAAAATACGATTTGTTAATAATTTACGTTAATCAGACGTAATATTACATTTTTTATGCATGAAACGCATTCCGAAAAAATCATAAAAAAAATATTTAAAGGTTCGTATTTATTTATTTAATTATTACACTGATGTGTGGTTTGTTGTTCTTATGGAATTTTTAACTGAAATAATATTGTTCGGATAATCGAAGTATCCGCATCGGATATTTACATAAAATAGGTACCTACTAAATCCACGGGTATCGTTCGTATAATTTAACGAGACCAAATTCACATTTTGATATTTACCGTTATATATTAAATAGCAGGTATTTGGTGTTTCTGTACGGTTATTACCGTAAACCCGGTTCGATCAATTTACAGAACATGTTATATATTTTTATCCAGGACAATTATGTGAACAAAAGTAATTATTTGTAGTTCTGTCATACATAATGGTTCCATCATCAGAGAAATTAATATGAATGGTATATTAGTCTATTATAAGTATTAACTATATAGCACGCACAATTTCTCTCTTAAATTATATAACATTCAAACTTTTTATTATAATATATTACCTGCTGCTACCCATCATGCCATAAAAACATGAAATATCATTAATTAATTGTTTTTTTGCGTGAGGAATATATTTAACTCAATGTAAAAATTTCTTAAAATATAAAATATTTTAATTTACAAACAAATTAATAATCCTTTACTGATTGATGAAGACGGTTTAAATATACTTCTGTACAATTTTCAAACGTAAAAAAATTACATACGATAGCTATCATTAAATATTATAGCTAAAATACTAGTTCAGCGATTACTTTCAACATAAATATATATTAGGGTGATCCTTAGTTATATAGAAAAACAATTTTTTAATCGATCAAATATATTTTGTATACTTTTTTTTGGAACTAATTTAAAATATCTACATTGAAAAATAAAGACCAAATTAAAATATACCTACTCGTATATAACACTCGCAAATCACTAAATAATAATTGTAAAACTTATATTTATTTTAATAAACTTATTATAAGATCATTATTTTTGTTTTCATAAAAACATATAAGTACATCGTGATTTTCTATTTTTGAAGACAACACGTAATTTCTTATAAATTATTATTTTTCCACAATATTATTATTTTTTTAATGAGAATTTTACTGTGAAAATGGTAAAATGGTGTGCGTTTCTAGAAGAACATCCATTTGTTTTGATCTTATTTGCATATTCATAACTCATAAGAATCCTATTGCATATTATATGTTATAATATTATTGTTTTATTCTGCATGGTTTATCTGTGTGTAATTCTCAATATGAGTTGATTTACAATACAAATTTTCATTACTCCTCAGATTTTATCATTTTGGTGATTTGATATTATTATAATTAGTCGTGTTATTGCTTTCAGCCAAATGTAACCAGGTTAGGTATATATGAATTGTATAAACAAGTTGTTTTCTCGATTTTGGTTACAAATTTGGTAATAAATTTTGGTTTTAGTCATTTGATATGGGTATCATAACCAAACAAAATAAATGGTATTAATATATACATGAAGTTGCCTCCCGCCCCCAGCCCAACATTGTCCGATTATCACTTAACTTTCGCCGATATTTTGCAATTAATTTGCAACTATTTTCAACCTAATAGTTTTTATGCAAAAGTCATTTTACGAAAAGGGGAGACAACTCTACGCTAGTCTTCTAATATGGTCCGATCGTCATCACAGATAGACAAGAAATAATTATAATATATTAATTTATACAGAATATGTTTTAAAATATATTATAAAATTAGAAAAATATTGATGACAATATTGACATACAAATTTATTCCATTACATTTGAAGTTTTTTATGATATTCAGTTTTAAAATATTTCATTAGCATGAAGTAGTCTTTAGTCTTTTAAATAATTAAAAGTATTTCATTACCAACCTTTGAATACTATTCTTAACGTCAAATTGTATTTTAATTTAACAATTAACTTAAAGTATTAAACAAAGTATTATAAATGATATTTTTCGATATTGAATATACCTAAAGAAACAAGTAAATAAACAATCTATTTTTTTATAACCTTATCTTATGGTTATTAATTAAAAGGGTTGAGTATGTTTACTAACCTATTGATATTTATTTACCATTTCAATTATTACAAATTTGTAATTAAATTTTAAACTATGTTAAATCTGCAACTAAATTATAGTAGCTACTTGCTAATACCTTATAATACTTGAAATATAATTAAGAAGTATTTGAGTTTAAATTAATAATATTAAATGTAAATTGTAGTATAATTACTTATTAAACATTTTTAATAAACATATTGCAATAAAACTATAATTAACAATTTTTAAATTTTTAAATTTAATGAATTCGAATATACTCTTGATTTTAATTATTTTTATTGATGGTAAATTTATTAATGGTAAATATATATTTAATTAGCTATATTTGTATAAAGATATTATACATCCTAAATATCACGTTTTCTCTACATAATATATAATCTATATATAAACGCTTATTGTATATTTTTTTATTGTTTGAAAATTATAATATTGTTAAATTCTTTCCATTCGTGATATAATATTTCACCCACGATTAGGCATAATTTCACAATAATATGTACTTTATTAAATATTTATTTTAAATATGCTATTTATCTGTGGAGAGTTTATAGACAAAGAAAATTGTTATTCAATTTTAACTGAAAAACTTTGTTAATTCGACGGGATGAAGAATACAAGAATGAAGAAAATACACCTTTAACCTTAGAATGATTCCTTCTATGTTATTGTTGTTTGAAATTACTATCGGCGATAATTCAGTTAAAAATTATTCAAAGAGAATAATTTAATAATTTGGTTACAACTTAAACGTAATTTTTCATTGTAATTGTTACATACATGACAAGCATATTATGACAAAAAATAATTAAAGTGTAAAGCGAAATTTTTAGTACCAATAATTATTATAAGTACCTAATGAAACAACAAAATTTAGGTAATTTTTTAGATTTTAGATTTTTTTTTATAAGTATTTTACAAGTGAATGGTATTTTCAAATTTAGTTAAATTCGTTAATAATAATAAATACAATCTGTTTTTACACCTTTGGCTTTTAAACTGTAAAGACTCCACAAAAAAAATTTCAAAATTTTTAGTTTCCTATGAAATATATTATTACACTGTGTAACATTTTCAATATTGAATATAAATAGACTTACATATCCAATGTGGCGATGGTGAATGGATTACAGTAAATTGTAATAAATGAAATTTCGACATAATTACCACCTGATATTACGACTAGCGAATAAGTAACCTAACCTATGTAATCATTCAAAATAATATAAATACAAATATTATATTTACTTGTATTACCGTACAAATGCGTTTTCCGTTAAAATGTTGTTTTAAACATCATATTATTTTTACAGACGATGAAATATTTGAAAAAAAATATAGCTATACAAATATACAATATTGTGTATTAAATAAATTAATCAGTATTAAACAATTCATGTTATTCAATCGGCGTATAGAATACATTATTTTTTTGAAAATTATAGATTTTTATTACCTACACATAAAGTACCTACATATATATGAAAGTACACATGTTTTGATAATTGAACTATCGTGTATAATTAGATGACAACAAAATTTAAATAATAGACTATTTTAAAAGTAAAATTATAACAAAAATAAAATGTTTCTACTATATAGCTGATCAGTAGCGCCGAAATCTATAAATTATATGTAGGGCGAATATACTAAGATACTATACTACCACCCATCAATTTCATGAAAACATTTTTATTTATTACTTATTAGTTATTACACACACCATTTATTAACATTAAAATAACTACAATATTTATACCTAACGGCCACCACCCACTGATTTTTATATGTAAGGCGATTACCCTACATAAAAATAGATTCCATTTTAGTTATTATACACATACTTTTAATAATATTCTATTAATCAAAATATTAATGTTGAACAATCGAAAATTGATTTCAAAATAGTTTATACGTTTGAGAAAATTAAAATTCTAATTGTTATAGTTTAAATATTTATTTCTTATCTGAGAAGTGTTGTTTGCTAACAGAGCTGTATTTTTAAGAAAATAATAAAAATATAAAATCGCATAAATCCCAACCCAAATGTTAAATTTGGTTATGATAGTAAAAAACATCGCTGTTAGTGGATGACCAATATTGAAAAAACATAATATAAATATGAAATATTTCATACGACTTTGAAATTTTTGGACAGAAAACTGGATTATCTGCAATATTACATAATATTATATTATATATATTAAACATTACAACCTTATATGGATACACAATGTTATGTTAATAATTTTTCGACAAGTTTAAAACAGTGGGTTTTTCTTAAAAATAAAAATGATTATTTTGTTAAACATACTGTTACCAATTATTTGACATGAAAATATTAATATATTTTCTGAGCTTAGACATTACAAAAATGCAAGAAATGCTTCTTTAACATAATTCTGAAATTATTTGTTAGTTAGTATATATTATATTATAACATACCTGTCAGGTTTGATCTATGCCTAGATAAAAGTATAAGGTACCTACATTAATGGTTATGGATATTTTGTATAATGTAAAACTAATAGGTAATAAAACATATAAATATAAAATTATTTTAACTTGATTAATTATTAAATTAAATAATATCAAGCAGTACGAATAACTAAAATTAAAATTATCATACATTTTCCATGTAAACTATAAAATTATCCATTTACATATCAAATTTACAATAATTATTATATTAAACCCTTTAATTTGTATTAATGAATGAATGGTTATTAAGTTAAAAAGCAAAGAAAACATTACTTTTTTTTGTATTTTAAAACCTATCATCTTAATAGCATTTCTTTTTTTTTTTTTTTAATACGTACGCGCATTTTTAAGTTAAATTCAATTTTTATTGTGTCTATTCATAAAGAAAATTAAAAAAGTTTTAGTTGCTATAAATACTTATTATAAAAACGTATTTCAGATATCATTTTAACATCGCATTGCTAAACAATTATAAAATATCAAGGCATAATCTTTATATTTTTATTATTTTGTTTCAATGATTTTTGCTTATTATATCGAGGAGCTTTTAGTTTTCAAGTTGATAATACTTTATTTTATGGTCTACATTAATGAAAACGAAAAGTTACAATTCAATATTTTTTTGTAAATGAGAAGGAAATAATTATCATTGATTCTAGCGATTTAAACGTTTCAAATATTTTCATGGTCATATTTAGTAGGTACGATATAGTATAGATTTTTTAAACATATTTTCATAATATATATTATACCGAATTCCTGGAATAATCGATCCTTACATTTTTAACTTTTTTTTTTAATTTTCGATAGATTGATAGAACAAGCAGATATAAAATATTGAAAAACTTCTGGTTTAGATATTTTATTGTTAAAATAGTCTCAGAACAAAGTATATATTATATATAGTACATTATTGTGGTAAATACTTGCAGTTTCGCAATAAACTTCTAAATTCTAATAACGATAAAATATTGACAACCAATGACGCGTTAAACAATAACTATGATACCTAAACGCGCGCGGTGGTGAAAATATCGATCGTGCAAGACGATAAAATTTCATTGCGAATTCCTATACGAAACGATTTGTATCATTTCCTTGAATGATTCCAAAATGTGATCCAATAATCAGATAATATAGTTTTTCACATACTTTCACTTTACTTTTTTGTGAAAAAAAATTATTTCAACAAATTGGTTAAAATCAGCAATCATTATGTAGTTGTTGGTTGTTACATTCATTAGACGACGATACTATTATTATAACACAAATTATTGATGTCCAAATTTAAAAACTTCAGCCAAAATAATATTATTTATTAAAAAACGTGACGAAATTCTTTATGGTAGTTCATTTCAACAATTACCTACTAATATTGTAAATAAATAGTTAACGTGGTTACCAATATCAATATTGATTTTTGTTTTCTTGATTGCCAATATCTAGATGCCAAGATGTTGATTTTTAGGCTATTAAAAACCTATTCGAGAATCTACTCTGAATACATGAAGTAAGTATATCAATATTAGGCAGGGAACAAAAAAATGGAACAGATGATGATTGTGACAGAGATGAAAAAACTAAGATGTATGTATTAGTTGGCTAAATAGCCAAGATAGGATAAAATAAGTAACTAAGTTACATCAAATGAAGGAAAAATGAGAAAAAGTGGTTAAAATATTTTATAAAAAAATATAATTCAGAGGTAGTGAAAGTTGTTATTGAATTGAATTTAGTTGGTAAGAGGAAACGATGATTCAGAGGCAGAGAAATTTGATAAAGAAATGTATGTAGATGGTAAGAATGAGAGAGAAAGACTGAAAAAGCGGTTGGTAGATGGAATAAGAGTAATATGAAGAATGAAGATACTGGTGTGAATGGTCAAAAAGTAAGAGATCGAGATCTATGGAGATTAAGAACTAGGGTAGCCGATCTCATCCAGTTGGGAATATGAAGCGAAGTAGAATAATAATAAAAATAAAAAAGCGGTAAAGTCAATTATTATATATCATAATTGTCTATGAAAAATATATCTTAGTTGTGTTAAAGGACAGTTACTTCTACCCAAAAAAATGTTTTCATACATTAAAAAAAAAATCATTGTAAAACCAATAGATTCTGAGCAAAGCTCAGAATCTAAAAGTATATAATATATTATTATCAATATACAAATAATAATACTAATAATATTTACATATACCTAATTTTCTCTAGTCATTTCTCTATCATTTGCATTTCGATTAAATCCTCACTATCCTTTTTACATAGTAGTTACATTAATAGGTAGTACAATTTTACAAAATCTTGAAAACTGTACACGTTCCAAAATATGAAATGATTATACTTTTAACTTTATGTTTTATAATTGTATATTACAATACTATTAGATCATATTGAACTTTGTAATATTTCATCATAATAAAATATTTTTATATTTTGATTATCAATATTTGAGCGTTCAGCTAGAAAACGGTTTAATGTATGCGGTTTTAATTTTGATTATGACTTTATTATATATGAATAAAAAGGTACTTGCGTGAATTCTCGAAACTTCACGAACCTATAATTCCGTAATATTTTGCAATAATAAACTCGTTTTGATGTATACGAATTGAATAATATTATAGTCGTAAATACGTTCAATGTTTGTTTTATCAATTTTCATTGTTTTTTATCTTTCAAAAATTGATCAAATAATTGCGGATATTTTTTTTTCGCATGCTCAAAGCAAATACAATTGCGCTACAGTTTTTATTTTAAATATATGGAGAATATTTTTTTGTAATTGAAATTTCACTGTGTAAATGAAATTATTATTATTATATTATTTTGGTTCTATAATGTTTTCAGCATCACAGAATCCTTATTTTTTGCATTACGTTATGGAAAAAAAAAATATTGAATTGCGCACTAGCAGTAATAATTTCGATACACAAAATATGTGTATGCTCAGTGAATTATAAAAAAAAATATATATATATTATACTTCATGCTAAATAAATAAATATTTTACAAAATAATTACATTAGTTTGTCAAGTAAACTATATAACATTATGAGTTACACTACATTATATTATATCGATTTAACTTATAATTTTAATTATATTTGTACAATCAACCAAATACGTTGATTAGAGTGGCACATAAATTTTACTTATAGAAGAGACTTTCAATATTAGATACCTATTGTATTTGTTAATGAAATAACAGTTCAAGTTATAATGCGTATTAACGTGGTACAGTTTTAAGACATAATTATAATTATTTTTAAACAAAATTGACTATTTATACATTTTATGAAAGTTACCGTTCGACCAAATTTCTTTGGGACATTGTATTTTGTGAATCACTTGTTTTTTAAACGCGCGTGTCGTACAAATGTACAATTTATAAATTTCTTTGGTTTTATAACAGAAACTCTGAAAATATTTTTAAATCAATGCTATTTTATAATATATATTATATTATTATCGTAGTCTCCTTTACCGATTACGAATTCAGTTTGTGTAACCACCCAAGATTATCAATGCCTTCAATGCACCACCAAGCATGCGGTATTAGCGCCTTTTCTGCCAAATCGAATTTTGTCCAGCAAAGTAGAAAATACGTTTTGCACGTCTATATACTTCCTCGAATATAACTTTACGATTTATGTTTATCGATAGACATTTTTTTACTTATAGTTTTGTTAGTTTTGATATCTTAGACATTTATTTCAATGTATCCCCAACTCTCGTAAGAGTAATAATAATTATCTATAATTATTAGTTAAACATAATGTTTAAAATTATGAAAATAATATACAAAACTTTTTCGGAATAAATTTATATCTACATTTTTTATAATATAAAACATAAAAACTTGAAAATTTTATGGGGAATGTTTTAAAAAATAAAAAAAATGTTTTGACCGGAACATTATTTTAGGTTATCTTCGCTTGAATTTTTTTGAAAAAAATATTTCATATTATAATAAAGCTTGAAAAATTTACGATATTTTACGGTTAAACGAGACTTTTTTTTCTTTAGAATTCACTTGCAGGAGTTAGCAACAGTATAGTCTGTCGGATAAAAGCATGACCTTTTTCTCACGCTATATTGTTCTACTCATTCATCGTCCAAATTTCGGGTTTACATTCCAATCTATAAATCATACAATGCGGCACTGACGTTGATATCGGATATATGAAAATTTTAGGGTCTCTAAAGAAAAGAGAGAATGGAAATAGAAAAAACCGTCGTCGTATTAAATACAAACAACAATGTCATTATTTAATTGTATCATACAATGTACAAATAACAGAGAAGCTGAATTTTCACCCTTGAATTTGATACCGAAAATATCATATTTTATCATAACATGGTATATAAAATATACGAAATAACATGATATGAGACAATGAATAATAAAGTTTTAATAATAATCTCGAGTAAGAAATGATTCATTAAAAAAATAATAAACGAAAAAGTCTAAACAAAGAATGTGATATGTATTTTATTATTGCATACAATTCGTTTAATAGTCATGTTTCATTATTTACCATTACCACTACCCATTTCCAATTATAAAACTATTAAATACAGTACAGAATAAACCATTTTTCATACCGAAACATATACATTTAATTTATTTTCTGACTGTTATAGTTTATTTTAATAGTATTATATTTATAAAATGGTCTAAAAGAGAAGACTTTTATACGCACCACAAGTTCTAATCATATAATTATATGCACTTTAATATGCTTCAAATCGATTTTTCTTTCGAAGAGTTAAAAATTATTAAATGCCGTTTAGTATTTAGTAATAATAAAAGCAATACAATTTCATTAAAAATAAAATGACATAATTTTGTTGTTAAAATCCATCACTGACAACTTATATTTTCCTACGAAAATAAATGTTGTGTCTTTAAAACGCAATCATGACGAACGTGTATACAAACGAGTTAAAAATCATATAAAAATATAATAAAATCAAGCAAAATAATACACAAGTCCTACTAATTCACATACGATAGAATGCCGAGTCATGTTTATTATTTTATTGTAATTCGTAATGTCGAATAAAATGTTCTTTTAAAATATCATTTTCAGAGTGCACGAGACGGACGGTTCGTTTTTTGAAAAGTATAGCAGCCTACAGTGGAAATTGGATCAGAGGCGATTGCAAATGATCAAAGACAGCCGACAAGACGAATGCCCTCCGCCCGAACTTAGCGTCGGCGTGAAACCGCCACCTGTATCCAGCATACAACCCAAAGAGGTATTTTTTGTAAATACTAAATTTTATTTTTAACCGTTTAAAACGTGAAAGAACGTAGAAAGACGGATGTTAAACATCGAGTAGAAAATGAATAGGTATTTCGTTTGTACGTTTTACGTTTTTAATTTCAGCGTTGAGAAGGACACTGAAAAATCAGTAAAAATGTGTGTTTCACTCGAATACCTTATTTCAACTGAGGGTCAAATATAATATTTTGTAAGAGAAAACTTTATATTTTTAGTTGGCTCGTCTAATAGTAATGATGCGGTCATGACTTTGTAACCATAATATAATGTAATGTAACCATTACTTTAAATAACACATTGTTTTTACAAACAAATTTTGATGATATGATGAAGTGATTAAATTATTTTTGTTATCGTAGATTATTATCTGTAATAATTTTCATACTAAACAATAAATTAAAAGTATCAAATAATTGTGCATTCTTTAAGAATAATTAATCATAACTGAATCTAAATGATTGTATATACTAATTTGCAAGTACTGAACTACTAACTACCTAACTGATACTTAAATCCATAATGCACAATTTATGCCGGAGTTTACTAAAAAATATATACTGAATGTTAATAGATAAGATTAATTAAATTTTATGATTTAATACCATGTACTTATAAAACTCGTTTTATAACTATATTTGATTTTAGATTCTAAGCGAAGCGATGAATGTATTGGTTTTACAATGGTTTTTTTTTTTTTATGTCTGAAAATACTTTTTTAGGTAGAAATAATAGTACGACTTTCACAAATAGGGTATATTTTTCATACCAAATTGCATCTAGTTGGTACTTTAATTGGCTCAATTTTTTGAATTTCTCAAAAGCTTTTTCTTGGAATAAGAAATACTACCAACAAATGGTGGAAAACTGGTAAAATTACGGTTTTTATTAAGCTTTGAAATTTTTTACAAAAATGTTTAATATTACCTGCAATTTTGTGTATAACGATTGAACTTTTTGAACTTTGATCGTAGGAACTTAAAATTTGTTTTAAATATTTACATTGGTAATTTACACATGTAGTAAAATTTTGGAATGGTTTATCAGTATAATAAATTGTAATATATTGAGTTTCCTCAGAATCGTATTTTCTAATGCAATTTCATTGCATTGAAATCTTCAATATAATAAACTATTAATTTCTCCGAGGAACGAAGGGACGAAGGAGAAACGTCCACAATCGATCTTCTCACTTTTTAAAATTAAAGTACAAACTTATTAAATACTAGGTAATTACATGTATTTTAGTAGTAAATTAAAATAAGTTATGTCATATTTATAATTGATATTAATTATTTTTAAATTACTTTTAAATAATTTATTTTAAAATAATAATACGTTATTTTTGAAAAATACGTTCTTTAATCATTTTTCTGATTATTAATTCTATTTTTATATCGACATACACAGTACCTATGCAATAATAATAAAAATACCTCTTCTTTTAAAACAGATAAAAATAAAAAGAGTTTTACTTTTTTATCATAAAATATAATTTATTTCTATATTGTATTACAGATATTATTTAAGTAATACTAACGAAATAACAAAATATTAAATTAGGTTTTGTGATAATAATAATACAATTATAGCAGTAACATATTCTTAACAATTGATATTTTTTGAATAATCCTAATTCGTTTTGTCAGAGTCAATATCATGATGATAATTAAAATTAAACTTGATTATTTTCAATAATTATATAATACAAGTACCTACTTGGAAAAAATTAGAAAATCCTCTTGTATGGACTTTTTTTGTATATTGTGTTTAATTTATAATGAAAATCTATTGTATAGTTATTTGTTTATTTGTATTTTAAACGAGCAATACCTTGTTGCTAGTATTTGGTATTAGACTTATGTCAAGTACGTAATACAAATTCGTATATTACTATAGTCAATTAGTCAATAACGATTAATTTTTATTATAATAGATTATTGACTTAAAACTATATGAATTCAATATATAAAAATTATACAAGTTGTGTCTGAAGTTTCTCTCATAACACCTTTAATCAGCTGTAATAGTCCAAGTCTCACGAGAGAAAGTACTTTGGAAGTTATATGGTGGAGAATACAAACAAATTTATGAAAAAAATATTTCTGCTTTATCAAAATAACATAATTTACGTAAAAACAATAAAAAAACAGTTTTATTATAAATCATTTTTTACGACATAAACAAATGAAACAATTAGGTTTTCAGAATATTTTGCGAGTTATGAGATGAACGGAGGAAATTATATAATTTCTTTAATAGTAAGATAAAGAAGATAACGCGAATTTAATTTTTACGATTTTATTATTATCGCTCACAACTGATGTGAGACTTTTGTCTCGTACTGTTTTTAAAATATTACTGAGGTTGAACATGTTATTTGTGTATATTGTGTTATTTTCATTCTTATTTTTCCATATAAAAATGGTAAAATATTTATTATACTTCTTAAAGTTCATACTTTTTCTACGAAATTGATTCTAAATTTACGATAATAATAATAATAATGAAATAATATTATTATTATTATTATTATTATTATTATTATTATTATATAATATAAATTATGATTTATGTTTTAAATTCCAAATCGTACAAAAAAAAAACTTTTATTGTCATTATTTATTTCTATAATTTAGATATAAACTATATTTATTTTATGTTAATACGAGTTCCGTTTGTTAAATATTTTAAATAAACATTACACATTTTAGATAGACACTGATTCTATATATAAAAAACACATTTTTTTTAATTAAAAACAGCTACTTTTTCATTTAATGATCTTTTAAGCACTTAAATAGTTTAATAATTGCAATATAATCGTTAAATTTCTGGTAAGTTTTAAAACATTATATCTCGGATAAATTATAAATCAAAGGTCAAGTAAAATGAAGTGGATTTTCATTATTCTTATATTATTAATTAACGAAAAGTTCATTTTAAAATTAAAACACGGTAAAAGAGCCTTCATCACGCCAAGTATCTGATTCGTACAGTTGATAAATCTAATAATAATATTACCGATACAATAGATGTTAAACTTATATTTAAAAATTATGAGATACATATACTATAGAGTAATTAAAAAATCCATAAAAAACGTATACATTCTTTGATAAATACTAATAAAATTTTAAAGTAAAACATACCTTCTCAGAAATTATACGTTTTATTAGTTTTTGATTTATTTTAAAACTTTTCAAATTTCATTTGTGATATAAAACAAGCAGTTTTTGTGATAAACAACAACTCACAAGGATAAATTAAAAACGCACAATTTGATAAGTTCAAATTATAAGTTCGTCAAAATAATTTCTATTCTAATGAAATATATATTTCTCATTTACCTTATGTGCCTTTATATTAAGATATATATTAATCGCATGTATCAATGTATAATTATTTTAAAGTCAAATCAGATTTATTATAATATTCAATCGTAAATCTACTTTTCATATAAAAATCCGATACAGCCGATATAGGTATCCTAGATAAATTAGGTATAACAATAAGTAACTCATCAGTATTACCTTTAGTATTTTACGAACATCAAATATGTTTTATATGAGTTAGTTGTAAATGTTTATTATTTCGTAATTGAGCAAATAGGTACATAAAAACGTATTCCCGCGTTGACTCATAAATTATTGTTGTATTAGCATTATAAATCATCTTATAAAACGTGATCATATACATATAATAGAGATGGGCACTTGTTTTTGTTTTTAATCAACTGCGTGAAAGATTTATTTTACACATTATAATAATATAATATATGAGTATAACACTCGTATGATATAATATTTCTTCTTTAAAGCTTAGTGTCTCTTCATATATCACAACCAATTCGTATAACTAAAAGAAAAAAAAAAATTGGAATATTGAAAAAATTTACTAAACTCTTATTCTAGTTATTCATATAAATTATTTCAACAATTGTGTACTTATTATTATATTATACATTATCACAAAGTGAACATTGCAATATTTCAAAGATTAAGTTTTCAACTGAAAATTTCTTAAAATTTTCAAACTATTAGTACTTATTTATTTATAAATTTGTTATCTATATACTTATTAAATACTTTTCTGTCGTCCTCCAATATAATATTTAAAAATTCTATACCTACCCAATAGAATGATAAATTATACAAAATGGATATTTAAAATGATTAAAAAACAAAATTGTAATCATTTATAAATTTGAGGTTTGAGTAATAAAAGTACAATTTTAAATTATTAATATATTTTCATAACTACATTGATTAATTAAATATTATAAAATAACAAATCTAACGACCTTCATAATATAATAAATTCTCTTTTCTTAATATAAATTCGAATCCATACATTTAAAATCAACCTAGTGTAATCCACTAAATATATTCTTCGAACTGAAAAAAATAATTCTTTACATTTTCAAAAATAAACTGCATTAAAAATAATAATAAGCTGAAAAATGTACCATAAAACTGATAAAAATATTATTTTAGAATAATACCTCAGACTTAGCAGCTTTGAAATTAAATGCTGCAAGAGGGGAATTATTAATATTATTATTAACGCCCTTTCGGGGAAAAAGTGTACATAAGTGATACTACTTAAATAAAATACAAAATTTACAGTAATTGTAGAATATAAATAACAGTGATAAAATATTAAATTTAATACCTAATCATAATACATAATGCATTATTATTCTCATAATAATGGATAAAAAGTATACCTAATTTAATAAATGTAGAAATAATAATTAATAATAAATTATAAATTGTCTAAACTATACAGATATATAAACTTTAACTGAATTAAAACGCAATATTAAATTTAAAATCTGTTGTAAAATATTTTACGAATAATCAATTAAAACACTGTAATATTATATTAAAGTTATTAATCTTCAATTGATTTTCGTGTCATGTTCTGTTAAGTTCGTAGGCGTATTGTCCAAAGTAGAGTACTTATTGAACGTTAGACGGATAATTGATAAAAACTAATTTAACAAAATATAAATGTTCTCTGAAATAATATTCTACCTACTTGTATTTTAAACTATTATAATTATAACATAATGTAAATGTATTAACCTTTATAAAATACCCACAATCAAATGTTTCCAATATCATATTATTTTGCCCACACCTTTCTATTGACGTTTGTGAAATTAAATATTTTTCAAAATCAGAGGAAACATAATTTATCATAATAATAAGGGTTTAGATCAAATATTTCAAATATGAATACTAAAATAGCCCTTAATATTATACATTTACGATAATAATTAAAATTAATTCTACGTATACCTTGCCATACAATTAAGGCTAGATGAGGTTGGTCATCCTAGTACTACACATCCATAAATGATATTGATCTCTTATCTCTCATCCATTTACACCAGCTATCTACATATCAATCTCTATTCCATCTATGATCTATCCACTTCTTCTTCGATCTTCCTTACTTCGCCTTATACATTCGATTCCAAAGAACTCTCACTGCGGACACTGCCTCTGAACCATCTCTCGTTATAACATGTCCAAACCATTCTCTTTCATTTTCCCGCACAATTGTTGCAATGCCTACAATTAAATTTTAATAAAAATTTATTAATATAGTAGGTAGGTAATTAAAATAAATTTATTGTTTCTTTTTTTCAATTTTAGATGGAGCACTTATACATGGACGTTTTGTACACA
Source organism: Eriosoma lanigerum (assembly GCA_013282895.1). Classification (NCBI taxonomy): domain Eukaryota; kingdom Metazoa; phylum Arthropoda; class Insecta; order Hemiptera; family Aphididae; genus Eriosoma; species Eriosoma lanigerum. The sequence goes on from CM023358.1 coordinate 62,343,290, forward strand.
ATAAAATACAAAGTAGGGGCCGATACAGAAATGAGTGCTCATCGAGATCAACTTTACGTGTACGCACAAAAAGCGTTCGACGTCACTCCCGAGCAACACAGACGGTACATGGCGATCGTACACGAGGAAAAAGTAAGTTTTTTCCCTTTTGTCGTCTCTTTCTCATACGGTCTTCCATTCTTTAATAATGTTAAATTTTCGAATATTATCGTAAAATGTCGGAAAAATTAATTCTCTGGGCCGGAGCGTAATTTATCGATTTCATCGATTTGACAAGATTTTGCTGTTTTCTATTATTCAAATTTTAATTGGAGTAAAAAATTTCAAAACGTCAAGTAAGTGGTTCAAGTTTTGATCAGATAATTTCCAAACACAATCTATCACTACACCAGTAAAATATGGTTGGATATATTTTTACATTTTTACGATATATTATACGGCTGATGTTTTAAATTGTACAGTAGTCAACGTGTCTATATTAGTAAATAATAAATACACCAATTTAGCTAGCAAATATTCAACGTTTCTTCTTGACGGTTCAAATTGTGACACGATAGTCTTTTGATATGAGTGCGATTATATGAAAATTGTAGGTAATATCTTATTGCGGCTAATTATATTATAACGAGTTTACGTGTAAATCACGTGCCAGTAGGTTAGTTGGAACGTCATATTATTATTTATTTTTAATAATATACTATCTACAATATTGTGCTATATAGATATATCCACGAAGAGTAGAATTTTGACTAGCGAGTAGGATATTATTATTTCAGAAATGATATATAACATTAATTAGCTTAAAATTTATTTGCGTTTATATGGGTTTTATGGTTTATACGGTATTATTAATTGTTAATTTTAATATTTTAAACTCGAAAGCCTAATTAAACAATCAAAAATGATTTATGGTAAGAACCATGAAAAAATATACGAGTGTGATAGATACATTTTAAGAATAAACATACAGAGTTAATTTTAATAGAAGTTTTAAATTTTCAAGTAACATTATTTAAAAACTAATCTCATATTATTTATCGGTCCTAAGATAGGTAAACATTTTAGTCTATTTTGTTTAAATATACATATAATATGAGTATAGTTATGCTTATAGTTTATTTAACATAAATAAACCTTTTGAAATGAACATTAAATTATTAATAAACTATTATATTGCATAATTTAACAAAATTCCTAATATAAATAATAGATTATATAGATTATAGTTTACTCTCATTTGGTAGACAAAAAGATTAATGAAAATGGTACTTGTGGAATTTAATACGAAAATTTGATTATTAAAACCTTAAAATGTTTACCTATTTAATTTTTATTTCGTTTATTTAGTCCGACTTATCTTAGTACCTATCTACCATTCATTGGTTGAGAATCATTGCCATTGTTAATATTTTAATTGAATCAACAAAATTGTGTATAAAGTACCTATTTTTTTTATTAAAAAAGTTTTTTTTATTCTTTATCTTTTGTTTTCTAGCCTCCAATTGTGGTGCTTCATGTAACAGTAGTCGAGGCGGAAGGTTTGGAAGCAAAAGATGCTAACGGTAAGTAAGGGAGAAAAATCTTATAGTGTAAACTTTCATTTCACAGTTAAGTTCTGGAAGTGATTTAATGGAAATAAACAAACGCATGTGTATGAAAAAAAAAAACTACAACTGATTGTAATATAAAAGATAATGCTACACATAGAATATGGTGTTTTCGTTTTGATTTTCTCATTGTTATCGATTTCATGAAATTATACGACACTTTATAATAGTGCAAGACGATTCTAGAAGCTAGAAAAAGAAACATTAATACATTTATAGACGTTTTATCACGAATAATATATTTTTAAAACGCATTTAGCATCTTTCAAAATATTAATTTAAATTATATTTATTTGAAAAATATTTATCATAAAGGTTGTGAAATATAATTTTATAACACTATAATAAGTATTAATATAAATTTAAAAAAAAATCATTTTACAAACTTTAAACTATAAATAAACAAAACAAAAACAACAAGTAACCTAACCAATTAAAAAAAACATTAAAATGTTAATATTATTTAAATCTATTTAAAAAAAAAATTATATAACAATTTTGTTTAAAATTCATAGTATAAACGTAGACGTTATATATACTTATACGATTTCTCATTATTATATTTCTGTTGCTATCACAAACTTTTAAAATTATGTTCAAGTTTATCTGACAGATTCTGTAAATTATTAATAAGTTTTCAAGTTAAAAAAAACGAAATGGGCCATTTTATTATTTTTAGAATAAATACTTCCACATAAGAGACCATAAAAATAAGACTTTAAAAGAAAAATTAAATAATGTTTTGAACGATATTATATAATTATTATTTTTTTTAGATGACTTATTACAGATTTAGTTGTTATCAAACTTTCAAATGAAAGATTTTCTAGGAAAGCAAGAATTATCATATATTATTAATAATAATAATGATAAACCATAATAATATGATAATATTTTAAAAATTATACTTATTTCAAAGTAGTCGGATTTCTAAAATAATGTAGGTACACTGATTCGCAAAGTTTTATCCATCTTTAAAAGCTTATTTTTAGGAATACTGCTAAAAAATTTTAAAATTTCCTATATTGGTTTACTTAAATTTAATATTTTGAAATACTGTAGGACGTAGGTAACAATACATTTTATGTATGAAAATTGAATGGATATATTTAGAACTTAAGAACTGGATAAAATTAATTTAAAAATTATTGTCAAATAAATGATAGATATTTGCAGGCAACAGCTGAACGACTTTTCAACTTGTTGATGCGCAAATTACTATATTTCCGTTCTGGAGACGGAACCGGAAAATTGTACTGAATTATATATTTTCAAATTTTCTTACTGTTTGTAATTCTTTCTGAAAATAACATCCGAACTATCTTTGACTATCTTAATTATTAACTAATAAATATCTTTTTGTTTGACTTATTTGATGTATTTTCTTTAAAAAAGTGAATTAATTAATATTTAAAATGCAATTTATCTATAAAAAGTAAATAATAAAACCATACCAATCATAGATTTATCTTATCTATTAAATACTTCAAACATTTATTATGGACATAAATTAACTAATTAATTATACAATTTACGTCGGCTACATATTCAATTATGAATTCCGAATTATAGAATAAAATTATATTTAGGTAAATAAGTGAGTATTATGTTTACTGATGTTTATTTTTTTTCAAACAAAATAACATAGCATACTAAAACAATTACTTAATTTCAACAAAAATTACAGAAAGTTTATTTTGAGGTAAACCTAAATAGTTAGTTTTCACGACATAAAACCACAGGAATAACAAAAATTCTATATAGTTAAAATATATTTTCCATAAAAAGTAAAGTAAAATTATCAAATGACACGTATTCAACCGTTGTATTTTTATAAGTTAAAATTTGAGATTAATAGACTACGCTTAGGTACTTGTTTCAGGTAAAATAACAACGGTTTTCACCACGATTGGTCTTCAGGTGTCTCAAATTTTTCAATACTACCAGATTTCAAATCGATATTACAAAATGTTTCTATTTCCAATATGGCTGCTAAAACGACTATTATTTAATTTCGTACGTGGCAAAGTGTATGTAAAATAAATATGTTGCATTCATATTTGTTAGAAAAAAAAAAAATCTAGTAAATCCTACGTAGGTACATGTTTATTATAGAAAAAAAAAATGTGTTTGTTTATGTACTGAAATAAATTTAATACTCGATGCGACATATTATTATGGTTAAAATTAATAGACGCGTATAGGGTATATAATGTTAAAACGTATGTTCACATTGAGTGAAACTCCGAACGTTTAATAATAAATTCTCTGTAAAATGTTATTTTATTATTTATATCGAATACCGCGAGTACAGTTTTGCACGTTCTGTCAGTTTATTTCCGCCCCACGAGTGCCGCAACGAACCAACGAATAATATCCGTACGATAATAATATAATATTTATTTCGCGTGTTTTCCAAATAACTCTCTAGAAAAAGCAAATGTAAAAGCTACAATATAAATATAATATATTATTATCTAGGTAACACAACGTTTCCATCGAAAGCCTAAAGTTTTAAACATAATATTATGTCGATATTCGGAAAATAACACTCCTTTACATCGTCCGGCACAGTGATGAGGTTCACAACAAGTCGAGATTCGTAGAAATCACTATGGCAGATCGATTTTTACGTTCATATAATATTATAATGTTATCGGTTGATCGAATTCATTTATTTCCACGAAGAAAATCATTTCGATATAGGTAAATAATATTAAATTACAGTTCATCGAATTTACTCGTGGCTAAAAATTAAATGGAAGGAAAAAAACGGTGGTAAACGTTTTGTTAGTTTTGACATTAGATTAAAATTAAAATGTTTAACTAAAAATTAAAGGTCGTCATTGTGTTTTCTCTTTTATGTCATAGTGGGACTACCGAAAGACCAGGCATTCACCGAAAATTTCGCTTACCCGGGTTTGTGCTCGTTTTGCAATTTTTACTGATGTAATTTAACGTACTTAACCACTTTCCCTTTTAACGTGATTGATCGATCCAAAGTTGTAGAAGGATTTCACCTTTAAGTTAACGGAAACGCGGTAGTCGGTAAAGTTTTTTGACACTAATTATTATTATGGTTTCGGCGAAGAAATGTTTTGCTCCCGGACTTAACGCCATTAATTTCAATGCAATGTTATTACTATTATCATTCTTTCATAATAATTATTTCGTTTCAACGATTATATGTATAGTTATAACGTATTTCATAACCACCCTATTAATATTTGTACGATGAACATTCGATTTCAGAACAACTCTGTTAATCATTAATAATTATTCGGCAAATAAATCAACAATTTAACGTTATCGTTTAATAATGAAAATATGAATGTAATTATTATTATACATCCTATCGTTAATATTTATGTATGTGTTCGATGTCATTGTTTTTTGTAATATTTTGTAGATTTCACACAAAATAATATCTCAGTTATAAGTTTTTAATCGTTCCGCAATGCCAAAGTCTAACATAGTAACATTGATTCCATTTGTGCGTTGCTCTTTAAAAATTAGGTACATTAATTATAGCTATATAATAATTATGTAGGTATAATAATAATAATTTAAATGTAACATTTTGAAATTAATTTTTTAAACCTCATTTAGAAACTTTGATAACAATTAATTGTCTGTGGAATTTTAGAAAATGGGCATAAAATAAAAAGAAAAAACATCAAAGAAAATAGTTTTTTAATTTTTTAATCCAAAAATCTATCGATCCATCGACCGATATAGAGATTCACTTACAATGATAAGCAATTTAAAGGAAATATAAAACTTAAAATAGTTAAGTTTAATTAAATAACTTAAAGTTATTAATAATTTGCAAACAATTAATTCAGCCGGATAAATTAAAATGTTCAATATAAAAATAATTCGAAAAAATTTAAAATAATTAATAATTGTAAATAATATAAATAAATTATATTTGTAGTAATTTATAAACATAAACGCAAATAATTCAAATGACACCATCGTATTAAAAAAAATATATATAAAAAAAAAATAATAGCATTATCTATTTTTACAATTAGACCACATCTAACCTAACTTGACCTAACCAACTAAACGAACCGGATCCAGAACAGAACTTTAACGCTGTTCATTTAATTCATATTGTACAATATACGAACAGTGAAAACTATATTACGTGTACGAACTTATTACAGAGTAAACGTGATCGATCTCATTCGATAAAAATAATGATAAGGATTATTCGTATTTTATTCATCATTAATATTATTGTTATCTATCATACCTTTACCCCCGTACGATATTTAATTGTGTGATGATTGGTTGTGGACCGGTCGGTTGTGTTGTCGTCAGGTTATAGCGATCCGTATTGTCTACTGGGACTGATGAGGAGGACCGACGAGACCGCGACCCGGTTGGCCGAGGGTTCGGTCGAAGAATGTTCCACCGTACTATCGCCGGTCGCTCTCATGGCTAGCATTATCGGTGACGTACGATTTTTCAACGTGTCGCGCACCGCCGTTTGGAATCGCTCTGTTATACCACGTATACCTAACCCGGTTAAAGTTTCCGAAATAAATTTTAAAAAACAAAATAATAATTCCATTTGAAATTGCTCCACTAAAATATCCAACTGTACGATATCGCGTAGTATTTTTCAACTTGTACATTTTTCCAAGACATTTCATTTCTTTGATTCTTCCAATTGTGATTTTGATTTGTAGAAATGTATACTCGGGTAACCATAACATTATGTGTATGTTTGAACAGCACTGTCGTCATCTATCTCAAGTCTGACAAAAACCAAGTCGTGGGCGAACATTAAGCTTAGCACACCCAAGTTCTAAATAAGAACTCCCAATATTGGTGGCGATAGCTTAGCTTCCTAAATTATTAATTCGTTACTGAAGACAGCTTTAAAAAAATATTATAGAGATAAACTTGTATCGTATAGTTCTTCTTTGAGTACTTAGGTTACAGTGGCGCCAAATTCGGTCAAAATAGATGGTGCAATTCTACAATATCTATCTACCCACCTTAAATTTTAAGTCTCAAAGTCTAAAATTACTTAGATTATTTTTTATTTCAATAATATTAATGTAGGTAACATATGAATATATTTTTTATAACTTTCATTAATATAAATATTAATATTTATAATATTAAATAGTATTATGTACTTTTACGGTGTTTTTAATAGATACTTGTGAAAGTGTAAAATTAATTTATTGTTTAGTTATTTACAACGACGCTTTCGGCGATGTATCTGTTGTTATTATTGACATTTGACAACACCGAAACAATAATACGAATAATTTATATTATTTGAATTAATTTTTTTTCATTTTATATCCTGAGCCAATATTATTTATCCGGAGTCATATTATTTTTACCAAAGTTATGAACATCGATTCGACCAGTTTGTTAGTTTTAGTTGATTTTAAAAAGTTTGCATAAGGACAAAGGTTAATGTACGCCAAAATTTATATTTTATGAGGCCCTGCAGAATATATTAAATGCCTACGTTAAAATAATATCTGTACTCTGCCGGCCGCGAAAACAATTTTAACGAATTTTATTTTTAAAATATATAAAAAAGATGAGACGAAAATTCAATTAAATGTTACAAATAAAAGTTTAAATGTGTTCTTAACGAAAGAAAAAAAATACAATGTTGTTTGAAACGAATACGGTTGTAAATTATAAACAGGATCATCCCGAGGGTTTAAGTCCTTCTTAATTCTATTTATACATTTCAGTTGACCCAGTAATGAATCAATTTTCGTAAAATTCGGAGAACGTTTTGATAAATGTTTTAAAAGGTATACCTCTTAAATTATCCCATGAGCAGATACTTCGAGAAGCGAACATAAAAAAAAAAACTATTCAATGTATGCCCATAATAAAATTAATAATATATTCGGATAAAATCTTTTAAACAAAATTATTAAAAACACGAAAATTTTAATCATTTTGTTTCTTATTATTATTTAATAACTTAAATTTTATCATTCTTTAGAAGTAAAATATAATTATAATTTACTTCACTAAATCATTTTGATTTTATCCTTGGGGAATTTTATTTTTAATTAGTTTTGAAGCAGACGTAATCAAAGATATTATTTCTTAATTATATCGATATTATGAAATTATAATTCCCATTTTTGTAAAGGATTAAATGTGTAGAGCTTATGGAACTTTATCTGTTTAATTATAGATACATATTACATATATATATATATATATAATAGTATAATAATATACTATACCTACTATAATGTGTTCCACCAAATATAGGATGAAAAAATAAAGGTAAGAGAATGGTTTACTACCTACTTTTCAGGAGATCCAAAATAAAATTACATATTTTGTTAACATTAGCAATGGCCATTAGGTATTTATTTAAGCTTCAGAAATGAGTTCGTTATATATTTTCATTTTGTTATATTATGTTACATTAATGGCCTGGCACTAATTATATTGAAATATTACGTTAATTTTTAATCATAACGAATTAATTAAAAACTTACCAGTAATATAACTTAAATATAACTTACTATAATATGTTTACCTTTCCTTATAACTTATAAGAGTGTACAGTCTACAATTAACGTTAAAAACGAATAAAAAAGTTAAAAGAAACATGAAATTTAATTTGATAGGTACTCGTATAATAATTGTGTTATCAATATTAATAATAATTACTCACATATAGTTATGAAAGGTGATAACCGAAAAATAGTATAAGGACAAGGTGCTATGTGCACCATATGTGCTTGTTGCTTAGGGAATAACATTTTCAATAGTGTCACTTATACTCTTAAAAATGGCGCTTGGACCCTACGTTTATAATAGTTTTGATGCTTGTTACAAAATATCCAAATTTTAATATACACATACTATCTCATTATAATATAGCTATATATAGCTATCTCATTAATATAATGAGATCAAAAGATCTAACTGTCGGTTAGGTTAGGTAGGTATAGTAGGTATACACTGTGACGGTTTGTCCATTTTGCCTATTATCAACCGATATTTTACGATGTGTACATCGTTTAATTTTATTAAACATTGTTAAATCAACAATTGAGTGACAAAAAATAATATGGTTTGAATGTTGGTGTAATGTTACAAAAAAAAAATAATAATAAATAAAATTACATTACATTACAATGTTAGTTTATTTTAATCGACTTGAATATTCTCATAGATTTTCATTACGTTCTACATGTTATATCGTATTATTTAATTTAAAACATATTTATATTTCGTATCTATATCACTTTGTGTTAATACGTATTTCCAATCGAATGACAAATAATTAATATAAAATAATATGATATAAACGAGATAAATTACGAGGTGACGTCGGGATTGAAATTTTAAATAGGTTCAACCATATAATATTTTGATACTACGTATTAAAGCGTATAAATAATGATCGATTATCGTCTATCGTTCGGGAAAAATGTGTTCGATCTTATAAATGGTTCACCAGATAGCACTTATAACTTAAATTGTTACATTCTAGTTAAACTTATAGATTAAACACTTATTACCAAATACCTGTACTTAGATATATTTAGATGGTTCCCTCGTGGGTATTTTTATAAAATATCTACTGACATTTAAGATATGAAAAAAATTAAGACACCTAAACTTCATTGTTAGTCATTTTACAATTTACATTCTACGTGGTTGTGATTTTTTTATATTTTCCGTTAGATAAAGTGTCCTCTTAACCAAATCTGTTTAAATGAAAGAGACGATTGCGATGCAATTAATTATCTGCTAAGGGCGTTATTATTATTATTATTTTACATTATATTTATTTCAACATATATTTAATGTTTTAACAATTTAGACGAATTGTGTTTCATCAAAAACATACTAAATAAAAAAACGAAAATAAATGATATAATTTGATATAATTGATGAGGAAGATTTTTTTAAAATTTATTATTGACATTATTATAAAGAAAATAAATTACAGTAAAAGTATTATGTAATAATACATTAAAATTCATTAAGTTGTTTCTCAACAATATCATCCAGTACAGTTTTAGAAAATGAACAGTTATCATATGTTTGAGTTTTCATAATTTCATCTTTGCCATTTTCACCAATACTGTCTAAACTACTTTGTCCAGTAAGCATTATATTTAATTTACATCTTTCGTACTTTTCATTTAATATCTGTCTTTTGTATGTTTCCTCCAGTATATACTAATATACTTATACCTTTTATCAATATAATTGGGATCGAGACGATTGTGCTTTAAAGATAGATACAGACCGATTAGCAATAGTATAGGTATAATTCGAAACGAAATGTCGTAAAAGGAATCCCAAATTATAATTATTTACGATGAAATCTGCAAACCTGTGGAGTCGGCACACCGGTGGAAAAATAAAAAAATAAAGATAGAAAAAAATCGATGACGGATTAATTAATTAATGATTTCGACGAGACCACGTATTATTCTAACATCGGTGTTAATGGATTTTCAATAGAACAGTACGCGATAGCTCCGTCGAGACGAAAATAAAAACGATCGCGGACGGTTTACTATAAAATAATAATAACATCACAAGTCCGATACGAGCGAACGATAAGCTAATATAATATAATATCAATTATTATTGTTAACGATCAGTTTCATTGCTCGTTTGATAGCTTACCATATTATATAACCGAAGCAATATCGTTCACATTTCTTAAAAACAAACAATAATCTACCGAACGAAACTGAGTGTTGTAAACGATTAACTTTTACTTTTAATACCGTTTGGTTTCAGTTTTAAAAAAATCTTCATCGTTCACGTCGCACTTACAATAAAATACAATCCCATTATCAAACCATTCGTAATGTTATTATTCTAACTTTCGTCGCGGTTTGATAGCAGCCTCATATTTTTTTATTATTATTCTGTTCGGCGTATTTGTCGTGTATCCACGAATTCTGTATTCGTCTCGTTTATTTTATTTTATATTTTTTCGGTAAACATAATTTGTATATATTTGTTTTGTATTGTTCGCGAAACAATCGGTCGCGATCACACACAAAAAAAAAAAAAAAAAAAAAACGTATTATATTTTATATTACATTATCACCGAGTCTATAAATTCGGTTCGTACCAAAATAGTTTCGAGTTGTAAGTCCGGAGATTTCATTTTCCTTTGTTTGTCTAAAACAGAAAAAATAAACATCGTTTACATATTACATAATATAAACTCTCGCAAAGAGGAAAAACTTTCCTATGACACAAATGCGGCTATATTACATAATACCTACTGTATAACTGTATTGTGTTTTTATTTCATCAGTTTTTCTTCTACTTGTAAAAATTATAGTATCTACTAATATATTATTTTAAATTACTTAAACTAATAATTTTTAAACGTAAATCAGTTACTCAATAGAGTAATTGATTTACGTTTAAAAAAAAAATCGAAATTGATTGATGATTGTAATTTAAATAATAGAATATGAATTTTTTTTTTGTGCATTAAAATAATACAAGTGTAAGTACGTATGTTTCAAAATTAATTATTAATTGGATTTTTAATAACGATTTAAATAATATTTAAATTAACTAAAAAACTATTTATAAATAGGTATAGCATTTTAACATTATTCACTAATCTCGAGAACGACAACAACACTTAATAGTTTCGATTTCTTTTTGTCGTTTTGGAATACATAATATCATTATTGAATATATACACTTCGACAAAATATCTAAAAATGAGAAAACTGTGTATCGTCGAATAGTGTACTCGTCTGAAATCTCTTTGTCATCGTCTATGTCGTATAATTTTTACGTTTTTCTATATTACTATTATTATTCTCGGACGCTTTGGTTCGGCTTTTTTCTGTCCCTCTCTCGTTCTCTGCTTATCCGTTCTGTATTGATTAGCAATTGAGATTTTATGAGATATCGTTTTTTGTTTTGCGAAAACAAAAAACAGACCACGCAGATACGATGGAAGACCTATAAAATATCGCGTAATAAAATATATACATTCAAAGACAATAACTACTATATGTATATAGCCCACGATGAAAACACTTTAGGAACATGTGCGCGATCCGCAGCACATGATAATAATTGAACCGAGATTTTTGTTTCTCTTATTCGCGATTGACGATATTTAATTTATCTCCCGATAAATTAATAATAATTATAAAAATCAAAAAATCTGCAGGTACATTTTCAAATAATTAAAACACTCTATAATTATATTATTATGTTAAACCATTAATACTAATTTTGTTAATAATATTTTAATAAAATAATATGTTCCTATTGGTATACTGATGAAGAGCGGTTTCGAACGGAGGTAAGCAAAATAACGATTTTAAAAAAAAAATGCATCCTGCGGTGTAATGCGTTGTGGACTGTTGCAACTTCTTTACCTCTCATTTTCTATTTTATAATTTTTTCTCTCTATTTTTTTATTATGTTTTTTTTTTTATCTTCTTTTTTATAAAATATTATATTGTTAATTGCCATAGTACCATATTTCTTCTTCTTAAATTGGTTGTTGTTGCTGTTGTTGTTGTTGTTATTGTTGTTTTTTCACTACCTATTTTTATACAGCACTTTCATGTATTAAATAATACCTTTATTTTAATGGTAAAAATGTTCCTTCTTCAAATCTATATTTATATATTTTATACAAATGTTTTTTTGTGGTTTTTTCTCTACTATTTATAGTTTAATACTATTATTATTATTATTATTATTATTATTATCAGTGTGTGTGTGTGTCTCCATAACTTTATATTCATTTAATATAGTACATTAACATTTTTATATCTAATATAAATTAAAAACTTTTAATTTTAGCGTTCACTTATAAGAGAAACTAATACATCTATGTACAAAACCATGATAATACATATATTATACATACTATTTATACAAGAGACTTTGTTTTTACGTGAAATATTCGGATAGAATTTTTTCACTTTATTATAATATATACCCGTACACCCCGTCAATATCAATTTAAACGTCAGAGGCGCTCGAAAAACTGACTAGTTATTAACTTGTTTTTCAATGATAAATGAGGTTATTTGGGTGGGGATAGGAAGGTCAAAAAGGTGATTAATTTTGAAAAATCGAGTTTACATAAAATCCGAAACAATGTTTATAGGAGAAAGGTACTTAAAGTTTGTCTGTTAACAATATTTCGCTATATATATTTAATGATGTAGGTAATCCTCTTAACATAATAATAATAAAATAATAATAATAATAATATACTATAATTTTGCGAGTAGTTTCATTTTTTTCGGTTAAAGCTTTATTATAAATGCCAGTATAAAAAATACAATTATTATCATTTTAAGACAAACATAATTATAACAACATAATCGTTTTCAACTGCTATTACTATTATTACTAAGTTTCCCCTATCATTGCACCAAGAAACGAGATTGCAGTCATATCATATATTAATTTTATCAACTTATTTTTATTTTCTAACACTAACTCCTATTCTTATTGAATTCATTAAATAAAAAAAAATTCGTTAGTCAGTATTTTTATTTTATGTTAAAAAGTTTATTATCAAATATCAGAAATCTAGGTCAAAATACCCAAAGATTTAATAAACACATATAATAAATAAATAGATTTAATTGAAAAAAGTTTAAGTTTACGTTAGTTTAAATTATTAATTATGTTTATTCGCATTTGTCATGCTTTTTTTTTATTAATAATACAAATTAAAGTTATTTTATTTTTTTTAACTTCTGATAATTATAAATTTTTAAAATGTTCATGTTTAAATCCTAAAAAGTTTTATTATAATTAATAAAATAATTCAAGTTTCTTTTTGTTTTGTTTTTATAGAATATAGATATTTTGTCTATATGAGTTTTTTTTTATAGATATTTTATAAATGGGTATTTTAACCGGCTATCATATTCAGCTATCGTAATAATATTATTTTCTATAAGTATCAGAGTTTCAACGGGACATAGAAAAAATAACATTTACAAGAGGTTGCAATTGTTGACGACATTTTCACACCGTACGTAGGTTAAAGATCAATCAAAATATAGAAGTTAGATTTTCGGTAAAGTATGCTTAAGAGGAGACAATATCAGCTGTGAAAGGTTAATAATATTGCTATATTTAAACAAAACACAAGTCGATTTGCAGTATTCGAATGTGCGTTTAAATATCACTACATGTTGTTCAAAGCTACTTTTATTAAATCCTTTACCCATATCGGTAATTTATTTTATAGCATATTTATGTATTTTTTTCACAATAATTAGTTTGTGTTCATATATTTCGAATTTTAGAATGTGAAAAAATATGAATAGTTGGCGTTTTTATATACATGATTATAAATTGTATTCTTATTGAGCATGAAAAAAATTATCATTTAATATTTGATTTGTAAATATACATGCAATAAAAAGTAATTATAAACTAATTGTTTACTAATCAACTGTTTACCATAGAACAATTTATAATGACATTAAACAAATATTGTATACATAATTGGTATCAAGCTGCATTTCATAAATCGATATTATAAAATTATGTTATATATGTAAACACCAATATACCATTTATAATAGTATTTATAATTAATATTATAGTACGTTTTAGAAATACTTTATTATTTTATACCATCTTATAAACATGGTTTGCGTATTTAATGCGTTTACTTTCGATTGACCGCGGTCACATACCGCGGTCAAGACGAAATATATTGATTTAACGAGCTTGAGAGGAAAATGCGCATATCATATTTTACAAATTTCACAGACTTAACAAAGTAGCTGATCTTATTAAAACAGAAATACACGTGTTGGACACAAAATAATAAATTTGACATAACTTTGATGATGATCATACTTAAGTAATATTCAACGTGTGGCTTGCATTCATTGCAATCGAATTTCAAAATAATCGTGAAAAACATGACGTTTTAATAACATCGAAGCGAATCTACTATCTTTTTTAAAATTTGCGCATTTGTGTACCGTGAATGACTTGATACGCATCATTATTATTAAATTTATATAAAGGTATATTTTTTCGGTATATGTTTTGTATAACATTTTATTCGATCAGAGAGGATGTGGAACAACTAACTAATCAGATATCTGATAAATTCTGAGAAGGAAAATTAGACCCTTATTAAACCTACGGTTTGAGTTATAATTTAATGTGATTTACGAGTGTTTTTCAGGCGAATTTTTCCAAAGGTTTTCCTTGGGATTTAAATTTGACAACAAGTATAATAACGGTGTGTATGTTGTAGCGATTTTGTTTTTTTCACCGGTGTATCGGATAGAGAGACATTTATCTGCTAGGCTGTTAAGTGATTGGATTTGTGGTCGTGCCCAGGCACTGAACTGAATACACGAAACTCGCATTGGATATAATTCCTGATCTAAAAATATACTCCCATGTGTAGGCTGCCATTTTGATTGCGTAAGTGGTTTATTACCTATATTCATATCATATTGATTTATTTCCATGATGTTTTCTTGAAAAATAATAATAACATGTACATATTGTTTCTTCCATGCAAATGAACCAATATGGCGACACCCGATAGTAGTCCATTTTTATGGATCCTATACACTTTCTATACATTCAGTTTAGTGTGACATCGTTTGCGGATATCTTAATAAGTTTTTCCGCGTAATGATAGGCGATTTAATGATCATAAAAATAAACAAGAAATTTCCCATTCGGGATACCGTTTCGCAGAAAAATGTAAAACAAAACATGAACCGGCTTATCAGGTAACGTTTTAAACGTCGAACGTGTGTCGGATAAATCTTTAAAGGGGTAAACTGTATACTTTATGACACGGAGTCGCAGACAATTTGTTTATGCAAATATAATACGGACGTGCGTAGAGCCGATGATACGCGTCTATAAACGCCATTTTGGAAACTACTCGCGGTTGTGGTTTCGGTCGCGGTATAAAAACGCGGTATGTAATACCAATATAACATACAGACAAGATTAATAAATTATTATATCTAGAAAAGTCACACAAACGTGCGTCGGTCTTTGCTCGTGGAAAACTTTTGACATTTCCAAAAACTGTCGAGTTCATTAAAAATGTCTAACTATATAATATAACGATTGTTAAGAAAATATAGAAACAGGGTATAGATCGGTAATTCGTGTTACGAAAACGATAACAATAGTTTTTAACCGTTAAGTGACGCTACCCTATAATATTTGCAAAATTAATTTCTGATCGCCGTATGTATGTGTATATTGTATTTATACAGCTGAGACAACAATACGATACATTTAAAATCGAAAGTTTAACGCGCGTTTAATAAAAACACGATGACTCGTATAAATCATCATAAGAAATTAATTAAATATTTTTAATTAAAGCTAAAAAAAATTAATTCGCAAATGGCTAAATATAAAAATTGTATAATATAATGTAAAAAATGTTTATATTAATAATTTATTAATTAATAATAGTTATTATCAATAAATAATAAAAACAATAATAATTTATGATTATAAAAATATAGAAAATATAATTTAAGGTATATTTTTGTATATTTTATTAGTAATTTTAATGTCCATGTTGTATAGGATAGTATTTAAAATATAGTAAATATGAAATAATTATAAAAAATATATATTGTATTATTTACCAAAACATTAACAACATTATCTTTTACTTATTTTATATTAAATTACCGAAAAATATAAAAAAAAAACATTTTGATTCAATAGTTATTATCGGTAGTAAATATTTTATTAAAAATTTAGAATACCTTGTAAAAATTATAATTTTTCAATCTATCAAATATTATATTTTGATACATTTTATAATTGAACAAATAAGTCATTTAAATAAATTGGATAGAAAATAAATAACTTTAAAAAAAAATCGTTTTTTTATGGCGGGTAAATGAACATTAAGGTCTTGCAAATTGATGATTTAAAAAAAAAATGTTTATGTTGTCCTTTTTTTAATTTGTTTTACAATCCTTTTTTTATCAAGTTCTTGTTTATTATTATATTTTCCATGTACTTAATTAACATGAAGTATGCTAATGCCGCGTGCCCTTTTAAATATCAGTGTTAATTATCAATTTTGAACACTTAGAGAATGCAAAAAATAATTAAAACAACATAAACGTCATGAACGTAATAACGTAATGGGTACAATTTCATAAAAAATAATCATTAGGTAATTAATTTTAAATAATTTATCTAATATAATATATGTATTATGTTTAATCATAACAAATACTATTATCATAATTATTACTTAAAATATATAGAATTTTGAGTCACGCAGACAGAGTACGAAATAATATTGGTAAAAAAAATATATAAATGTATTATACTCCCGATGCGTTCTTTTTAAATTTAATATTTTTATTTTATTATCTTCTTTGTTTACCCATTATTTTTCCATATCACCCCATTACATTAACCGAATCGAGTTTCTTCCAATTTTTCGAATGTCGGATAGTGAAACGCTCCATAAAATAATATTTCGAGGCGATATTATTTGAGAAACGTAATTAATTTGAAACAAGTGAGCGCGCAAAGGGACGTTTACACCACATGTGTAATGTAAATACCTGTAATAATTGTCGTTTAATTCAATTTTTTAATTAGGGTGACCGCATCCAATGCGTACTAGCAATTTTTTATGGATATTATAATCGTATATAATTGATATTATAATTGTACCAATTGAAAACATTATAATTGTTGTCTGATGGTCACATTACTGTTATAATCAAATAAATTAAAATTCTATACCTACATGAAAATCAAGTCACTGATTGAAAATATTTTCATGTTCATAATGTTATAATAATATTTACGTAATACTAATTCAAAATCCAGATAGTTAGGTATCTGTATTAAGGTAATTTGTATTAATTTAAATTGTTTAATTATACGATTAAAGTAAACCGAATGTTTTTTACTATCGTAAAATATCATATTTTAATACATATGTTCTCGTGGTACTTAAATATTACATATTTGATGTATTATATTCTTATTGTATCTCGAATGGTAAATACTATTTCGCATTAATACAAAAATGTAATACGAAGAAAACTAATTAACTAAAAAAATCATAGTTTTGGATGATTTTCAAAAAGTTTTTACATTGTTAGTGAAGTTACGAAAGTTTTAGGATATAGTTTATGTCACTTTAGATATAGTATTAATAACATTTAAAAGTAAAACTCAAAACATATTCTATATTTAAGTATATACAGCGTGATCAGAATTTCGTGTCACAAAAATGGAAGGAATAGCATTTTAAACGTAATTCGTATTATTTTTGTAGCACAAATTGTTATCACTCTGTATAACATATCTGGGGTATAGGTATTTAAGTTAAATAATTGAAAAACAAATCTTTCTCCAAAACAGACATCATAAATATTTTAATAAAACTTATATTAAAGTTGTGTTATAATAATAGTCATTGCGTGTTAAGTGTTTTTTGTTAACAGACAAATATGACGTTTGAGTTTTCTTAAGAATAAAATTTACTTAACGGTAAATTTAATTTTCCATGCGATTTTACAATTCGAACTTTAATATTTAATGGGTATTATTATTAGAGTAACATATTTTAAATTGTTCTATTACATATATATTTTAGTACTACCTATATTACTCTATACTAAAGGCATACTATTTATTATACAAATTAAAAATTACTAATTAATTTGTATTGACTAATAATAAATTGGCGATTATATCGAGTTTTAACACGAAAATTGAAAATTAATAATATTAGACATAAATTTTAATAAAAAAAATAATTGAATTCGAATATTTCAAGTTGAATAATATTGAAAATATTCTTATTATTTCCAAACTAAGAAAGGGGAAACATATTATTTAATCTCAAACTGAACGATAAAAAAAACATGTCTCATAAATTTCTCACTCCTCAACGCATTTTATCTAACCTAACCCAACCCATGGCTAAATATATAGGTATTTCAGCAACTGTGTAATATTTTGTTATATATTGCGCATGTATTATTATTCCATGATATTTCATGAAAGAAAATATCAGCTGGCAGTGATCCATAGAGTAGATTATTATAACTTGCTTAAATCATGTGACATATCTCACTCAATATTCACATGTGGCCAATTATTACTGTAATTTGTTAATAATAATAATTGATTATGAATTCACTGCCAGTGGCCGCCATGACACCTGCGTATCACAAAATTGCTGCCATACCTATGTATTTAGCCATGACCCAACCTAACTTAACTTACTATATTGTACATAATATTATTTGCATTGTATCCTTGTGTCGTAACATACTCAAGGAGTTCGTAAATTGTCGGAATTTCTAAATATTATCCGACTACGTGACACGAATATTTATGTAATAGCCACCATCATCATACAACGACGTATATACTAACAATAAAATTGTTTTGTTTCTGTTCTTTTTGTCCGTTTGCCGTCTACAGGGTTCAGTGACCCTTACTGCATGCTCGGTATCCAGCCAGGAATGGTGTCTCCACAACCAGGCGCAGGACTTCCACCATCTCCGGCAAACAACCCGTCACCGTACCAGCCGCCGCTATCACCGCGGCCCGTGCACGCCACCGCCAGAACTTTGTCCGAGGGCGGTATCGAGTTGCCAGACGGACGGCACGACCATCACGATAAGCTTCGCAAACACCACAGGTAACAGACTTTAGTCACATGGTATTGATAACGACATATTATAATATGTTAGAGAAAAAAATTCCAACACTTATTTTCGCCATATTATTTTAGTGCTAAATTATTGACACGATATTCTTCTTGTAATTCGCTTTAAACTCCCAATAGTGTGAGGCACCCGTAGGACTATGTCTAATCCATCTATCTACGTTTTCTTTGGTCTTCCACTACCCGCCTCTTACCGACTAAATTTATTCCTACAACAACCCTGACTGCATCCGAATCATCTTTTCTCATAACAAGTTCAATCCGTCTCTGTTTATTTCTTTCGATTTTCCCTTATGTATTAATTTCTTATTCTATGCTCCTTATAGTCACTCAACACATTTTCTTTAATGTTAACATTTTCATCTTCTCTACACTGATCGTGTAGTATTTCATTTTTATATTTTTAATAATACTTAATAAAATCGTGTAAATTTTAATTCTATTTTTGATAGTATTATTATTATTAATTTGAAATCAATCATTAAACTTATGGTTTGATAAAAAAAGTTATTCAACGAAACTCGGATATACATTTAATTAATATAATAATATAACGGATTTGAATTTTGGTTCAATACGCAAACTCTTAGAAATAATAACAAATTCTTTAATATCTTTGACGTTTTTATGTGCTAAATCCCACGTAGAACATTAGATATTAAACCGACAGTTTTCTTAAAATTATTTTATGTGCTATTTCGATACTTTTCTACAGACATTCTTAAACCCTTACAGTATCTAATTAATATAATAATATTAAATTGGTTACTTGTTACATCTACATGATGAATATTATACTCAACTCGCAAATTTAAATTCACATACTATAATACTTTAAATTTACCCAGTTTATGAGTAGAGAACATTTTTACTAAGTTTTTGCGGAGCTCATTTTGTTTTAAAATGGTTATAATTTAACAAATTAGAAATTTACTCGTTTTATGAATATATTAAATATGGTCAATGTAAACTTTCTTTTATATAAGTTTTCAAAGGGTCGATTTTATGTTAAAATATACCGTATTTTATGATAAAATTACACCTTTAATACAAATCTACCAACATAAATTTAAATTAATTATAGCTATTATCGATTTTATACAACAATATAATATTATATGGTTCGTAATTGATTTATATTATATAATAGACAATACAGTGACCTGACCCCAAAGTTAGTAAATAGTTGATCGATTTTTCAAACATCATGTGTAATGTGTTTCAGTTATTAAAAATATTAGTTACTAAATAAATTGTTAAACTTGCTAATGTTAATGATGCCTATTACAGAGTAACTACTTACGTAACTTAGTTCATTAAAATATAAAACTTGGGTTATTTAAAACTTACTAAATTATACATTCCTGAAATATTATGCTGAAATTATTTATACTTTATACATAGTACAACATGATATTATTATATATTTTAACGTTATAGGTATATTATACTTACAACATAATATTTAGTTTAAATTAAAAAATCTCTGAAACTGATGGAATTGTAATTTTCAATTATTCATTGACTCCTTGTAAAATATTTATAAATATATTATAAACTAAATAAAAATATACAATTTTATTAAATTAAATTTACAAATTATGTAACGTAACCGAAATTTCTAATTTTATTAATCTGCAGACAGATAGTTATAATTCATTGGTTACTGCAGTATATAGTTTATTATTGAAATATATATATTAATAATTTTCTTCACAATGTAGTTTTAAGTACGTTTCAATTTAATAATAATATTATATTCAAAGATTTTACAATTTATTATATACCTATTATAATTATTTAAGTACCGGTTACAGGTTACCGGAACAACATATACGATAACATGACAACTATTATTATTGAAAACCAACGAATTAATAATTATAATGAACGATATGATAAACAGGTTGATCTAAATATTGTGTTACAAAAAAGTAGAGGAGACAATATTCAAATCATATAAATATTTCCCATAATGTTTTAATTTAAACTTCTGATCATTATATAGTGTTGCATAAACTAAAATATACAGTTATTAAAATTAATATCATTTTTTAATTAAAAAATAATTGAAGTATAGAGCTATTTTCCCTGAGCCTTTAATATTTTAATGACTGATGTTACGGGACGTTTATATCAGAAATGACCTAACCTAATGGTCAATGTAATCCATCAAAATCTGAGTAAACATTTATAGAATAATTATTTAGTGGTTAAAGAAACGAGAGAGAAAAAGCTGACTAGACGCAGAAATCGACGATATATTAAATTATTGTTAACCGATTTTAACGCCCCCCGACAAGATGCTTAAAATGCGTTAACATGACTTTTTTTTATAATAATTGTTTTATATTATTATATTTTTGAGAAAAATAAGGAAATGATAAAATGATGTTATATTATTTAAATTTAAGTATATTAAATAATTTTTAAAAAAATGTATACCAATTTTGAAGATAACTATTATTACCTACTAAAACATAATAATATTATTATGGTGTACAATTATTTAATAATAATGTTTTCTTGTATAAGAAATAAATTTCTTATATAATATATATATATAAATTATTTCTTTTAGACTGATTGGAATATAATAAAAAAACGGGATGGTCGATTCTGTATGTTCCTTCTTCGTCCATTCGGCCCTCGGAGAAATTAGTGGTTTATTATTATTAAGATTTAAAATGCATTATTATTTTAGCCATATTTCACGCGGTTTCATATTTGAATTATTGTCTGTAGGTATTTTATCCGTTACCTATTTTATTGCTTGTAGTTATAACAGACGTGGATAATAATATGCTCTCGTATTATTCCTACGCGCATCATAAAAACTATAAAAATATATAAATAAATATTTTTTTATACGTATATAATATAACAATAACAACACGTGTGTGCAAATAAAATAATATACCGATTGTGAAACGTTTAATACTTCGATGGGTGGTATAATTTATTATATTTATATTTTCGATATAATTCAATTGTATGACATATTATTTTTTCGTCGTTATTTTATTATTATTAACTTTTTTTTTTTGTAGCCGATTAATTTTTTCCGTATTTGTATAGGTATTATAAGTGCAATACGCTTATGCTCATATTATCAATACGATTAAAAACGTCGATAATAATATTTTATACTAAAATACGAGTAGTATTCCAACGCATAAACGATTGTCGAGCTCTTTCCTTTTTTTTATTTCATTTTACCATTATTATTCCAAACATATTCAAAAGCCTATTACCTACAACGACGTTTCGACGTGAGGTTATTTAAGGGGTTTCTTTTTTATTCGCAAAAGTGTCACACTACCATTTCATCAATACGTGCATTGTTCTCGATTGATTCGATATCAAATCTATTACTTTACCATATAATTTCCTAGATTCCTAGATACTGTAAAACGATTCATTTTGTAAATTAATGATTTTTCATAGCCATTCCATTGGAAACTGTGTTATTCGATAATGATCTAACATAAATTCAATATATCAATTCAATATAAATGAATTATTGAATTAATAAAATAAATTAATCAATTCAATATATCATAAGAATATTTTAAAGTAATTGTATTTATTTAATACTTAAAAGTTTTATAAACTAGTTATTTTTCCAACAAAAAAAAAAAAACAAAAAAAACAGAGATAGGTACATAGTTTTACACATATACAAATATTATATCCAATATTTTTACAGATAAATTTTGTAAATTTTTAAGTATTCGACAATTTTTCATTGTTTCCTCATCTTGATAAATATTAGAATATGGATAAATAACTGTAATTATTTCGAAGTAACTGATTCTGCTTTACATAACCACTATAAGTTATAATACTATAAGCTCTACATATTTATAACCTGTTAAAAGCTACTTTATTACTTAATTATCGACATCATATTCTACATTTAATGTTAAATTTGTACCTATTACTTACTAATTTAATAATTATTTTTAATTTTTAATAACACAACTTGATAAAATCATATATCTGTTTCCTTGTTTAAAATAGAAAAATTAAATCATTTCGTTTATAAAAAAATACAAATCTACCATATCAACAATTATAATAGTTATAAATTAACACTAGGTAAGTAGGAACCAATAAAAATAGTATCTTTATAACAATTCTTTGAGTGAGGTTATAATTAAAACATTATTCAGGATTGTCAATTGAACATATTTTTTATCAATATACATATTGGTAGCATCTCATATGGTATTGTTAAAATTTAAAAACGTCTCCAAATAATTTATAAGGTTTCCAATAGTACCTACATATTTATAGAATATAATTTTTATGTTTTAAAAATAAACTCAGATGCGCTATTGTCCCTCAAATACTTAAATCAACACTTAACCTATGAAAATATAATTATGATTTATTGATTAACATAGTACATGTATCTATCATTGGATAAAGATAATATTTTACTTCAATATTAATGATTTATTAACGTTTGATTGACTAAAATATTAAATTTTTTAAGAATTAATAACATCACTCAGCTGTTATTTTTTGCAATATTTTTTATTTCATTTTAATAAAATAAAATATTTTATCCATATATTTTCATTTTGACATATTTGACATATTCGTATCTGTCATATCTATAAATAAATATTAAAATTATATTATTTTATATTTATTATATAATTTTAATACTATTATTTGGTTCCCGTTATTTTAAATTCTAATCAAATATTAATTTTGAATTATATATATATTTTATTGCAAATAATCAAGACTGAGTATTAAAGAAATACAAAGTTAAAGTTAAGTTATGCAATAAGTTAATTTGTTTTTAAATATTAACTTTTAATTTAACGAATTAATTTTCTTTTATATATCAAGTTATTTTTCAATAAATTATTTATTTATCAATTTATTTTTTTTGTTAAATGATATAGGTACTTGTATAGAATATAAAATGTTTTGAAATTTAATTTAACTAACAACAACAGTTATATGTGCTAATAAATTTAATTTGATCAATGTTGATAAGTACTTACAGAAAAAAAATATGATTGAAGGTAAAATATAAGTATCTATTATTTTACAATAAATAAAATAAAATAAATTTAAGTATAAAAATTAATATTCTTAACATTTTTAACATTTTAGCATAATAATGTTACTTTTATCTACATTTAACTTTTATTATTTTTAAGATAATTAAAATCAAAAGTAACATTTAATTTTAAATTTAACTTTAACATTTCTAAAATAAATTAATTTAAAGAATTAAAAAAAAAAAATACTCTGGCTCATAATGTATAATTTTAAGTTATAATATAATATTCACTATAATTATCTATAAGTAATATGGATTATTTCCTGATGAATTTAATTTTAAACTCTGAAAACAATGATTATTATTTATATGTATGACATAATTAAATTCCAATTATATAATTGGATAGGTATACTACACATCTTGAATAAATATTGTTAAAATAGGACAATATATCGTAATGTGTACCTAAATTTTATAATAATACACTTCAATGATACTTAAATAGTTAGAGAGGGTAGACAAATTACAACGATAAAAAATTATTATTTTAAACTATAATAATATAATGTATACCTTAATATATTATGAGTTTATGACTATATCTATATTTCTTTTTACATATAAATGTAATAACATTTTTTTTATTATGTAATATTTTAACATTTAAAAAAATATGGAAGAAATTATTATAATAATAATATAAAAAAATTTTTTTGATATCGAGCATAAATTGTCAACATAAAAAAAACGAGCGTAAAATATTATCCAAATATTTTTTTACTGACAGGTTACTAAAAAAATTAATAGGTATTTAAAAAAAAACCTATTTTTTTCAATATTAACCTATTATGATAACCGTAATATTTACTGATAATAATAATAATAATAATGTTTAAAATTCCAATCACATATTTTTTAGGATTAATAATTAACAACCTAACGTATGTAATATGAAGGTTTTTCAATATACTCACGGATTACTAAAACTGATATTATTAATTTATCATATAAATTAACCGTAATTTATACGTTTAATTTTTCTAAATATAAAAGGTATTAAGATGAAAATTTAACTACATTTGATTGTAGAGGATAAAACAAACGTTCTCGTTAATATTGATAATTGTTATCAAATATAATATTAGTATTATTTACAATGAGCATTTTCCAAAAATATTTATAATTTAGTGAAATGATACTTTTCGGTAAAATACAATTTTATATTGGATTATTTGCATGACCAAGTCTGAAGTGTCGTATTCCAGTCAATATCAATATTTTTTTAATATAAATAATTTATAAGTAGATTGATTTTTTCGTTATTATATACCAGTTATTTTATCTATACTACCTATAATATTATATTAAAAATTTATAAAAAGTGTCATCGAAACTCATCTGTACCATTATTAGATTTATTTGAAACCTGCGTATTCTGGTACATAATATTACAGGTACCCGAGGCATGGTATATTAAACGCAAATGTTGTTACTTATCCCACTCGTATTTGATTATTTGAATCAGAAACATGATATAATTTTATATTTAACATGATGTCTATTACAGTGAAACTTTCCCGAGTTAATAACTTGTTTTCTATTTAAATATTTAAACAAACATGATTTTATAATAAAATTGTAGCTGTATTTATTATAATTCTTATAACTAAAAATATATATAAATAAAGTAAAGTTTATATTTTAAAAGTCCTCTCAAAATTTTATTTTTGAATTTTAACATATTTTAATAGAATATTATATTACTATTAATAATAATAATAATAATAAATAATAATAATAAAAATATAATATTATATTACGAGTAATGTTAATGCAAACCCTTTCAACGTTTTCCTTATTAATAGGCTAAAATATATACTAAATTTGGTTAAAATATTATTATGTTTTTGATATTATTTTATTTTGTTCAAAATAAATTTAAAAGTAAAAAAATATACTTTATATTTAATGTTAATAAAATATTCATAAAACGCGTACAAAATAAATACTATTACACATGTTATAAAAACACAATAATACCTTAGGTACTTTTGAAATAACTGATATTCATAATCATTTTTTTTTTTTTGGTATTCTAACTAATTAGAAGAAATAAGATAATTAATTGTAATGGATTATTGTAGATAAATATAAAGGTACAGGTTAGTAGGTGTACCTTTAAGTATAATGTATAAAGTGATATATAATATATTTCAACATATAGTTTTATCATGTTACTATACCTACCCTAAATAGTTTACAACAATCCTATTACTAAAATATTAAATTTAATAGCGAAGATAAGCTGAAAATCATCAGCTTAATACACTAGTGACAAATCGTCTACAGTAATAATGTTACAGACCTAAGACTAACCTAACCTAAGTCCCAATTCAAAGTCACCAACACAGTAATAGTAAATATAAAACCATTAGGTAATTAAGTCATGGAAAAAGGTGAAACCATCATTGAGAGTCGTCATAATATGGTATGTTGAATAATACTTGTCAAATAAACCGTTTTGTTTTCCACAAAAGGAGCAAGAATATATTATTTTATTTCCATATTGCAAAAAATAAAAAAAAAGCCCTGAACATAAATATCTCTCTCAAATAGTAAAATTACACTAAATAAAAAAGTGCTCTGGACTCGGCTTTAAATACCTACGAAATTACAATACTATACCCGTGTAGTATTTATCGTGTATTTTACCGTATTATTATCATGACGTGTGTATTGGTATGTATTGACTTACACGTCAAATCGTTTCGTTCGACGTCGTATAATTATTATATAATATAAACTATCGTCCGTATATCGTCACGATGTATTATTATCGTGTAAACGAAAATAGGACAAATAGGGTTTTATAAAAATATCAAACTCAAAACGTAGGAAACAACATACACGCGTAAGCAGTCATTACACGTGATAAAATCATAGTATTTTGTTTTTTATTTAACCCTTTGAATCGAGGAAATTACGACATCGACAACATGTTAATGATGCGTGTTTTTTTTTTTTTAATGTTATCGAGAAAATCCTTAATAGTGAGACACACGTAATACTAGTTGAAACTGCAAACAACTTTTGTATAATATTAATAATAACATTTTAAAGTAATGATTTCCAAACTTGTTTTCTTTTACTACCCACTTGAAAATAAATCGTGCCCCTCAACCGGCCACTCCTCCTACAAATAAATATTATTATGAATATATTTATTTTTTTGGTTATAGCTCTCATCAAACGATGGATAACTAATAACACAAAAAACAATTAATAATTTGAAAGATTTACCACTATTCCACCAAGTCAATCTTTCGCTCACAATTGGTGACACTGTTTTAAAGTTACGTTCATTTTGGATTCCTGAAGTATTTATAAATACGCGTAATTTAAAAAAAAAAAAGGGAATTTTCGTAAATTAAAATTACCAGTTTTTTTCCCAATGAATAATAACATCGCGTGCATGTAAAGGAACACGAACGAAATATTCAAATATTTAAAGAGATAATAGTACCTACAGTGTTTTATAACTTTTTATGTTAGGGTGTTCTATAAAACAAAACATTAATTTATTTGGTTGATGCATCGTGTATATTATTTATTATTTTTATAAAATATATATTGCATTTTATTTTAAATTCTAAAAAAACGATTTTTGTGAATCCATGACATTTCCCGAGGTGGAAACGTTTGAATTGCAAAAAAAAAAAAAAATGTTTGTAGTTATTAAACTTCCATTATAAATAATTAAATATCACTGGATCGAACATGAATTTCGCTGATAATTAATACAAAATATTTTGAAGACAATAATTGGTAACTGTAATGTTCTGTAAAATATTTTTGAAATACATTTATTTATCATGTTATGAACCAAAGTATAGGAACAGAGAAAATTAATTTACTAGAAAGAATATTTTAAGAAAAAATCCTAACTAATAATTGGAATTATAAATCAAGAATTAAAATATTATATTATTTATTAGGTAAGGGGCATTAGAAAATATTACTAATATTTCGATAGTAATAACCAAAAATTAAAATTCCAGAGAACAATTTTTTAAGAATTGTTTAGTTTATTTATTTTCATGTTGATTATTCGCTGTTGGTTATAATTTTCTTATTATTATTTCTTTTACTACTTATAATATCAGATAATATTAAAGATTCACCTGTTTTTTCACACTTTACATAATACATCATACATTGGATAATGTATTTACAAAGACATTTTATTATTTGTTTTAAGCTTCCGATTGAGTTTCAAACGAAAAGAAAGAGGCGGTGGTTCAAGTGGTGGCTACGGGTGTCGTGAACATAGAGATAGCATTTCAGCGGTTCCCGCTCGGTTCATTCAGGCAACCAGCGTTCGCAGAGAGACACTTAATCCGAAATGGGGTGAAAATTTCATGTTGTAAGTATAATAATTGCAAGAAAAAAAAAATGATTTGATGTGATATGTTGTCGATTATATGTTTGTAGCGATATCGACGACGTGACTAGTGACATTTTACACTTGGACATTTGGTATGAAGATTTTAATTAGTTTGAATAAAATTTAATTTTGTTTAATATTTTTAATAACAAATAATAATATGAAATATCAGCAAATAATAAATGTTGTACGTATGAATCAAATGGACAATTAAAATTGTGTGAAAATGTTAATGTTTCATAATTATTATAGTTTATTATAACATAATTATATATATTTTACGCCCTTAGGGACCACGATGACGAGTCATCAGTGTTGGATGCAGTTAGTAAATTAAATGAAGTGAGAGGCGTCAAAGGATTGGGACGGTTTTTCAAACAAATCGCCCAGAGTGCTAGATCTGGCAGCCAGGACGATTTTTTGGGATGCATAAATATACCTATTCAAGTAACTATATATTATGTGATGTATGATTAAAATATAAAATGCTAGTATTTATATGTAATAAAAATCGTCTATAAATATAAACTAAAACGTGTATTTATTACGTTTCTATAACGTACCTTTATATTTTAAAGATAAAAATAAAATATAAACAAATGTTTTCGCTATTTATAAATTATTTTTCCAACTAAAGATATTGTTTTTTTGTCGTTACATCCCGTCACATTCATCTTTTTCTTTGGTCTGATAAAATTTAAAATATTTACAACGTTGTAGATTTATCAATGTTTATTTAACGTCAAGCGTTTATCAATGTCTTGCAACTAATTTTTCCTCTTTTCTTTTACCATTTATTTATCATTGCATTATATTTGCGATAAAGTCGTTGCCTGTGTGGCATGACTCTTATCTTCTAATCTCTATAACTTCAATCATTTGTTAAGTCTCTACATTTACAGTTATGTAAAATTCAAAACGTTAGATTTTATTTATTTTTTGCAATATTCATGCGACCATACGTTGACATTTATTTTATTATATCTTATTTTGTGACGAACCCTAAAATAAAGTGAACGCACTTCAATTCCTTAAAACACAATATTCGAATATTGTGCATTTATATATATATTATAATAAATTATAATTATAATCATTCATAACAGGACGTGCCATCTACGGGTCTTGACAAGTGGTATCAGTTGGAAGCTAGATCACAGAGATCCAACATTCAAGGTAGTATCCGACTGAAATTGTGGCTGTCGACTCGTGAAGATCATGGTCAAGCATGTACGCAAAACAATTTCGATAACTGGACTGACGTACGTCGTCATGAAAGATTATTAACCATATTCGCCGATTATGAAATGTCGTTGACGAAATCTGTAAGCTCTTCTCTTTACATCTTAAAATGCTTTTCTTGTTTTCAATTGTTTTTGGAAATGATAATAATGTTTTCCGGCGTTTCAGAGTCTTTGGAACGGTGAACTATGTCATGAGGCCACAAGCATCCTACACCAACATGCCGTCCAAAGTGGAGTATCCGAACTTCAGTTAGCCGTCATACGATGGTTAGCGTTTAGCCATATACCATCTATTGATCCACACTTCCTTCTGAAACAACTGTCTCAGCTAGAAGCCGTGTGGGGCGAACAAAAGTTAACTGGAGAAGAAGTAAATCCTA
The DNA here is from genome assembly GCA_013282895.1 of Eriosoma lanigerum. Classification (NCBI taxonomy): domain Eukaryota; kingdom Metazoa; phylum Arthropoda; class Insecta; order Hemiptera; family Aphididae; genus Eriosoma; species Eriosoma lanigerum. The sequence goes on from CM023358.1 coordinate 62,373,713, forward strand.
AATATTAAATATTCTTTACAAAAAAGACTTTTAAAATTTGAAAATGTTCAATTTAATATTTCTTAAGGCATAATAAGGTAAATTTCCGAAGGCTAATGAAAACAAATTTAAAATTTATGTGCGGCTATATATATATATTAGATGTCCCACATATATTTACTAATTGCAATATCTCTTTAAAAAATTTAAAATTTAAATTTTTGAATGTGTTTTTTAAAATTATTATTTAAACAATAGGCTAAAATTTTACCACTATAATTTTTTTAATTTTAAACTTCAAGTAAAAAAATTAAAAATTATTTTTATTTTTTAATTTAAGTGAAATTAAAAGAAATAGTTAAAAGAATATATTTTTATTAAAATTTTGAAATGTAGACTTTCTAATTTAATCTAGATGTCGACTTTTAAGAATTTGATTAATTTATTTAAAAAATCATATTTAATACGTCATTTTTTGTGATTATTATCTTTATAATCTTTTATATCGTGAAATATATAGTTTATATTATTAATATGCAATATTATGAAAATTTAATGATACATAAATAATTGTAGCTACAATAGTTTCTCTAGAAATATTGATAATTAATAAATATAATAATATATTAATAATAATGCTACATTTTACGAAAAAAATAACGTCACAATAAATGAAAATATTTTTCTAAAAAATTGACATCTTGATTAAATTATGAGGTCGATACATCAATTATACTTATACAAATATAATCTTTTAAGTAGATATCTTCAAATTTCACATAACTTAAAAAATCAAAATAAATAATTTTTTTTTCTAGACTTATAAAACTAAAAAAATATTAGATATAACCTAGCCAATTACCTAAATAAAAATTTAAAATCACTTAACCATTTAAAAATTTGGATCTTGGAAATATTACAATTAAGGAATAGTTTAATTCCTAAAAAATACAATATTCTATCTATATTATTATTAAACTTTAATCGGTGTGTAGCATAAAGTATTATTGAAGTATAAATTATTATTCATTTGTATTTATATTTATCTTTTAGGAGGATTGGTTGGCTGACTCATTCAACGTTTTCTTAGATTATTCACTACAGTTGATCCGCAAGTACCGCAAGCTCTTTCCGCCATATCATCACGTGTCGATGAATCGATTGGAGTACATACTCAGGTAAACGAATTCGTTTAAATAATAATATTTCGAAATAGTTAAATGTACCAAACAAACTATTCACATATAATGTTTCGTTTATTTGCGACATATGATTCGTCAACCCTGACATTTTTATTATAATGAATATTACATAATGAATTTGTTCGTAGATGTCTGAGTCGACTGGCTTTATCGAAAGCCTACGGAAAGTGTTGTCCCTTCAATAAGGATATTCGTGGAGAAATTGGTAACGCTCTTAGAGTCGGTACGCACGAGTGGTACGAAGATAATAGAAAATTCATGGCTGCCGGACAACATGATTCGGAATCCAAACTCAAAGGATTTGTAAAGTTGGTCACTGCTGTGTTGATTGACTTGCAAAAAGGCGTGGAACACTACAACGTTCTGTTCGAAAAGTAATAATATATAATTTTTTTGTTGATAAAGTTAATCATTCTGGGGGGGGGGGGGCGGATGACATGACTGCTAATTCAGCAAACGTTGTTTGATTTACGATTACAGTTAAATTAACATGCATTTAATTTATTGTTTTTCAGTATAAACGGCGTATTTTACTACGCAGCGATATATAAACAACACGAAAAACTTGTAAGTATACATCCGAGCAGTTAACATAACTTTTTAAACGTCTCGTGTATATAGGTTAACAAATAATATATTCAATGGTCGTATAATTATTATATTGTGTTTTCTCAGTTGACAAAGGGATTTAAACAGCATTTGAGCATAATCGGAGAGGTACATAGTATAAATGTCACCACCCAGTAAATGAAAATTAGAACTTCCCTAGTGTACCTTAGTGTTCACAGTGGCTGCAAGTCATTGCCAATAAACGTGTTTTGCTAAATTAATGGATAAGAACGATATCATAATATTGCTTTTATCATTTTCATATATAACTTCAGTTGATTTTTGACGTTTCGACGAAATTGCAAGTTCTGTCTTTAGAATGTTTTGGATATTTGTCTCATATATAGCTTTGACAGTTAAGCATTCTGAAGTTTGAACCTGCAATGATCATAAAACTTCAGAACTTAACCGAATATAGAAAAAATAAATAAATAATATTTTAATTCACGAAAGCTTTAACCAATCAATAATATAGCTATGTTTGTTACAAGTGTTATAATGCTTTACTAAATGAACAATACACCTTATGTTACTCACTAAAATAAAGAGGATTTTTGTTTCAAACAAATTGTTCATAGATTATTAGTTTTTGATAAAATATAATCATACGTATAGCATTGTCTGTGAATTTTGTACATTATTATGTTATAGAATATAGAGTGATATTAGTTGTGAATGTTTTTCCTCTATTTTATTTTCGATTTGTTAAATACATATTATATTTTATAATTTCAGTTATCGAGCGATCTAAGCCAAGAAATAGCCCCCATCTGCAAAAAAATGAAAGGCGTCGATTTTGGTATGGATACTCCGCTATCTCCGACCAATTCTGAAACCGGAGAATCACTGTTCGAATTATATCTCGCTGTTCAGGAATTTATCAGGTTTTTCTCGATCCACTTGATATTCAAACCGCATATCAAATATAATATTTTAAGTACATGTGATATAATATGGATCAATCTTTCTTGTCAGGTATCGCGAACATCTCAACGCATCCGATTACAAAGGTTTGTCTGGACAATGTTACTATCATTGGTTTGAACCAGCTTTGGAAAAATGGTTAGATTTGGCTAAATTGAAAATCGTTCAACGTGCGAAAAAAGCACTGGAGTTGAGTACGATATGTCAAGGTGAGATGATAGTTAAACATTCAACGTCCAGTAATGATGTGGCTACAGCACTATGTCATGTAAGTAAAATTATAAAAATAAATACAAAATAATATGCTATGATAGGAATTAGGTAATTTATGAAATGTCGTATTATTGTTTTTAAGTTTTATACACTTAACATTATGAATCATCCTTAATCATCGAAATTAAATTATATTGTGTTTTTTTTTTAAGTAAATTCAAAAAGAAAAAATATGTATATAAGTATTTTAATAGAATTTTTTCATTATTTTCATGCAGATGAAAGAATTCTGGAAACACCTCGCCTGGCCGGACCTAATTCAGTCATACAATTTCGTATTGAAATTATTAGATGTAATTTTATCTTTATTTCGATTTAATCTTTTAATTTCTTTATAAAATAAATTCTCGTCGTTTGTAGGCCATGTGTGAAGCTGTTTTATTTTACGCTCAATTGGTCCAACAAAGATTGAAAGACTCCGGATTCTACGAAGATGTGTCGGCGTACAAAACTTCCGATGAAGTAAGAAATTGTATATTTTTAGACATTTCTCCAATTACTCTGTCAAATTTTGAAAAACATGTATTATATTATTTTTAATTAATAGGTGTGCGCTGCTCTAAACGATTTAGAATACGTTTGGCGAACCGTCGCTTCAATGCCCGATGACTTGCACCTGGAAACCGTTGTGTCCGCTGTTGAAGCCACAGGCGAGGCCACCGCTGATCAATGCCGGGCAGACGTTACTTCATTACTAGACCCAGTGTTCAATCAATACGATTCGTATTCAATGCTGATCGTTGGTCGGATTGCTATCAGGGTAAGTTTAGTAACTTCAGACATCAATTAAATACCATTTAAACAAATTAACTACATAATCTTATAGTAAAAATACCGTCAATTGATCTTTCATTCAGGTCTACAATAATAAATATAATATACCTCTAGCCATCATGCTTCAATTACTTGCCACTTTAACTCAATTTTCTTATACTAATAATTTTAAATCTTCAACAATTCTGCCAGTCTATCGTTCTCTAGGTTAACTAGTAGAGTATGTTAATTCGTTTCTCCGCGTAATTCTTTGCTTTTCGGTTTACTATTAATCCGTATTATTTTTCGGTCTTTCATTTTAAACCATAAAATGTTTATTATATTTTATTGTCACTTATGCATCACACACTTATAGTATTGGTTTACTAATCTAAGTAAAACTTTTGCAATATATTTCATTTATGATAAAAAGTTAACATATTATAAAGATAAACTATTATTAACCATTTTAAAATAGAATCTATTTATGACAATATGATACCCATAATAATATTATAGATAGTTAATTGTTGCTCTAAAACTAAATTATATTATTATTGATCTTGGCATTATCAAAAGTGCTAATTTAATAAGTGATGTTATCAAATTATATGTTTGTATTCATTTTCCATATTAATAGATGCAAGCGCCATTAAAGAAATGCATTTTCCATTTGGCATGGTCTCCAGACACATTGCCAACAACCGACGCGATTGTTCCACTGCAAGAGTATCTGGATAGCCATCTGATATCATTGAATACGAATCTGATACCGAAGAATTTTCATAAAGTCTTGAATGGCGTGTGGGAAGTGACCGTATATGAGCTTGGTCATCAGATGGATGGGGGAAGTGGAGATACAAAAATGTCTGGATTCTACGAACGGCTTTATGAAGCACTGGAATTACTGGTAGAATTTTTTCACGCTGAAGGAAATGGTCTTCCACCAGAAATCCTGACTGGAAGTAAGAATACGGGTGAATAAGTGCGTGACGCACGCACATTATAATCATTTTACTAATCCACCTTGAATCTTTTTTTTCCCCCAATAGACGTTTACAGGGCTGTGAAACAACGACTAAAGTTACATAAAACTGACACAGACACTCTGATCGAATTGTACTACGAAGACCGTTTGATGGAACAACAGCGAGTCAAAGACGCAAACTATGGTGTTCTTTCCGTAAGAACTTATTACCATCACGATTCATTGTGCGTGGAGGTACTAAAGGCTCACAACGTCATACCTCTGGATCCAAACGGTTAGTTCGCCAAATCTTACCATCTTACCGTGTGCTTAAATTACATTAATATTGTCCTTAACGCTGACAGGTTTTAGCGATCCTTTCGTCATCGTAGAGTTATTGCCGAAGTCTTTGTTTCCGTACAGCGCGGAACAGTACACCGACGTGAAAAAAAAAA
>CM023358.1:62378884-62447307 GCA_013282895.1 Eriosoma lanigerum
ATGCATGAGTAAGGTCGAGTAAATTGAATTCAATTAAAAAGTTAGATTTGCGATCTTGATTTTTATATAAACTTTATGCAAATTCCTTTTGTGGGAATGGTAATAAATTTCGGCTTTTCCTTCTACGCCTATAAATCTAACCATTGCACTCTGGTCTTTCGTACATATTTTATTCACTTTTTTTTCCTATATTGTTTATTATAGGTCATCCGATTTTATATACCCTGGACGCTAGGCACGAGGACAAGATAGCACAAGATTTCGTTAAAAAACAAAGGGTCCGTACCGCCAACTCTTGAAGCCTGCAATGTCATACTGTGACAACACTAACAGGGTGTTGCGTCTCAGGTCTCAGCGTATTGACTGAGTCCTGAATTCGTCAACGTAGACATCGGTCAACCGCAGGGCGAGCCGAACGCCCCACTCGGGTAAAACGATACTGATTTAATAACGCTCCGCCTTTGTGGACATCCGATGATAGTATATTATTATGTTATTTCTACATATAATTATAATTATTATTAAAATATATAACTACTAGTTAATAGAAAACTATAATAATTATTTCTACGACTGGTGGTACAATAACGAACGTGATAATAAATAAATAAAAAACTCGAAAATTCACGAATTAATGTCAATTTCGTTCGCTACGCTAATAATGATAAAATATTTCTAAAATATATTATAATATTGTTTATTCTGATTTATATTCTTGTAAAATAATTATAATGTGTGTCACATGGTAACGTGCATACAATTCCTCATGACATTAAGTACTTACTATTATAACACATAATACTATATTATTATATTCGTTGCTTTACACATATCCCCTCGTTTACTATTTATATAATAATAAACTAAAAATTAATTTCACACAATTTACTTTTTAAACAAAATTATTTTGTTTCAATGTACAAATATTCAAAGAAAAAAATTATTTAATGGATAAAACATCATGAACCATATAAAAAATCTAATTAGTTCTATCATATATTATTACTTATAAGATTTAAAAACAAATGTATGAATTACGTATAATTGTAAATTTGAATACATTTAATTTGCATTAAATCTTTAGTAAATTTAGTTTTAATTTTAAGGGTATAAAATTAATGTATAAATAATACAAACTTTTATAGTACATAACTTTTATTAAATTTATTTTATATAAATTTTGTTGTCTGGTTATTTTAATTCTCGGAATTTAGATACGGGGAAGATTCACCACAATATATATTATTAAGATGGTACTGCAAATATGTACAAAAAAAAATAATAATAATAAAAAAAAAATGAGATATTTTATTAAGAGTAAATCCATAATAAAATGAATACTGACATTTAATTCTTTTTTTTTTTTATGTATAAATAAAATATTCTAATAGTAATATTTTAAAAAAGTTATAAATATACAATACTTTTTATACTGCCAACTAGATATTTGATATTTGATATTTTTATTATCTTTGGATACTTTTCCGTCAACTCTCAAATGATTTTAAAAATAACAAACTCATAATATTATATTTTATATTTACGATTTAACTTCGTTAATTTTTCGAGTTTTGACTATAATAATAAATGACAATCTCTATCTATTTATCACATCTTATCATTTAACCCATTTGGGTTATTGATACGTTATAATTGATTTATCAATTAACAGTCATTTAACTAGGCACTTAAACGACAATATAGTAATTTTTATTTATATTAATGTTCCATTATAGAGAAAATCGCAGCTTGTAGAAATGTAATGAAATATTATAAACACGCATATTTTATCATTTGTTTCCTAAATATAAAAATATAAAATTTATTATTATTATTATTATTGTTATTATTATATTTAAATATTTTAAATAATATAAATAATTAAATATACCATGTACTATTATTATTATTAATATAACTACTATAAAAATATGTATATACTTATTTGTTTGTCTATCTAAAAACTGAAATGTTTAACGACCAATATTAATATTGTATTTATATTTACCTATCTTTATTAATATATATAACTATTACGTATTTATTTAAATATATATTATGAATATTATAATATAGCATATTAAACATTTTGCAACTGATATTGTTTAGAGTTTTCAGTTGTCATATTATTATTGTTAACGCGCAAATGATTAATTTAAAAAAATGTATTAAAAATACTGACCTTATATAGTATGTAGGCGTTATTATGTATAGTATTTATTAAAATAAATATAATGTAAAATTTAATTCATTTGTTATTTGATTTATTTATTTATTTATTTTTATTTCATCAACTGATAATAAGATAAAAAGGAAGATGAGAAAGATATTGTGATCTATACGATAGGATAGACGTTAGAGATAATTTATGACCTGATATCAGTAAATTCTGTAAAAATTCTACTAGGAGAATTTAATGCAAAAATATTACAATGATTATAATGATTAATCCATAATAAGTACTACTTCTCACTGGTACAGCAGTACAGTAGGTAAGGTAGATTAGTAGGAATAGTAGGTATCGGTACGTTGTTCAAGCTGAAACAACTATCGAAGGATAACGAATATAGAATAGTACAAAATCCTAGTCAGACATAATATTAATTTATTATACATTTATACACTTATAATGTATACACTTTGGATCTGGGCATCAATATGAATTATATGAATGTCAATGAAGATAAAAAACTAATCATATCTAAGAGGAAAAAATAAAAAAGTACACTAAAAGAACTAGTGAACATCTAGTGTTCTATAAATTCGAAGTCTTAGTTAGGCAGGTCATGTAAAAAAGGGAAATGATACCTTTCCCTCCTTAAATTAATAATTCAATAGGTCTTAATATAGAAACCAGATAGAATTCTAACAAGAGAATGACAGAATCAGAATAGATTTTAAGCTTCTAGGATGAAAAAAGTTTATCACTGGAAAGATATGTATGGTAGAGTATATGGAAAGTGTCAATGGGTCTAAAATCTAAATTATCAATGTTAAACCGGAAAAAGAAATAAAATACCTATTCTATAAATTTACTAAAAATATTTGGAAAATAATTTTAATATGCATACTTAATTATATTTAAAATGTATTAGAAAATTATCTCACTATAAATATGGATACTTTATTAAGTACAGCACAAATATAAATATTTAATACCACTATGTTAGTCTATAATATTCAAATGTTTACTTCTTAGTTATTACCTACTTCTAAAATACGGTAAGACACATCTAATGGGATTTATTTATTCTAATAGTAATTAAATACACATTACATACAAATAATGTATTAACTAATTTAAAATTATGTAAAATTAAATTCATAACGTACAATATAATATAATTTCTAACTTATATAAAAATATTTTAAAAATATGCTTATTAAATAACAAGGCAAAGTAAATTTTACATTTAATTAAAATACATTTTTTTTTTTTTTTTTAAATATTAAAATGAACACGATATTCATACACTTAATGTTGTATAGAATGATATCATAGAATATATTTTATTTATGTATATGAATGTGTGATAATAATCAAAATGGTATGTCAAATTAATAATGATAACATTGGGGAAAATTATCGCACGAAGAAAACTACAGCGAAAAAAATATAATCGACCCCAATGGCTGGGCACATAGAAGTTGTCAAAACTATTCTATATATTATATTTTCTTAAAACTTCAATATAAAAAAAAAATCGTACAATAGTATCGTTTGAATCGCGATTCAATTCGATATATACCTATAATCAATGATTATAATTCATATTATTATGTCGACCGTGTAAAATGGGTGGATTTTTGGCACAAAACCAATCGTCGTTAAACTAATATTATCCGAATGATGAGGAAATCAAGTCAAATATCAAACCAAACTGATCAATCAAATACATTCTTTGGAACATCTATGATTTGTCTATTATAGGTACTATAACTGTTGGATTACAAAAAATGTGAAATTGTTTATAATTAAACAATTATACATTACGTCGTACAATAATATACTGTGTGGTAATGGTATACCATACATTATTAACCGCATGGTAACCAAAATCCTTGAAATACGTTTCTCATCGAATTTTATTATTATATATGAATTGAATCGTGAATCAAACGTCTATATAATATTTATTGTACTGTTTACATTATTATATTAAAAAAATAAATATTTACAATATGAATAATAATTAAAAATAATAATAATAAATTTGCGAGCGATCGTCAATGTAATCGTCCCGAGTACCCGGACGAACTACTGAACGAAACAGGGAACTTTGACGATTGGAGCCGACCAGCCCCGAACGAGTCCTGCTGCGTCCTAAACTTGGACCCGATGGCAGCCTGTAGACGGGAGGTCATATAGCACAGGATTAGTGCGGCAACGAATAGCAGACAGCCAAGGACACCAGACAGCGCCAGGAACGTGCCACAGTTGTTCTCCGTCGTGATCGGGCTACCGTGGTAGATGTCCTCAGGCATGATAACTGTATATTCTATATTCTCCTTGAACTTGGCGAAGTTTGTGGTGGAATTCGAATACTTGTCCGCGGCATCAGATGATGTCGTGCCATTATTGCTGATGTATCTCTTGCGTCTGCGCCCATGCCCCGACGGTTCGAACAAGTCCAAACAGTATTCCTGGAAAAATTACAAAAACTATTCAACAAACGAAACTACGTCACTATATTATACAGTGTAGAAATCATCTCGATTTTGAATATGTAGTGTTACGTAGACAGAATGAGAGTAGCAATGATGAGAATAATAAGATGGACGTGCGTAGTGACTAATCCAAAGGTATTTCCTAAAGAGATGTTGTACAAATGTTATGATGAAAGATAATTCAGAGGCAATAAAATCTGTTACCTATATGAATGTAGATGATAAGAGAAGAAGAAAAAGACAGAAGAGGTGGATAAATGGAATAGAGGCATTTGAAGATAGCTGGTATAAATGTACGAGAGGTAAGTGATCGAGATCTATTGAGGTGTAGGACTAGGGTGGCCGGGTCAGCCAGACAGATGGGATCCATCTAGTTGGGATTGTAAGGCATGACAATAAAAAAGAAGTAATGTTAATTTATTATTTCATGGTTTATAAAAAAATGAAAAAAAATGTGCAAATTAAAATTGTTTCGGCGGTATAATAATAAATAATAACAATATTCTAATACATTGACGTAGTGATATGTATTTACATTACAATCTACATTCCATCATAGCAGTAAACATTTTGATTGTCGTTCAATTTTAACGGCTATAACAGATAATATATTTATGTACGAAAGACATTTTCGAACCGTAGGCGAATTAACCGCCCAGTATGTGGGCACTCGATATGACATATGTGATATCGTGACGTTCGCGAATACGAAACGGTTTCTTGTCAATCTCCGACGAATGGTTCCAAACATAAATAACTTGGTGATTTTCTATTACATTTTGCACGTTACCCGAACGTTTTATAATAAATTTCAACGAAACTAAAATATATGTTAACAATTAAAACAATTAACTAATACGTAAAACCAATAGAAACTAATACGGACGGGTTTTCTCGGTCGGGTTGTAATGGAATTTTTAAATACAAAAATTGTGCACATTCGTAAGATCTTAGAAAAGATAATATATCTTTATTATTATTATTATTCGTGCAATATCAGTGAAATTAATAAAATAAATCAAATGTTCTGAAATATAATATATTAGAAATGATAATACCATTAAATGTGAGAATATTCTCTAAATTGTAAAATAGTTACATATTATATTGAAATATAACGTAAAATAAAAATAGAATTAAACTGTAAATTACCAAACTTAACATAACATAATTACATCAAAATATTACGTTATTACTTTATTAAAAAATTATTATGAAGACGACAATCATAAATCATAGCACAAGAAATTTGTTGATTTTAATTTTAGTTTTCATTCGAACTATTATTTACCAATAACATATAAAAAGTTGAGTCTGCTTGTAATAATATTGTTCATGATAAATATGGATTATAAAATAATTCCTAGTTAAATTCGAAAATATGTTTTGTCCGACCTGATTTTATGAAAACTACAAAAATAAATAAATTATTATCATATTATATAATATGAACTATAATTATTATATGATTGTTTGATTGATATCCGTAATTTTATTTATTGATCCTGTATATATGATGCAACTTGTTTCGCTCTAAACAAACTAGAACTCTAAAAATAGAAAATTCTCCATTTCCAAAAGATTATAATGGTCATTTCATATCATTACTCCACTGAACTGAATACATGGAAAGCGCATTGCATATAATTGCCGATTTGAAAAATATCTCCCATGTGTAGGCTTCCATTTTGATTTCTTAAGTGGTTTATTACCGCATAATGTATGTCTATCATATCATAATATATATGTATTTATATCATATTAATTTATTTCCATGACATTACTTTCCTTGAAAAATAATAATAACATATAAATATTGTTTCCTCCATGCAAATGAATCAATATGACTACGCCCGGTAGTAGTCCACTTTTATTGGTCCTATACGCGATCCACATATTCAGTTCAGTGCATTACTCATACGAGCTATAATTAATATTTAAATTTCATATATTATATTGTATACCCGCAAATATACAATTTAGGTTGCGTGTTATTATTTTCAACACTTTATGATTTTTATCAACTCCGATTATATTTTGTATTGTTTTATCTAAGGTGTTCACTTTAATAAGTGTCATAACAATATATAATATTGTCCTAAATATTGATCCTATTATAAATATTATATTGTCAAATGTTTAAATAAATGATAATGGTTACCGGCTGACAATCGTTGGCGTCCATACATGCTTTAATCTGCGAATGTATCCATAACGTCGACCGTTCTTTCATGGTGCTTAACAGGAATGCCTCGAAGTCCAAAAATACTTCGTTGTGTCTCTCCCGATACTTGGCCGGCTGGTGCGGTATAATGGTAGCGAAATCTCGGTTCCGACAACTGCGATAAGAAAACCAAACAAAATTAATTTAAAATATTTTAATATTATCAACAATTTACAATTTATATAACTATAAAAAGTATAAGTTAGCATTTTATTTTCAATCTTTCCCCCAGAAAAACTAAAAACGTTACTGTCAGACTTTAAATATTTTTAGATCACATTACATTTTTATTTACGGGCATTTATATCTATTTCAATACCCTACTTCCCTAACTTCTCAATATGATATTGGAACGAAAATACATTATTATGTGTAACATGACAATTTCGTCGCCCACTATACGTACGTTTTTTCAAGAATAAAATATACTTTACCTGTACAATGTACAATTATCAATTATTAATACGGTTAATACAGTTTGAATTTAAGCATTAAAATATATTTTTTTTAAATTTATCCTAGTTATTTATATTTTACTAAGGATATTCTGTCGTATTACGGACCAACTTACCCATCTTTTACCAAGGCAACACTGCCGGACACGTGTGCATTGTCGGGATCCGGAGACACGGAAACTTCCATTAACTTGACAAACTTCCAAGCTGTAGATACAAAAAACCAAACATACACAAATTTTAAAAAAATGATCAGGTGAACAAAATAATTCTAATAAGTATACTTTATAATTATAATAATATTCGAACCGCGATAAGCACCGCGATAACAATTTTCCTTGGATTTAGTAGTACGCGCGTGCTATTTCCTCAGCTGACTATTATTGTCAAAATTAGTCGATAAAAAAAAAAAAAAAAAATGCGTATTATTATTGTTATTATATTAAATTATTAATTTTTGCCGGCGGTTTATAACCGAATTAGGTACACGCGATGCCGCACGCGTTTACTTTCTATCATAATTTAATAACGATTTTTAGCGGCCAAATCGCATCGCATCGCCGAGGCGAAATCCGATTATTGTTATTTATCATATTATATATAGGTATAGTTACTGTGGGTATATTATAATTTGACGGATTACCGTGGTGTTTTTGAATATCGAGCCCGGTCGCGGGTGACATAATATTATTGTTATTAAATTTTCGGTTGTGGGTTATTCGGTGAATTAATTTAATTTATCATCGGAAACGGTAAAAAATAAATATCAATATTTAATTTTGTTTGATACAAATTTCATGGGGATTAACACAAACAGAATTACTGTTGTTACCCATCGTAATGATTTCCCGGCGGAAACATAATCAACGCGCGTGCAGTTGTTTTTATGTAAAGTTTGAAACCGCGTTTTCAATAAAAAATTTAAAAATACGCTATAATATCATGTATATTTTTTAAAAACGATTTCCTTTAGTTTTGTATACCTGAATGCGGATTTATCCTTGCCCGGAGTTGGAGTTTGGTGCCGATCGGTACGGCCTGATCGACGGGCAGTTCGCTGTTGTGGGTCAAGTTGGTCAATCTAGCCGGCGCTTCCTTGTACAAAGCCACCTCGTACTCGAGTCGTCCCGGCGTTTCTTCCACGACTCCCGAGACCCGTGCACCGTGCGGGCTGGTGGAGAAAAAACCGCGAAAATACACAATTAGTTCAAATTTAAAAACTAATTATAACCCTCTTCTGAACGATTTTACCGGGTCTACATAAAACCTAAATAGTTTCTTGGGAATGTTATAACAAATTCGACGGTTGTACTCTGTTGGTGTTTGACGTGATGGGGTGAAAAAACAATTAGATTGATATCGATAACGCATTTTGACCATCTCGATACCGTCATCGGAAAAATAAAACCAACGTACGATCGAATAATAGAAAAATATTCACAGTTCACACCATGCACAACTCGATCGTCACCGTCGCGTTTAGTATGTCATATATTTCATATTATGTACGTGTATCAAATTGGGTCAGTAGGCGAATCGAGCGGGCTCGATGAGAAGATGTTCGCGGCGACGTCGGAAGTACCGAGCGCGGAACCGTGAAAATGTGAATTTAGATAACGCGTCCGTCTCGGCTATATTGTTTATTTAAATATATTTTCCCATAAACAACGCACACGCGCAAAATAATATTACAATATATTTATTTATGGCGTAGGTACGAATAATACAAATGTTTTGATTTTCCTGTCTGATAGTTATAGAGCGTTGCCCGATTGCGGATTCTTCAGCGTTTAGCCTGCGATTTAGTGTGTAGTCGGGTTAGGTTATTTATTTGAACAGTTTTCGTGTTGATGTGTAAAATTGTCCGGGGACCAACTCAAATAAAAAAAAAAAAATTATAAAATAAATAAAGAATATTTTTCATATTTTTCATAAAAATTAATTAAAAGTGGATTGATTGTGATGAGTAAATTATGTTCTGTTGCATATTATAAGTTTATATTCTGGATAAGTTGACTACTTTGGTTTAAACCCATATAATTGAGTTATCTTGGAGTTAAAAGTTGTTTTTAGTTTTATTTTACATTTATCAAATTAAAAATAAAAGTATAATTATAGTAACTCGGTTGAAAAGTTTAAACAAAGTTAAATATATTATTTTTAAAAAAAAAATCTATTATTAAATTATTATTATCAATTTAATAAATAAAAAAAATTATTTTCGTTTTATCTTCAATTTTCATCAAAAATTTTAATTACTAAATATTCACAAATTTTAAATTATTAAACTATACGAGTACCTAGAATTATTTTTGTTGAGAGTTAATTTATATATATAAATATTTAATTTGTATAAAAGTACTTATATTATTAATTAACTTGATTTTATAATCATACACACCGATAAACTTGACCGTAATATCGTCGTTTCGAATGTATGACACTTAATTTCTCTCCAATATAATTCCTTCTAACCTACCGTATATACAAAATAAGTTCATGAAAAACCGAAAAATTATAAAATAATTAAAATGGGTATACACATCTCGGTCATCGCTTAATAACGTGACGTTTTCTTATGTGTTCATAATGAGAAGGACAAATTATTTTTTCTTTACTTTCTTAACGAGAAATTTAAACGATACTATCTTTAATTAAAATCAATAAAAAAATAATAATAATAATGAATTGTTTATTTTATTATAATATTAAATTTAAAAACAGTTCTGAATTTGTTATTTCATTGTCTATGTTTATACCAGATGATTTTTAAAAATATTAGTATTAGGTAGGTATATATGCTAAAAATAAAAATTATCAATATAATATTTTACTGGTTTTTAAACACCTTTAAATGATTGTATTATTTTTGAAATTAAAATAATATAACTGGTAAAAACACAGTTTAACTTTTTGTTTTTAATTTTGATCATAAGCATTATTTTTTCTAAACTCACTCAGAAAACCATAACGAAGGAAATTCACAATCATGTTTAGTATAAATGGAATATAAATAACACTGCGTAACACTTATAAAACAAGAAATTACCTATACATGACTATTCCTACAAAACGACCAGTATATATTGACTATTGAATAGTCTTAACTAAAAAAATAACTTGCTATTTTAGAATAAATCTACTCCAGATAAGTTGAAAATCAATACCTATAAAAAATATAGAAGTAACTCTTTATATATTTTAATTCAAATTAACTTTTCAATTCACTATGCCCAGCCTTGGAAATAAAAGCAATAAAATACTATTATCATTCTTTTAAAAAATAAATAAATTCCATTATAAAATCATCGTTATATCAACGTAAATAAAAATCCGGATGAATGGGATAGTATTATAAAAATGTCATGGTTTTACTTTAGATGACAGATATTATATTATTTGATTGTCTGCGATGTGTATAAGTAGGTATATATAAAACAATATTTTAGTTTGATATTTTCTCCTTCATATAAATATTGTCGTTTAACATATAACAATAAAAACAATTTTATTCAGCACAAAACCCAAATGTTTTGCACTGGTTATTTCAACACGACACACGGACATGATAAAAATCGTTATTATATAAAATACAGTCTAAAATTTTATGAATTCTCATCATATTGATGCAATTTTTTAACTCACGCATATACCTACTAAACGTCTCCACTTATTTCTAACCTGTAACTTTTTATCAAATATTAATCACGATCTAATCATTCTAATCTAAAACTATAACAGATCCATCTTAACGAAGTAAAAGTCTACATTTTTAAATATTACAAATATTATTATTATTTTTTATCAAATTAAAAATGATATATTTTTAGTAGGTACGTAATCAATTTTTTTAAATTCCACTCCAAATTCCCTTCCCATTCCAATACCCTCTTTATTCGACTTAGTCACACTCTAAATTCTTGGTGAATCTCAAATATGCTTAAAGGAATTGGATACTCAAATTAAAGAGTAATAAAAAAATGTAATTGTTATAGAAGGTGGTGCTACCACTGTGTGGTAAAAAAAAATTTATGAAATATTTTTATTTTGCCCAGAGTACAGATTATAAGTATATATCGTTTAAAATATATATAAAAAAAATTTCGTTTATTTATACAAAAAATTTGATATGTTTACCAATTTTATATTAATATTTTTGTATAAACGTGAATATAATTTAATAATATTATCAAATCTGTACAAATAATATGATCGTAAAAAGAATTAAAAATATATAGGTACGCGATCGTAAAATATTTTTTATCTTCTGTCAAGTTTTAGTCGTTAAGTACTGTAATATTGGTTCAGATTTGAACTGGATTTAACCGATATTTTTCCTAGCAATTTTTATTCTATTATTCTATTTTAAACTAGTTTTCAATCGAAGTTTCACAACCTTTTTTTTTATATACTTTTACGTTATATATTTATTAATTACCATTAATGTAAATCTTTGAAAAAAAAAAATCAATTTAGCGGAAGGTTGAAGCCTCAAGATCGACTGTCCGTCGTATAGCCAATGAGTCAAATTACATTTTAATAATAGATAAATGGTTATTACTCCGCTTGATATATAAATGGAAAGAAAAGAGTTATGAAACGTTTTCGAGCAGTAGTAAATTAAAATAATTTTTAATCTACCATAAAAGCAAACAAGAATAATAACAAATAAGTAATATATAGAAAATAATAACATTGTTATAATCGTTCTAGTTTTGAGGGCAACGAAACAAACAGACGAGGAGGAATTAATACGGATTACGGCTAACTGCGAGTACCTATATAAGTTGTCGCGATGTTCGAGATTAACTGGTCCGCGAAATCATATCCGTTACCGACGACGACGACGACGCCGACATAAATGTTTATCCACAACGAAAATCGTTATGGTCCGAATTTAATTTGATTAATGGCAGTAACAATAAGTAGTGCAGGATGTAGGTATAACACTACGTTTGTGCTCGTCAATAACTATTTCCTGTGTATAGTTATATTTTAAAATCAATTTTTTTTTTTTTTAATATTATTATTTTAGTGTAATCGAAATAGTTTTAAAAATGGTAAAATTGTAATGTTTAAAAATTATATTAGGTGTAAGAAAATAATATAATATAGTGTTATACAAAAAAGTTGGAATTTACGAGATTTGAAAATTTCGCGAATTTTTCAAATACCTATAATCAAGTAGAAAACATTTCGTGTCAATAAGATTTCGATGAATAATAAATAGTTCACTTGGTCCACATTGTCCGGGACCAACGCGACCAGTCATCCTGTATATTCGTTATTTTTACTTAAATATAAACTTACGACGATATTTATCATATCGTACTCCTCGACACGGAAAATATTATCGTCGTTATTGTTATTCGTTCGAACACAATAAGATACACTCGCAGACACCATTACCGTGTACTTCGCGTGTATAATATATTATTATTATTATTGTAATAATATAATATCACATCGCACTTGCCGGTCCGACGGAGACACACGGAAAATCATCGTCACGGTGTGTGTACCGCGTATACCACGGTACAAAATTACTCTACATTCGACCAGGGTACTATAATAGATAATAATAAAATAATATTATTATTTGATGATGATAATAATAATAAACCAAACCGAGACACAATAACCGAACCATTGATGTCGGTCAGTCTACAATAATAATTATAAATACACGCTTCGTAGTATGGGTCTCGTAAATATATTATATATATCACTTTCGTACCGTTACGTTTAGTATATTTATATTAATATATATCTATATTTACACGATTTTCGTACAATTTCATTAATACTCGTAATAATATTATCATTTTTTTATCAACAATTTTTCATTAACATGTACGTACGTCGTTGTTCGACGATAACGTAAACTCGGATCGCCACCTCTTGTTTTTTTTTTTTTCTAATATTTTTTATTGCGATTCAAAGGCAGAAAATCGTATCATATTTATTATATTATATTATCAATATTATTATACTATTATCACGTGTCTACGTCGCATGGGCGTGGGGAGCAGCAAAAATTTATGCCTTCCGGCCATTCTTTCTTAACGGCCCACAAGCTACACAATTTTTATATTCTGAGCGAAGCCAACATTTGTACCTGATGG
This sequence comes from Eriosoma lanigerum, assembly GCA_013282895.1. NCBI lineage: Eukaryota > Metazoa > Arthropoda > Insecta > Hemiptera > Aphididae > Eriosoma > Eriosoma lanigerum. The sequence goes on from CM023358.1 coordinate 62,392,357, forward strand.
TTTTAAAATTATGTGTGCCTATTTTTTACTTTCGGTAAAGAATTGCATCTACTTAGTACTTTATTTAGATCATTTTCGAATTTTTCAAAAGATTTTTCCTCGGAGTAAGAATTATCACGTGATAATTAAAAATGATAATTATATATCATATAATTTACTCTAAGAATAGATTAACTTATAGTAATTGAATAGATTTTTTGGATAATCAACTTAGGCATTTTATATTTATATTGTAATATTTTATATTATACGGTGCAGTGCAACTTGGATCTGTTTGGCCTTATCAAATTTGAGACTTACTCGAACCGTTCAGGGGCAACAAGAGCACACCCTGCTACCCCTGTGCGCACGCCTATGTCAACATGTAATAATTGTTATAATTAAGATAGATATCTACCTATCAACAAAAATTTTTTCGGTCTTACGAAAATAACACGCGTATATTTTTATAATCTTTTTATTCTCGTTTTTTTTCGAAACGTATTATCGATTATCTGAAGAATATATATATATATCTCAATTATGTTTCAATTACATTTCTTGACATAATATTGTTTTCACATATTTATACATGCATATTAAAGCGTTCGATACGAATATAAACATACATTACTCGACTGATCAATTAGATAAAGTCATCAAACATCAATAGATTTATAATATATATGTATTAAAAATTGACCAGAGTGTGATATATCAAAAAAATTAATTATTCGCTATTTGAAGGAACGTTTAATTTTTGAAATTTAAATATTATGATACGTGTTTAGAATAGATGTGCAATTTAATGGATGAGAGTGAAAGAAAGTGGCCCGGTTAACGAAGCAATTAAATTAACTTGAGATAGTCAAGTTGAATTAAAATTAAAAACAACAATTATCAACAGTTAACGAGTAACAAGTAAAGAAAAGCGTTAGTAGATCGAGAAGAGTAGATGACAAAAATCAACTATTATATGTATACTAGATATCAAAATATTATTGGAAAATTAATTATAGTATTCGAAATTGCAATTTGACTGGATAAATAGATTGTTTAGGATATAGGAATAGTATATAAATATTCAATTGTACTTTTCATTATATATAAAAAAAAACTACTATATTAAACTTTTAAAAATAAAATAAATTAGTTTCAGGATGTGTCATGCATACGCAGATATAACTATACATGGGTAATATTATTACATCATTGAAGACTTACAAACTTCCGGCGAAACCAGCAGCTTTATTCTCGATCACTGTCGGTTCCGGTGGTTTGCACATTATGATCAGCTCTTGATCGGACATCATGACCACGCCGGGAAACTGTGGAAACCACACTCGCACGTGCACGAAACCCTGAAAATCGTCAATACAATACAGTATAAAACACTATTGTAAAACAGACAATTTGAAAAGAAAAAAAAAGAACGTATCGTTTTCGTCAAATATATTATGTTTTAACATAAATCGTTCTCAATATTCTGAATTCTGAAACTAATATTTAAAAATCGTTCTAGAAATCAAAAACAATTATATGATTTTCCTAAGATTTCCAGTTTGTACACTCATCTTTTTCAAAGATTCTGATCCTAATTTAGTCTTTGAAAAATATAGAAAAAGTTATGCTCACGTTTCTTCTGAGCACGCCGCATCGCGTGAAATCTGTGACTAACAAGTTGTATGTCAACAATGACACGTCCGACAAATCGGGCCGAATCTGACAGACCGGATCGATCAACGGATCGACTGAACGATCGTCAGCAAACAGTGGATGACCTTTGAATCCTTCGGGTTTCTTCAGTCTAGCCGATATCACATCTTTGACTCCCATTAGTGCTTTGCCCACTCGCAGCGAGTCTGTCGAAAACGAACATTGGATTTCTGACACTGAAATGACAAAAGACAGAGAAATATTACAAATCTGTTATATTATTGTAATATACGAAAATTTGCGAATATTCCTAAAAAGTTAAAAATACAATAATTAAATAATTATATTTTAGGTACCTATTTCGTTTCTTTTAATTGATCATAACTATATAGACTATGCATGTTATGCATAATATGCATAATATGCATATTAAATGATGTTATTTAAATGGATTTTGTATCCAATTTTAATATTTAAAACTCACATTATATGTATCACAATAAAGTATAATATTATTATAAATGTTAATTTATAGTGTTAAGAAAATTAGTTATTTATTTTGTGAATAGTTACAAAATATATACCTAATTACATTTAACCTACATATTCGTCTTATTCATCTTTTCGTATTTTTAATTTACTATTCACGTTTCACGGAAAACGAAAATCGATTTTGAAGAAATAATATTATACAACCTATTTATTTAAAACGTTTATATATTATACCATGTCTTCACCATTGATTTATCATATCGATCGGCGGTGGCGTCTAATTATTATATTGCAATTTTTTTTCATCTTAACGACACTATAATTTTTATATTATATTTTTATACGTATGTCATGTATTGTGCGTATACAATTGAAATAAAAACATGCGAACTATATGAAATAGAAAAAAAATGATCACGTTCGACGACATCATATACTGACGGCGTCGGATCGATATCGTGATGAATGCAGTATATATGGTAATTAATTGTGTATATATAGATCGCGAGTGCCATGAAATTTAAATCGTATAATATTATGATCGTCGGGTAAAAACGGTACTGAAATCGAAAAATTAACGTTAAAAATACAGAGGAGGAGGGGAAATAATTTGATAATATATAAACTGTTTAAATCGTAAAACATCAATCCGATATAATATCGATTAAAATGTATAATTATTATTTTTACTTACCATCATAATCTTGCGTTGAAACTTCGTGCGTCTGTAAAACAAAACAAAAATATTTATAAATAGCATAGGTATATTGTAAATAATTTTCAATCACTATAAAAAACGACGTTTGTGCGTAATAGCAAAAAGAAAGCCACGGCGAACTCAATTAAAAGATAATTCGTTACCTAATTATTTTGGAAAATGCATTACCGTCGTGGGACGTAAAAAAAATCGAAAATCGTCTATGTATGATCCACTTTTACTGGGTACTAGATTATAATCATATCACACCGATAAACTTGACCGTAATGTTGTCGTTTCGAATGCATCATACCTGATTGATTAATATGAAAATTTCTCCAATATAATTTTACCTAAATATGGCAATCATCTAAGTACTAATAATTATTGAAAAACCGAAAAAATATATAAAATAATGAGTTGGTATACTCATTTTGGTCATTATCTCATAATAACGTGTCGTTTCGTTGAATTCATAATGCGAAGAACAAACGATTTTTATTTTTTAACGTGTAATTTAAACGACATTACCACTTTAACTAAAATCAGTGAAAATTACCGAAAAAAAAAATTATAATAACGAATCGTCCATCAGATCTTTATGGAAAAACGCATAATATTACAATAAAGAAACAAATCATAATATTTCTCTATAAAAAAATTAACATCATTAACCATTTATAAAAAACATAAAATCCTTATAACAAAAAAACATTCAAACGGATACCTCGTATGTTATTAATCGTAGTGTAGCGTTCGTATTTTAATATCTAATTATAATCTAACCTACTTACATGTCTAAACATAATAATCAACTGATTCAAACATAATAATATTATAAATGTATAACGTTTATAATATTATGCTTGAGGTTATAGGCGATATAGGTATATATTATTATTATTATATATTATTTGGAATAATTTTTTTTAAAACAAGAATGTGAAATTGAAATATTTTTCATAAATAATTATTGTTTTTACATTTGATTAGTGTAATATAGAGAACATGACGATTTTGAGATAACTACTCAACAAAAACCAGTGATGGATCATTGTGAAAAAAAACTAATGCCATTAAAATTCAGTCGAACATTAAAAAACTTTTTCCGAATTACATGCTTATAAAATGTATACGTAACTATTTTTATATATAAATATTAATAAATATTATTTATACTTTTGCATGATTGATTTCTTTATTAAACTTAAAAAAGCCAAAACTGTTTTTGAAAAATTCACGACTTAATTCGAACGGACACGCTTTTTTACGTTTTAAAAAATGCATACATATTATAATAATTTGCCAGAACAATGGACCGAATAAAATAAAATCGTGTCATGTTTACTAACGAGGGATAATTTTAAAAAGACTTATTGTGCGGGGGAATTATTTCTGGTCAGCAATAATGTAGGTATAACGATGACGACTTGCGATACGTATCTCCGTTTTTCGGTGATATTGTCAAGTGATACGTATCTGCAGAGTATCTCACACACAAACGGGACTCCAAACTAACAATAATATAAAAATATATAATACGGATATATATTATATTCTGCACAGTCGTGTAACGGGAAATCGAGAGAAAAAAAAATGATATACAAATCGACCTGACCGGGTTCGGAATTTCGAGTTTACTTCTGTTTAAATATTATATAACTATACTGTTTTCGGGATTTATTTGAAAAACGTACGGTTTTTTCACACGTCAAAGCACTGCTGATGATTTTCGACATTTCATCTCGTAAACGGTGATATTGTCGGTCGTCGTCGTCGTGTGTATAAATTTATTGTAAAAACTATAAATTAACTAAAAATATCCCGATTCAATAATATATATAGAAAAAAAATAAATAGTTTTTAACATGTTTAACTTGGATTCCATAATATCCGTTGAATGGGTATGACTATTATTTTTTTGGTTTATTAGACATTTTTATCGAATATCATCATAGCTTAAAATAATAAATTAATAAATAATACGTGTAAAGTGCAATGTCTATAATTAATTAATATCTAGACATTATGTTGTCGTCCGCGAAAGGAGTACATTATATAATATACCCGATGCCTATTATCATTTAAAAATCTTTTCCTTAAACGAATATATTCATATATATTATATGGAAAATGACGATTTAAATTTGTTTTTTCTCGGTTTGCCGTCGCGTGTAAACCACCGAATAACGTTATACACGCGCCGCGGACGAATTTCCGACTGAGTTTATGTGCAAACTACGCTAAAAATGGAGTGTTCGCGGTCCACCAAATTCTTTGGTTCGCTGGCTAAAAAACGCAGTTTTTGTTAATATTCAGGGCGCAACAGTTGCGCTACCATACCGTACATCTCATATATTATGATACAGGCACATAATATTATGCGTGTGACGATACGTTTTCTTTTAACTTTATCGTGTTTTGTTCGTCATTTTTGGTAAAAAATTTATTTCAATCGACTCGTAGATACATTGTATCGCATTCATTGATCTTATAATCAGCATTTTAATGATTTGAAAATTTGTCCACCCTTAAAATCGTTCATGTTTGTTTTGATTTAGATAATTTAGTTCAATTGTGAAATTAAATATTATTATTACATTATACCGAAATCGACAAGAATATTTTTTTTTTTAAGATGTATTTTTTTCTTCCACAGAGGAAGAATAAAACTTATGTTTACGTTTTATTTCTGTTCGTTGATCGTTGTACTGACAAAGTGACGTGAGCACGTAGTAAAGTGAAAAAAATGCATTTAACTGTTGATTCGAATACATCTATATAATATGTTTATTATAATCAAAATTTAAACGTGAAATGGTTTTATCTTTCAATCTTCTATATACTTTATTACTGTATCATAATACGTATAAATAAACTACAATAGGATTTGGGAACACGTTCGAACAATCCGTTTTGATCAATCTGATCGTATTTTTATTCTATATATTTCACTTTGATTTCTTTTTCTTTTATACAAACATCGTGGTTTTGTACTAAATTTAATTAGCACCCACCATTACAAATATTATATTTTAACAATTATATTTTTGAAGTATATTTAGAACACAATATTTTTTTTTGCGATAATTTTTTTAAGATTTTTCAATTTCGTGTTCAAGCATCATCGCAAAATGAAAAAAGTATGTAATTGATACCTATTATAATACTTTAAAAATATTTATTCCTATTTTAAATTAAAATTATTTGTTTAATATACTTGCTTACAATATTTCAGTGTTTTATTTTTGAATCGCACTTTCTTTTGAAGTTAATAATAATTATGATTACTAATTTCAAAATTAAATGATCTCATTTTGTAATTCATTTTTATGCTACTATTCTATATACAATTTACATTTTGAAATAAAAAAAAATGTAGTAGATATTATATTATTGAATTTGTATTGTAATGTGTCGTATTTATACCATTAATACCGGATTTTCAAAATAATATTATAAACGACAATGTCTAAATTAATATAAAAATCGAAAAATCGTTGTACGTGATGCGCGTGTTCATTTGATCGTTGCGGGCATAGAGCCTAAACCGACCACTTTCAGGTACACAATTAGTATTATTATTTCTTGGACACGTGCATTCCAGATATCTTGTACATTACTTTCCGAATATTATATAATACAGTTGAGTTCGTTTCGAGGCAATATGGTCTTCTAACAATGGACTATATTATTGAGTTAATGTATTATTTTTAGGACACTCAAAACCAATATAAATTCGATAAAATGTAGTACAAATACAATATAATAATAATAATAATAATAATGAACTAACGTCGATTGCACACGATATATTCGTCGTAAATAGCTCACATCATTTATATGTGGTTAAAACCGCAGCGAAAAAAAACATTAAAAAAAAAAAAAAAACCTTCGGATCCAACGACAAATAAACCGCAGTGTGGATGAGATCTAAAAATATTTTAAGATTTTTTATAATAAATATAATTTAGTTTTCCTTATAAACAGATTAAAAATTGACTACAAGTCAACAAAAACAAATTATATACAAATAATATTTACACTTGAGACAATCCTTCTGAATTGTTTGTTAATATTTGTATGTCATAAAACATTAACCTAATCTGGATTTTCTGTGAAATTCGCATAATTATTCGTAAAACAGATTATTTTGACTAAAAAAAGAACTAATTTCACAATGTCCAGATTTCTAATATATTATTATTCTCGTTTGAAATTAAATTCCTATGGTTTAACCATTATTAGTACTTAAAAATAATTTTAGTTTAATTTTCCATAGGTGGTCGAAACACATTATAAATTCTTAGTTTTTTTTTTGAATTTACATGGTTTATTTTTGTATACTTTCTTTAAAATTAAGATAAATAATATATTTTATTGTATTTAAAAAATATTTTTAAAAGAGATTTTTTTAAATTATATCATTAAATCAGTATTCATATTACCTATTAATTTTATGATATACACTTGGTGCTATCTAAAATACAATTAGACCGTGTGATGCTTGTACAAATTTTAATATAAACACGACATTTTATTCTTTAATCGGAATGATTGAGTCTAGCCTTTGCCTTAACACTGACAACATAATACAAATACTTTTGATGAATGATATTGAAATTTGCAACCTTAAACACGCAAGATATTTGAGATTATTTATAATAACTATACAGAGAAAAGGTGTTTTTTTCGATAGTTAACAATTGGCTATAAACTAATAAAATATAAAAAAATATAAATTAATTTTGTTTTATTTATCTAACAATAAAAAACACGTTTTATTGTGACCAATTATTTCGTCAAGAAATCTGCAAAACTGTATATTATGATTTTATCATTAACTATAATTATAACTAATGGTGTCCGTATAAAAACCAGGCTATATCATTTTTTTTTTCAAAATTGGGTTTTCGTAAAAAATACGATTTTATCTGTGTAAGAACGAAGTGAATCAAACATTGTCTAGTTTTTTTTTCCATTGAAAAACAAGATGAAACTTCTGAGTTATTTTAGTTTTACTTTATGTAATAAGTTCGAATTTTCATTAAATTAACAACAACAACAAAAAAAAAAAAAAAAAAAAAAAGTTCCGACTTTTGTAGATTAATATAGTTATATTATTAATTATTTATAAAAATTACAATAATATTATTAATATTCCGATAGTCCGATAGTCCGTGAATGACGCCTTTTACGAATAAAGTTTAAAAATGACAAATTACCTCAAAATAGTTTGTACTACAGATTACAGTTGTGTAGATACCTATATTATAGTAGGTATCGGTGACTTACTAAAACATATATGTATGTATTCCCACGAATTCGAAATATCTCAAATAACTTATTCTTATTATTTCACAATACTGTTTTTACGCCTGTATAAAGCGTTAATCCGACCGGAAAACGTTTTCTGACAAGAAGATTGCCACGCAACTATGTCAATATGCGGAATTTAAACTAAATATTTCACGAAAAACATCTGTGGACACTGTTCTCGATATCGAATATTATAATAATAGTAATAGTACAATAATTACACACCGTGTCCGTTATAGAATCGGATTAAGAATATATTATAATATTATATTATTCGCAACCATCATTATTACAGTAGTTGTTTGAGGCAGTAGGTGTACAAATGATATTACATTATAAGTGTATATAACGCTCCAATAATTTTTTCTATATTTAAAACATAAATAGGTAATATACGTACTATCTCGTTATTACGAATTAACGAAAAAATGTATTATTACAACGTATGCTATATAATAACAATAATAATTATAATAAGGAGATTGATAATAAATATTACCATTATTCATTATGACGCGTACACGCGTATCGTTTTTAATTAATCTAGTTCCAACGGGTTCAGTCGTCTATAAACGTCTAGGGTTTTAATTATCGTTCGCGTGAAATATATACAATATATAACAACCAACGTAATAATAACTGTCGAAATTTTACATTTATTAATTATTTTATTTATATGTATGAGTCGAACTCGACAGAATTGCAGTCTTATGCAATATTTTAAAACGCACTAATTATGTAACTGTACCTATAATGCTGCATTAAAGCGCATCTGCCTGCTTATATTTACACAATGAAACACCAACCATGTATGTACCTGGATCTCGGTTGTAAATTTCACACCTTACCTAAGACCTAGAACCAGTTTCGATCTTCAAAGAAGTAATGTTCGATAGAATATTAATTAATACCTAGTTTATCAAATTCACACCATTACTCTTTATATTCAGATAAAATCATTTAATAAACCTTATTGTGTAGTCGCAGTTTTCTTCATAAAAAATGAAGTCACTTATAATAATTACCTTCTATGTACCCAAATACTAAACACAAAAATTACTTAAATGTTTTCAAATAAATTAAATTTTTTATACCTACTAAAATGTTTGCTTTATTTTCTATATATTGTAAACATTTTCAAAAATTTGTAATTAAAAATAAAATAGAAGCATCGATTTGAAAATAAATCATTTGGTTTTCCAGATAAGATAAAAAAATGTTTAGTAAAACATATGTAATGCATCATTGATGAGTGTGTATAGTAATATGATAAAATCGAAACTTTAAAACGTTAAAATGTTGCATGTTAGGATAAAACTCAAAACAAAAGTTATGAACATCTGAATACATTCGAAATAAGTATTATATTAAAACCTTTTCGTTTTTTTAACTAACCAATGATATAAGAGTTCAAGTTTTTCCACTTTGTTCGTTCTATTTCACATTTTTGCCATATTTTCTTAAATTCAGTTCACCATAACCTGTTTAATTATATAAGGAATTAATTTTAGTGTTTTACGATCCACATAATAATGCTACCGCGTATGAACGTAATTGTACCATTATTGTTTGATCGTAATGATGTGTGTTTTACTATAATATTTGTATTACTATAATTTTATAATTCAATTGAATTCATAACATGAATAAGAAATGTACCATTGTTATAGAATACAACGGTTAAATGTTTTAAATTTTTAAACTACGATATTACATCGTAATCTGTGTACTTATACACCTATATACCTAATAATTTTTATTGTTTGTACCAGGACGTATAAATAGATTCCAAATCTGGTATTAAATAGGAATCATATTATTATAGTATAGTCGATGAGTCATATTATATATTGTTCACGGTGTATTCAATACAAGTAGAAAAGACTTTAACGAACCGTTAAGATATGCCTGATGTATGATACTGAAAACAGTATTTTCCTCAATGAACTTTATATCACAACATCGTTGGTATTTAATCAAGATCTATAAAGTACTTTATTTATCTAGGTATTTAACAACGTATATAGATATAATAAACACAAATTAAATTAAATCAGACGGTTTACTGTTGTAAAACAATGTAGACAATCAAATAAGATTATGTGATCGGTTATGTGAACAGGTTATTAAATTTTAATCTAAATGGCCATCAATATTGATGAATAAAAAATATACTTTAAACTGTGTCTTCGATAAACTATTACTCTTAAATTACATTAAAAGTGTAATATAGTCAGCGGCGTTTTATAAATACTTCAAACACGATAAAAAACAACCTTTTTCTCTCTCTTCCTGAACACACTTATCCGAGGTTAAGACAAAGTTTGTTTATACTTTACAATTATATAGAGTGTTCCGTTAGATTTATTTAAAAAAATTAAACTACGGTATACTTCCGTTATGTTTATTTAGGCGGAAAAGTTTATTTTGTCGATAACTTTGGGATTTGACCCAATATTTTGTTTTGATTATTCATAATTTTTTAAAATATTAATATTGATTAAGTATAACTATTCCAATGTAATGTGGGCTTCACCCTTGTTTGATCGAAAAATAATATTACCTACAATATAGTAATATACCTATTATTTAATTCGTCTTTGTACCAAAAAAACAAATAAATAACTAATGAATAATCACAAGGCGTTTAACCTAATTTTTCGACCATAACTGCTTAACGCATCAAATGTGACGATTTTAACGAACTGTTAACCTTACTTCGATAAAACAAATGTAAACCGACATTATATAATTATATGATTTGTGAGACATGATGATAATTAAAAACAAAAATCTATTCGTGTCGTCTTTGACACACAATCAAGTAGCTACTATTAAAATAAATAGAATAAATGATATTTACGAATTCTCGTGTACGAAATTAAAAGCAAATTTAAAACTTCGAAATGATTAAAATAAAATAAGTATAGGTATTCCTAGTGTATTTTGAACCGATTTCTCTGTAATTGCTCAGGCTGGAATTGTTCTAGATTTTCGGTTTCATGTTAAATATTTTAATTTACTATTACAATGGTAGTTTAAAAATCGGTTGTGGGAACACAAACCTTTTAAAAACGTACAAAGTATAATACGATAATAAGACGGTAGTTACGGGCGTTTTTCGATCACCACTACAATATTAATGTAAATTCATTAATTGTATTAGAACAATCAAATACAATACACGTCTTATATGTCAGATAGGGAGGTGGGGGGAGAGACTATCGATTGATTTTCAATAGACGTTACGATTTGTCTTAAGTACTATAACAGACACACGATATAATTTAATGGGACGTGCGTCTATGATATTCAATGTACCTAATAGGTCCAATAAAGAGAATACAAACTAGGTTAACGTGTTAATAGTAAGTTATCAAATGTAATTTGCTCGATCGTTATTATAATAATCGATCATAAATGCAAATTATTTTCTACCCACCACCAATAACAAAAAACATACATAATGCTTAAAATAAAACAATTTATAAAAAATTTAAAAAATGCTTTTTCGCTAATGAATATGATTAATTCTAATCGGTGAAAACATTATTCGTCGTGTTGAATTCATCATTCATATTTTTTTAATTTTACATAGGTATTATTATTATTATTTTTTTTTTTTACATAGTTTTTACCTTATTCATATATTATTCATAAGCTAAGAAAGTGTGATATAAAATAAATGTGTTCAAATATAAAATTATCGTTAGTTCTCATTATTGATAATTTCTCGCGCGATTTTTCTCACCTTGAATATTGCTATTAGTAGAACGACGACGCGAAAAGCGATGCCATCCATTTTCTGGTTAGGAATATTCCCGACTTCGTAAACTTGTCGGCGAAACAAAAACACGATAATATTATTTATTATGCCAATATTATAATACGAGTTGTACGACAGATTACTGTCAATGTATATATCGCTCTGGACCTGTACGACTATTATAACGATATGATATATCGATTATTTTAAAGACCAGACGCGATATAATTATTCGTTTTATTATCGGGAAAATTACGTTACACAGACACAAACACTACTCGGCCATGCGCGTTTGACGGTGACGGATAATAATAATAATAATAACCGGCGAGCGGTGAGCGATCAACGACGATGTTTGCGGTTTGGGCGCGTCGAACGTTGTGTTCTGTGCGCGGAAAACACGACGACCATCGAATGCGTTTCAAGTGCACCGCCGCCGTCGCCGCAACTCGGAAACGCGCGCCTCGTCGCCGTCACGGTCCAACGAAATTAAACGCGTGTTTCTCTCTTGTTTGCGAGATCCAAAGAATATAAAACATAAACATCAACAACAACAACAAAAACGCGGCAACCCGAACAGCGGTCGTGATATATTATATAAATCAGGGTGGGAAAATATATTAGGTATATGATCCTTTGGGACAATATAATATAGAGATGGGCGATCTGAAACGATCGCTAATGATCGATCATTTTACGAATCGATCCAACTTGGTAAACATCGAATCAGATCGAATTTTCGTTTTATTGTTATTATAACCCAATGCCTACGGGCTTACAGCTTGAGCAACTAAATTATTAATAAGACATCATTTTAATTAAACTTAGAAATAAATAATTGACAGTACACAAACTTCCCATTATATCCAACTGTTTAAATTCCTAGCAAAGCGAAGAATGAAATGGTTTACAAATATGTTTTTTTTTTATGTCTGAAAACATATTTTTGCGTAGAAATAATGATTCAATTATCACAAAAACATGTCCTTTCCGTACCGAATTTCATCTAGTTGGTACTTTATTTAGCTCATTTTTTGAATTTCTCAAAAGTTTTTCTATGAGAGAAGAAAAACTACAAAACAAAAAGAAGAAAATCGCAGTGTTTCCGTTATTTTAAATTTTTTTTATTTCATGTTAACTTATTATGTTTTGATCGTAGGGACTTGAAAATTGTTTTAATTAATCTCATAGGTAATCTACACACATGATAAAATTTTGGACCGAATTTTTAGTATAATATATTAAATATTTGACTGAGTTTCACTCAGAATCGTAATTTTTAATGGAATACCATTGCATTCAAATCTTAATTATAATAAACCACTAATTTCTCTGAAGACCGAAGGGACGAAGGAGGAATATCCAGAATCGACATTTCCGCTTTTTTTATATCTGTAGACAAATTTTTGAGTAAAAATAATGATTCGATTATCACGAATTTGGTAGAGAATTGCATAAAGTCATTACTTTATTTAAAATGTTTCAAATTTCTCAAAAGTTTTCTTTGGAAGAAAAAAATCTACTAAAAAATGACGGGAAAATGGAAAAATGATAAAACTTAATTTTAAATATTTTATGATAACTAATAGAATTTTATGTATAGGGACTTGAAAAACTTTTTGAGTATTGACATAAATATTTTATGTAAGAAAAAATATTTTCATTGACTATATATCTAAATACAGAACTATATAATTTTTCCAAAAATTTAAGTTCTTTCTCAACTATGTTCAATATAATTTGTAATTTTCGATTTTACACTTTGAACATTTAACAGAGGTCTAATCATATTATATTACTTAACTCATTTATAAAAATGAACTTAAATCGACAGTCCCAAATTTTTTTTAAAATGTTCATAAATTTACATTCCTTTTTTAAAAAAATATTTAAAATTAGAATTTTAAGTGAAATCAAAGATACATGATATTTTTTATCTAATTTTTTTGAAGGTTATATAGCATAAACATGTGCGCCCATAAAGTAATTTTCAAGGAGTGGGACTCAATTTTAAATTATTAATGTATTTATAGATAGAAGATGGGGAAGGTGACTCATTATGTATACATATTATACTATTATACTATGTAAACCAAATTGAAAAATTATGGGAAATATCAATTCATTAATACGAATAATTTATTCAATTTTATCAATTATTCATGATTTTCTAATTTTCTATATTTTCCTGAGTAGCAAAACTAGTGTTATACTAATTGCTAGTGTAGTGGATAATGAAGTTAGAATAACACCGAAATTTAAGCATTTCACTTCATATTCAATGGTTTATCATGCTAATAAAATTCATGTAAATTCATTAGATTCCTATTATTATTTTCTCATATATTTAATCAAATCACCCAAATAAAATTAACACATTTGCTTTGATAGGAAATCTAAAACCAAAAATAAGGGTTGCTCGTGTTTAGACATCATTTGAAAATTGAAATTGATTAATCCAGTCGAATCAGAGAATTGTATTATTTTCTCCTTGGCTGAAACAAAGATTTTTTTACAAATTTTTTGGCCGAAATGATAACAACACTCAGTGAACGATATAATACCAATACACCATTGTACAGTCGTATACAATAGACGAGCATAATCATATATTATTAGGTTTATCCGTTACTTCATTTTATTTATATACATTCTTATTCTCTATATTTTTTTATCGGAAAACACAATACATACATCATCATATTACTACTATAATTTTAGTTATTTAGTTTTTATAGTAATACTCATACATGCTTTGTATTATAATAATATAATAAAAATGTGTGCGTGAAACTGTTCGCGGTATGAATTTTTATCTGAATACGATTTACAATTCTAAATCTCACCATAATATATAAGTTTACGATTTAAGAATTATTTTAACACTGAGAATACTTTGAATATTATAAAAATATCTGTGTCAATATTATAATATAGAAATACCACATATGAATACCAAGTATGAATGTTTCAGTTTATCTCAAAATATTTACATTTTACGTTTACATACATTAGACTAAAATTTATTCATTTTTAATTAAACTTTAAAAGTTTTTTTCTAATTTATTTTCATCATAAAACAAATATAAAAATGAAAATAAACAGCAAGTAAACATGTGACATGTGAGTGATCGAGGTACAGAAACAACGGAAACATATATTAAGTATGCAACTTATAAATGATCAAATGAAATAATAACAAAAAGCGATAAGGTCGATTCTGGACTTTATAGCTGGATTCTATATTTAGTATACCCTTTCTGTACCAAATTTTATCTAGTTGGTACTTTATTTAGCTCATTTTATGAATTTCCCAAAAGTTTTTCCTTGAGAGAAGAAAAACTACCAAAAATGGCGGAAAATCGGTCACAATTTCCATTATTTTATTTGAGTTTTAATCGTAGGGACTTGAACATTTTTTTGAGTACTAACATAGTTAATATTAACGTGTGGTAAAATTTTGGAACGGATTGGTTGATTTTGTGACTAAATATAGAGCTTTAAATTTTTTCCAAAAATGTTGAATATTACCTGCAAAATTTAGTTTAACGGTATGAAATTGGTATAGAAGTCTATTCATACACTATTTATTCTATTTACAAAATATTTTGAAAATCATGACTGTCAATTTTTATCATGAAATGATAACTCCTTGAATTTTGATCGTAAGGACATGGAAATTATTTTGAATATTTGCATAAGTAATTTACACTCGTGGTAAAATTGGAAATGAATTATAAATATAATATATTGTAATATACTGAGATTTGCTCAGAATCGTATTTTCTAATGCAATATTATTGCATTCAAAACTTAATATTAATAATAAACCACTAATTTCTCCAAGGACCGAAAGGACGAAGGAGGAACGTCCTAAATTGACCTAAATTAACCTAACCCGCTTTTTTTTTTTATTACCTCATCTAGTTCGAGTTATTGAGGTTCTAATCAGGGCCGGATAAAGGCGTAAGCGACGTAGACATGAAACATATTTTTTAAATGGGCAGCATTTTCGGAATCGGAATAATTTACTAAAAAATTTGTAATTATTGAAATATATAAGTTTAATGTATACTCTATAATCTATAATATTATAGGACTCAAATTTATAGGATTTTAATATTTATTTTTAACGTTGTACACAACAAGTCAACATGGAAAAACGCATTATATAATAGTATTATCAAATGTTCATTGTAATAATATAATGCGTTTTGAACCACAATCGATTCGTCGGTGTTTCTATTGAACATGAAATCGTTGGCGACTTAGATATTGATGATCTCATCAAAGATTTTGCATTTTTAAAAGCAAGAAAATATTTAAATTAAAAATTTTTAAATTTAAAATTAAATTAATAAGAATTATATTTGAAATTTAGTACATATTGTATTTGTATATATCTATTTAGTACTTATTTATTATTTTAATATGATTTTTTTTACCAAAAAAAAACCCCCCGTTTTTCTTGTTTATATAAAATAATAATGATCAAATAACAGGGGTAACAAATTTAAATCTCGCCTAAGCATAAAATATCACTAGAGCCTGCTCTGGTTCTAATGTATATATTTTTTAGTAAATTTTATTTCATACATTTTCTATCGGCATTTTTTGATATATTTAGGTCATTATATACAAGCTCTACTTATATGTGTATAAAGTATATGTATTGTTAATCACAGATAGTATATTAAAAATATAAATCAGCGAACGATTTTAAATTCTATCGTCCTCATAGCGGTTGCGTTAGATTTATAACAGCGATGAAACATATGACTATATTATTTTTTTATTGTGTTTATATAACTGGTATGTAAAGTATTTCCGTTCGTTCGACGCATTATTAGGCTCTTTTTCTACAAACGAACAATATAATATCATATGTACACTGTACACAATGCAATAAGACCCGTTGTCTTTTAAAACATAAAGAAGAAGGGAAAAATCGCGTATAATATAAGGCGCCGAAAACAGATTAGTTCCATAAAATTTTAGCTCAGCGTTTATTTTACAATATAGGTACAAGCAAATGAACTGTAGTGGCAAAATTCGTGTGAAACAATCGTATAAATATATAATAATATACAAAATGTATACAATGTTCTACGAAAATATATACCGCTATGAGTCGATAAATGTAATGTCACTTATTTGCAATGTATGTGCCGAGAAAACGATTTTTTATTATTTCTTTCTTTTTTCTTTTAACTATTCCGTACACAGAATATTGTTAGTCATTAGTCCCACTCGTTTCTACTGTTATTAAACACTTTTTGGCTCTCTTTTTTTTATCTTTTGAAATAAACCCAACACTATTTCATAATATTATAATAATATAGTTTTTATAATAGGTATATAGAGCCACTAAGAAATAATAATAATAATAATAAATTTAAGACTGTATTATTAAAATTATGCTGGTATGTTCATCATTGTATTGATTATACAAATTAAGCATTAAATACTTGCAAAATATTTCACCAATATATTTCATTTTTGTATTAAAACGCATCATTCTAATAGTATAGTATTGGTATACCCAGAGGCATATTTTCAATATTTTTAATAAGATAGGGGGGGGGGAGGTAATTTTAAAATTAGTACGCCACTGTAGAATAACCAATAAAAATAAATAATGAAGAAAAATCAAAGGTACAAAATGGGTTACATAGATTCTTTTGACATTTTGTTTTATATTTTAAAACGAAATAAACCAAAAACGTTTTTAAAATAAAATAAATCTGAATCTCCTACACACCATATAGTAGCTTACACATGATAAGCACCAGAGTTGGGCATTATTCGAATAAAAATTTATTCGATTGATTATTTGAATAAACAATTATTCTTTATTCGTTTATTTTTCATTTGATTATTCTAGATTATTTTTATTCATCATTTTAATTTTTACAATTATTCGTTATTCATTATTCAACGAGTTATTCCACATTTTTTATTCATTATTTGTTTATTTATTTGTCAATTATTCGTAATTCATTATTCTTCATAGTCGTGTTTATCTCAAATGATTCGTAGATAACTTAAAATCACAACTTAATTGAAAATTGAAACCGGTATTTCTTTCGTATTGTTATATTATCTGCTATCAAAAATGTCAAAACTAAAAATCATAAATAATATTTTATAATATATAATAATCTATGAGGCTAATCTAAATAGTTTAACACTCGATATCGACATGTTATTTACCCGCGTTTTACTGATTTAGTAACATTTTTTTATTAATTAAAAACAAAGTTTGACATAACTTGATGTAGCTGAAGGTGTATAGATATTTAATTTGGTATAGTATCGACATTTGATATCTCATATCCTACTGTGAAAATATTATTGTTATTGTTGTTATAATTATTTGCTTTGATATGTATATTATATATTTATCAAAATTTTGTTACACGAAAATTAGATATTATTCATAATTTATTCATAAGTTAAATTATTCAGAATAATTCTAATTTGTATTCACAACTAAAACTATTTAAAATAAAATATTCTTTATTCACAAATTAATTCATGCTTTTATTTTTTATTCATTATTTTGATTTGATTTTGCACAACTCTTGTACCATGTGAAAATAAAATTTAATAAATATTTAATTTGTTAGATTAATAAGTTATTTACTCGAATACCCATAATGTTATATAATTATTCCAAATTATCAAAATTATCATTTTGTAGCTTCCAACAATTAAATTTAGTTTGGAATATAAAAAATAATTAGGTACATTGTTATATGAAAATATCAATTATTGTTATGTTAATAATTTGTATAATTTTAAATATTATGTGTCTATATACATGTTTGAATTTGCGCACTACTTTAGATATTATGTAGGTATATAGTAATACACATATACAATTAACACATAATTTTCTCACCGCTCTACATAATTCGTTGTGACCATTTCAACAGAAAAAGAAAAATACTGATTAAGAAGAATAGAAAAAAATTAACTCGATCGTACCACGGGAATGACGTGGAAAAAAAATAACGCTACCGATTAATGACCCGCAGACGTTAATCGACTTTGTTGATATTTAAAATTATTATGCGCAGTGCTAATAACTGCGTATTGTTTTTTTTTTCGATTTATTATCGTTTGCTATATATATATATATATATATATATATATATATTTATATATACACGCTGATCAAAATTTCGTGTTACAGAAACGGTGAGAACCACACAAACGTTTTCAATATAACGTACGTATTGTATTTATGCATTCTGTAAAGCGGTATTCCATGACCATTCTGTATATTGTATTTTAATCGGCGGGCACGATGCTGCGGCAGATGAATGCGCGCGAACGGTCGATTACGGATTTATCATTGCGGTACTCGGCGGACGTATAAATAACGTGAAAAATCGGCAGAATAAAAACTATAAAATAACACAGTTCTCCGCCACTGTCGCGCTACAATGTATACATTTATATACGGGTTTACCGCAAGAGTCACACTACTTGTGTCATACAATTCATATCTATATACGATATCCGCTGTTTTCGATGTTCGCGCGGGTTAATCGAGCCAAAACGGATTTATGAATTGCGAGCGGAAATCTCACCGCTGGCGACTTTAACGCCCCGTCGACGGATAGCTCGCGCCGGAGACTTTAACGCCCCGCCGAACCGCTCACCGGATCACCGGACACGATCGGGTCAAAGTTCTCAGCGTTTTCCGTGTACCATCTGCGGTCTCTAGTAGATTTAACGCCTATACTTCGTCTCGTCCACTGAAACTATATATATATATATATATATATGTAATATTTATGTATTGGGTACAATATTATGACTCTATTGTTATTTTTCGGTACATCGAACATCGTAGTCCAAGCCATATCAAACGCATTCTCGCGAATCCGTCGTGCGTACGTAGGCGTACATAACTGTGCAAAATATGTATACTTAATACGTGTAGAACCCACATCAACGATGAGCCGATAAATTCGCGCAGGCTGATCGAGAAAAATCCGTGGCGACGACGATGATGATGGCGTGTCTTGGGTCTTGTTAAACTATGTGGATAAATCGCTCGCGCGAGATCTGCTCTGCCGATACAATTATATGTAGCATAACAATATTATTATTATTACCGTCATAGCTATTTTGTATCTCAAGAATAAAAGTCGATGTCCCGAGACGGGCGGAGACAACGTGAAAAACCGCACGAATATTTTTTAGATAATGTCACAAAGTCTAACGACCTCGTATTACGAAGAATCTAAAAAGCAATGTATATACCTAAGGTTTAACCATAAATCCGTTCGCGAATTGAATTTTTATTAAATTATTTGAAAAAAACCCTTATTACAAAATATATATGAATTGTATATTTAGAACGTAATGAATATTACGTCCCACGAGGATTAACTATTAATTATTAATAAGTGATAAATTAATCGAGTATATTAAAATCTTGTCACATTAAAACATAATATTAAATCTTTGTAGAACTTCTCCCCCAACCTAAATTAATAAAATTTACCCTGTAAATAAATAGGAATATGAACTATATTATAATAATAACTAAATATTATAATATCAATTCTGCTTTTTAGAATTTTTTTAGAATTTCCTCAAAATAAACTTAGTTAACTTACCTTTAATAAAAAATAATTAATTTATAAGCATGATCGTAGTCAGGGAGGGTTCATGGTTCAATTCCGTCCACGAATTAATTTTTAAAATTAAAATTTATTGTGTATTATTATTATGACGTAGGTGAGTTACCGTGATCAAATGTAAATAAAAACTTCATCTCATAAAAACTTCATCCCATATAACCGTATAATTTATAATAATATTAAGTTAATAAATAATATTTTATTTGTCGCTTTTATAAATATAGAGACATAGAATATGTACTAAAATACCCACACAATACGAATTACATTTGTACATATAAGCTATAACTTGTCTTATAATTATCATGATAGCGATAATATTTTCCGTATACATTTTATTTTATGTAACTACTAATACTATAATCAGTTAACGACAACGTTTTTAACTGGACGGCGGACGTATAGCAACGTATATTATTGTAATGGTTTAGCTGTATTATTACGTATATAAATTTATATTTCTAAATTATTATTAATTCAAATTTCTATTGATTTTTTGATTTATTAATTGGTTAATAGTTTTAAATTTTAAAAGATGCATTCGCAAACGAATTTATTACCTTGGAATTTACTTGGAGTGAGTATCAAAAAAAAAAAAAAAACAAAAACAAAAACAAAAATAGATAGTTTAGGAATTGAAAGTTCTACCTCTAATAATAACGAACAAGTTAAAGGTCATTGCCATAAATTACTCACAGTTAATGATGTGTTTCATATTGTAAAATATTTAAATGTAACTATAACTAAATTTAAATATTAAGAAACAATTGTTAAATAATCCTTGCCCCTTGGTGTCCTCTAAAAGTTTATAAATTTCCTGCGAGTAGAAAAATAAATTTTAGATTTCACCGCCATTGGATGGATCAGTGTCCATGAATACTTATTCAGCTTTATTAAATGGAATTTTGTGTAAATATTGTATAGTATTTGCTAGAGAACGTGCAGGAAAAGGAAATCATGTAAAATAAGACTCTAAGTCTTTGGTTTTAAATAATTTATCGAAATAAAATAACATATTTTTAACTAATATTTTTATGTGTGAAAAATTATAATTATAGTAATAATATACAATTTTATGTAGGTTCCTCATTTAAATTTCAATGTAAATGTAATTATTATTATATCAAATACTTTTTTCTTTTGCTTTTATGTTTTATATCTTTTAGTCAAAATAAATAATTAAAACCCCTAGCTACGGCCTTGCTTATAAGTTGAATTATTTTATCGAAAACCTGATAAACTTTATTAAGGTCAGCTGTCTTGATGGTTTAATTATAAAATATTTTAGAAAACTGTTAATTCTTTTATTTATGGATGCACTTTTAAACTTTTGTTATAATTAAAAAGTTAATAAATATTTTTTTTGTTTTTAAACATATAACTGATAAATAAGGTTGATAAAAAATATTTCATTGAAAAAAATGTTACTTGTGTATCTTAACATACGATATGGTATATTAAATTCTCAAGGAACATTTTGTACTTTATAGATTTTTAAATATTTTATTCTAGAAATAAAATAGGAAATGTTACGATTTATAAACATTTTCGGTAGCAGACTAGGTGATGTACAGCGTGTAGGATTCGCGTCGTTATAATAATGTAATATACGTTCGCATTATACCGACAATGAATTTTCGCGTTATCCGTTATCGCATATTAACAAAACGGGGCTAACAATATGGCAACGAACTGAAAATAAAAGATTTACTATATAATAATAATAATAAGACTAATGTTGTGCGTGCGAATATTGTAATTTATTGTAGTGAGCACCTACAACAAGTATTATAATAATTATGTACTCGTATTAATACGATTATTATATTGTTATGCAAACAGAGTAACGGAAAAAACATACCTGAGATTTGTGTTTACATGATTGTCACGCCGAACACAATAATATTTTTAAAATATAATTCATCAAATGACTTGTATGAAATACGTATAAGCGGTAATATACGTACTTCAGTTTGTCGAATACGAATATTCGTTAATATTAAACGAAAATTAATATTTTGTTAAAAAACCTTCTCAATAATTTACTTGAAGCCCCCGGACCTCCTCTCACGTGTCTCTTTCAGAATACCTACTCAAAACAAAAGAACCCTTTTCATATTCCCACTCCTTCTATAAGTATCTTCTAAGTTCTATAAGTATAAACATCCATTGTATACAATTCGCAGATCTGTACATCTAGATTAACCTTTGTTTTATTTTAGTCACATTACTACCTATTATTTTTACTTTTACACTCATATATAATATATACACAGCTATTATGTAACTATTTTCTTTTATATTTTACTTTAACTATTCATCACTCTATAAAATTTGTCACCGTTGTACACTTTTTCACTAGTTTGTGATCAATTTTTAAATTATTTCTCTATTATTACTTCTGTAAAATAAATTATTATTAACACAGATCTGTGTATTTGTATTTGTAATTTCCGTTTGACGTATATATAACAATAAAATAAAATACAAATAAAAAATTTAGAAACGATTTATAAGTCAGCTGGGCTTGAAATAAATATCTTTTAACCTGGTTTTATAAAACCGTTCAAGAGATAGTGATTTTTAAATACAATCGACAATATATTATTTTAAACACTAAAATACACACTATTATAAATTTAAGTATTTAATCCATTTAATTTATTTTGAAACTGCTAATAAAAACGTGGTTTGAAAAATTCAATGATGAAAAAAACGAATGGAGTGAAATAATGTCGAATTAAAATAAAAAATAATGATGGAAGAACAACATACAATAATATTAAAGTATTATTAGTCATTGGTAATTGATTATCGGTTATAGTTCATAAAATGTACTTTTAAACTTGTGTGTCTTGTTTATTTAACGATAACGATTAAATTGTATTAATGTAAGTAAGTTATCACTATAATGAATTAATTTCTCATAGCTATGAATGAACGCGTATTTAAAATAAGTTAATTTATATGCCTATCGCTATATTAATTGTAGGTATAACAGCCTAACCTCATTTATCGCACAGAGTACACGTTTCGCTAAAATTATAAACCGGATTTTGAAAATATATTTAAATAATATTTAGAAATATTTTTTTAGTATATATATTATGTATAACAATAAGTTTTTTAATGCAACCGAATTATAGAAATATAGAAATGACTTCAGTAATTATACTTTCAAAGAACAATGATTATTATAATAACTTTGTTGAACATTATAAAATATGTTCGTTATTCTTTAATTGATATTACTATTTATTTTATTTTAACATTTTATTAACTTGAATATTATATAATATATTTTAAAAAAAAAAAGGTTAAATTTATACTAGTGTCATAACTATAACATTTGTGTTTTATGTGTTTTACTAGAATAATATTATTTAAAAAAAATTCTAATCAAATACACATTAAATACCAAATATAATAGTGGCATTGAAACCATATTATTGAATTTTAAATGAAATGTAAATAACATGTCATATTTTGAAGCTAATTTATTCTACTATAATATAATGTCAGTAGAAAAAATAGGTTATTTAAAAACAAATTATTTTTTTTACAATATAATAAACTATTACAATATATTTCACATGATTTATATTATTCAGACTATTTGAATTTAATGGATGAGTTAGGAACCTATATATTTAGCTGGCACATAGAAATATATAGACGGTACGTAAGTATTTTCATAACGCCCAGAGAAAAATATAAATTAGCAATTAATTGCCATTCACATACTATACAAGTAGAATATTATTATTAGCCTATTATCGTGTTTATATTGCATTGTGTTGACTTCGGTAGTGAATAAAGTAAAAATTCTAAAATTTTCTTGAAGCAGCTTATATTTAAGAATATACAAATATTTTTTTAACATATATAAATATATTTTGTCCAATATTTCAACTTTGAACTTAAATAAGGAATGTTCACCAACAGATGACTTCCAATGGATTCAACTCCAAAATAGTATTTGTTCGTCATTTGTATTCTTCTTAATATCTCCGCCTTCAACTCATTGCCTTGAGTTATGAGAACTCCTAAGTACTTAAATTAAAATACTCTGTGAACAAATTTTATCCCTTCTGTTAGCTTTCTTTGTTATATTATTAAGCTAATAGTAAATTTTATTTACATAAACGAAAAACTACAGTGTTGTCTTTTTGCTAAATACGCTCGTGAATAAGAAAGTAAATAAATTAGGGACAAGTTATTTGTCAAAAAAATCACTAACATTGCCAATATACGTATAAGTAAATATACATTTTTATGATTAATAATTAACTTGTCCTCACTGCAAACGGGAACAATACTTCTCGTATAGACCTTCATGAACAAAACGAAACGATAATATTATTATAATTATTATTATGTCTACAAAAACTGAAAAACAGTTTGTCCATTTCTCTCTGTACTGTTAAGAACTCAGAAACCATGTAATAGCTTTTTAATCAAAGACAGTCAATTATTTCACTCTAGTTTTTGGCATAATGAAAAATAAACTTATGAAAAAGCAGGTGAACAGAGTATAATATAAACTCTATTAATAATTTTATTATTGTTATTTTTATTTAAAATTTATTTTATTAAATCATTATTTATTTTATTGCTTCAGTTGTTATCATTAATTATTACTTATTAGACAAGTAAAATAAATATATTTATGTAATTAATATATATATAAAGAGAGTATGAAGCTATATTATAATGATTTTACGTTACATACATTATTATTATTCATTTGTTATCGTTATATCTACAGGTATCTCAAATTTACTTACTTATTGCAATATCTCTGCGAAAAATTAAAAATATTTAATTTAATTTTTTTTCAAATTATTATTTAGGCAGCAGACAATAATATTACCTTTATTACTTTTTAAAAAAAAGAAAATTCATAAATAAATTCAAAAATTAACTCTTTATTTTTTAAGTTATATAAAATATGAAGATAGCCATTTTAAAGAGTATATTTATATGATAATTTTGATGTGTCTCTCTGATGTAATCAAGATTTCGATTTTTAAGAATTTTTTTTTAATTATTGAAAAAATCATATGTCTGAAGTTATTATAATTTCCTATAATATATTTCCTAAAGTCTGTGATTATACCATGGAATGAAAAATTCATATTATTGATATTTTGATAACTGATATAATTTGTAAATTAATAATAATTTTTCCATAAATATTGATAACTGTGAAACTTTATACTACAACAAAACTAAACTACAACAACTTTTTGTATTTTAAGCCGTGGTGAGCACTGAGAGCGTTCATGTTAATATTGATAAAACAAATTTTACGTGCCATGATATTAAAATATTAATTTTTAACGACCTGTTATAGGAACTCTATTGTAATGTTCACCGAAAATATTTCCCATGGATATCCTAAGGCATCTATAAAACTAAAAAATAAAAAAACAAATAACAATAATAATAATAATAATAAACCACGTTTTAATCGGTCGTTAAACGAATAATAATAAAAAACATAGCGAATTTATGGATAAACATAAGTATAAAAACTTGAAAGAACCAACACTAACGAGACTTTTATCCGGTTTATTTCAATATTTTAATTTATAATATCGCGCGGATGAAAAAAGGAAATCATGTCGTATAAAATACGGATTAATGATCTATATATATAAATCGCTTTTTTCCGATCTAACCTAACGCGTCGAAAAACTGCAGAAAAATATAGATATAATATATCATGATACGTATACCTCCAGTGACACAGTTTTTGTACTGACGCCAAAAAGTAATCACATGAATGCAGAATGACGTCGGCTAGGCCGTTATATTTACGTGAAGGCGCGTTTCGCATGATTAACCAAGGTAAAGGTGCAAACCGATAGTATGACCATTATTTTCTTTACTAAGATAAAAAAAAACAAAAAAATTTTTATAGAATTTTTATACGCCCAGTCACGGCTGGTTAAAGACTTAAGTCGACGGACATTACCGTTACGACGAGTACGTATATGTTATTGTAACATATTATACTTAAATGTAACTGTTGCATAACAATATGATACCTATATATCGATAATAATTTTAATTGAACACAATGTGGTTGCATTTTAAATCAGTAATCGCTTTATTCGGACATATTAGTAAGTTACAACAACAATCTGTATCTATATCTAGAAATTCAATTGATCCCCGAGAGGCTATAACTAAGGTATAATTGAATAATAACATCATTTTTTTATATTGTTTTAGATTCAAGTACAATTAATGTTCAAAGGGGCTACGGCTCCTTAGACCATCACCGCCTTTGAAAACAATAATCCATCAGAAAATAGAAAAACACAATAATTATTGCAAACATAATTATTTATTTTTAATTTAAACACTTTAAAAACAATAAATGACAATACAAAGAGTGCTCTAATTGATTTACTAATTGTAATATCTCGGTAAAAAATTAAAATTTTTAAATGCGGTTTTTTTAAAAAAAAATTTGGTTAGGCAATAGGCTTATAATATTACCTTTATTATTTTCGTAGATATAAACTTCTGGTAAAAAATTTAAAAATAAATTTAAATTATGTGAAATTTGAAGATAGCCAATTTATAGATTATACTTTTATGAAACTCCTAGTTTAATTAAGATGTCGATTTTTAGGAATTTTTTTCATTTAATTGAAAAATGAATATTCTATGTCATTTATTATAATAATTTAATATCGTAACATGCGAAATTTTCATTAAAATGTATTCTTTAATTTGCCTTTCTTCAATTTTTTCGTAACTTAAAAAAATAAAACTTATACATTATATTTTTTATGTGACTTAAAAATATTACAATATTGTAATCTGTTGCTACTTAATAATTAAAAAATAAACAGAATTCTAAAATTTAAATTCTTCGTGGAGATATTGCAATTAGTAATTAGATCTAGGATACCATGTATACCTCAGATGAAATTTCGTTTATGGGTCAATATGACAATATGAATCAATATGAATTTTGTTTTCATTTTCAATCTACAATAATATTATATTTAATTTGCTATAATATTATATTTTATTAATTCAAACATTTTCTCGGCCGTGAGGTATTTATAACATTTGATTGATTTTGCCAAACAAAACCATTCGGCGTTCGTATTGTTGTGATTTGAAGATACTTTTATATTGTATACGTGACCGATTCATCAATAACACGTCACGTCCGAATTTTTCTTTGACTATTTGTGTATGGAATTTTATTGTTTATTTATCGAACCGTTTGTGCAAGAGTATATACAGAAAGTATTCAAAAAAATATGCCAATTTTTTTTCAGAGTTAGTGTTTAATGTTTTTTTATTTATATTATACACATATTTGTACGAGTTCCATTTATGTATTTTTCGGTTCTATCGCAGTGAAAAAGGAACTGCTATTTTATCAAATCTGGTATATTTTTCTTTCAATTTTGAATAAACAAATGCTTATATTTGTTTTAGTTTTAGAATGCCTATAAGCTTAAACTTATTTAATTTGAGTAAAGAACAACCAGTACTGAGAATCGAAAAGATCGGTTTATTATTTGAAAGTGGTATAGAAACATACTATAGGGCAACGATTTAAACATTTAATAACTTGTCATAAATAATAATAATATTAATATTGTACATTTTCACAGACTTTTTAAGTTTACTATATAGAAGTATTCAATAAAATACAATATAGATACTGGTAAGTAATATATAGAATTTTTAATTTTAACGATTAAATACCTACTTCATTTACCTACAGCTATATATAATATTCAGTTCCGGTCTTGGACATGGGTCATCAGAATTCTTACCCAGGCCTGACGCTTTAGTTAGAATTTTAGCCCTCGCAATATAATTATATTATTATAATATTTCATAAATGGTAGAAATGAGGCTTAAATAAATACTTAGACAGATTAGTGAAAATTAGATATGAATTAATTAAATTAATTGCTCATTAACTTATTTTAATAGAATTTATAAAGAAATTTGCTTCAAACTTAGACTTTGAAAAAAAATATTGCAAAGTATATAACAAGATGTCATTCTTCTATAGAATATATTTTAATATACATTATTTATACATATAATGATAAATTTCTAATAATCTATTGTTTATCGAACGATTTTAAAAATTCAAATAATTTTAATAAGGTACCTATGTACTTCTTACTACATAGAATATTATTTAATATTACAAACATAATTATAAATAAAACATTTACAACAGTACAGGTTCCATTAACAGTGCTTGTTATATTTTATAAATATAATAACAAATCTTTAAATATGTATTACAATTCATTTTATTCAGGGCCGTGATTTTAAACCCCTAAATATTCTGAAGTTATCGATAAATTTCAATCAATCGTTCATTTTGAACACCCTGTATAGGCATACGAAAATCGCGGTGTACATGAACAGTGAAATCGTGTCCGATGTTTATATTATACATGCGTGAAAAACGCGGGTGCGTGTACGACATGCAACATGTAGGCACATTATATTATTATACTTTTATTTTCCGCCGTTTACTCTAGATTCGTTCGCGGAAAATTACGACGGTTTAATTTTTTTTTTTTTACTGTCAATTTTACGAAGACGACCGCATAACGCGCTATCGTCGTGATCCGCTCGAGAGACTGCGAATGGACCGCAATATTATTTATAGAAACGACATTTTCCCGAGACCTAAATTTATTTAATTTATCATAGATTCAGAAACATCATACACATACACAAAAATACGAGTACATTTACATTTAAGTTTTTTTTTTTTTATGTCTTCATTATTAGATATATATTCCTAATTTTATTTACGCGTGGTTTTAACGTTTGTTTACTTATTTTGGCCCTAACCGCGACGTGAATTTTTAAACACAAATAGCCCGATAGAACAGCGAACAATGTTAATATTCACGCTAAATAAAACTCAAAAGAAAAATATTTATAAATGATAATATACACAGATGTTACCACAACAATTCATTCACGACAGAATGTTATTAATTTTTTAGTGTTAACGTTTCGATGCATACATGCAATGAAAGTCAACAACTTTCAAACTGTTTAATCTTAACTCTTGAATTTAACCGATAAACTATGGTATACGGTTAGGTTTAGGTAGTAAATGTTATACTTCTTTCCTTTAATCGGACCTGGCGCAATCTATAACACTACATTTGAAACCTGTTTAATAAAACAACTACTACAAATATTTATTTCAAAAATATAAATATGTTTACACATTATAATATAATGAACTATACATACTTTACGTAGCTATTTATTATGTTCTATATTAATATTACCGTCGCAAAAAATTTAAAATATAATTTTCTTTAGTTATTTTTGGAAACAGTTCGCCAAACTTCGAAAGTTCGATGGTCCTAATGACCATCATTCCACATCAACGTATATTCAAATATACGAAATTCTTTCAGTTTACTTAAAACTTAAACCTCCTACAACGAGAAATTATCATTTGCTAAATACAGATTTACCAAAACCAACTATGATGGATATAAAAACCAAATATGAAACTAATGGTTATATAATAACTAGGTACTTTATTTCTCATTTTTCTTCTTCTTTCCCTTACAAACCAACTATATGGAGTCGGTCGCCCTAGTCCAATACATTTATTAATTTCTATCACTTATATATCATCCATTCACACCAACTATCTTCTATCACTCTCAATTCCGTCTATCAATCTCTTCATTGGTCTTCCTCTCCCCCTCCTACCGATTACATTCACTTCCATAACAACTCTCAATACCTCTGAATCTTCTCTCCTCATTTTATGTCCAAACCATCTCAGCCTATTTTCTCTTATTTTCCTTACAATTAATGAAACCCCTACACTTCCCCTTATATATTTTTAATAGTTATTATGAAACTTAAATTGTAATTATTAGTATTTTTCATTAGACTTGTAATTAATTAAATTTAATAGGAATAACAATAATACTTATATAATTTACAAATACCCCTGAAGAACAAAATAAATTAAAGTATTAAAGAAATTATTTGACCCCTATCTCAATACATAAAAGGTACATTAAAGATGATTCGGTGTTTGATCTTCACAATTATTTTAAAGCTTCAGCTGTGGTTTATGTGATTTATCATATTTGTGATTATATAATTCAAAAACTATTTAAACGTTATAAGTGTGATGACTGTTAACCATATTTTCATAGCTTAACAGTAGCATCTGCAAATTCTATAATTGCAATAACCAATATAAAAAGCGGAAAGGTCGATTGTAGACGTTCTTCCTTCATCCCTTCGGTCCTCGGAGAAATTAGTGATTTATTATACTTAAGAATTGAATGCAATGATATTGCATTAGAAATACGATTCTGAGCGAAACTCATTATATTAAAATATACTATACTAATAATTCATTCCAAAATTTTACCTCACTTGTATACTATCTATGTTAATATTCAAAAAAAATTTCAAGTCCCAACGATCAAAACTCAAATAGTTATCACGAAATTAAAAAAATTAAATAACAGAAATCGTAATTTTGCCGATTTTCCGCCATTTTTTGGTAGTTTTACTTATTTTAAGGAAAAATTTTTAAAAATTTCAAAAAATGAGCTGAATAAAGTACCAATTAGACGTGATTTGCTACCGAAAGCATACCGTACTTATAGTAATCGGACCATTATTTCTACCTAGAAAAATGTTTTCATACATCAGAAATAAAAAACATCTTTGAATAAAAAAACTAAATGCTGGTCATTATATTTTAACTTAAGTATTTATATTTGAGTTTATTATGTATTTATTAAAGATTAATTTGTCCAGTACTGCAAAAATTCAGATGTTTTTGATGCAATTGTCAACTATATATTTAAAAATAATAATCAATTTTTGTTTTTGTGTTCTCTGCATAATACGAATGACATTTCAGAAATAATTATATATTAAATTATACTACGAATGTATCAATATTCCAAATAGAATGCAAAATAAATTAAGTCTAGAAAGAAAAATTATGGCTAAATTTATCAACACTAAGTTACACAAAGTTATTCAACATTAAACTTTGTAGTGCTAAGTTCACGGGTAGTATAAAGTTCAAAGTTTAATAACTTTTAATAAAGCATCTAACAAATTTTAACAACTTTCTAACAAGCCTAAATACACAATGTTAGAAAATTTTTTGAAAATTGTGCTATATATGCAATTCTAACTTCACATACCTTAATTTTTCATCATTATTTGTAATATTTTATCAAGAAATGTATACCTATATTATTTCTGTAATCGTAATGTATGGCATAACTATACCATAAAGATTTGAAAAAACATTTTAATATATTTTCTGTTCATATAATATATACATTACACGTTATATATATATAAATATATATATATATATATATCCGTTTCTTTATAAAAATATATTATATAACACATCTAAAAAATTATAACGCATTCGTGTTATAAAGACAAAACTATATTATTAATGTCGGATTACAATACATTAAGATGATTTTTTCGAATTGTTTTTTCAACTGCTATCACACGAATTTTGTTTTTGTTTATCAGCTCGTTGTGTACATAATTTAAGAGAAAACATGACTAATTTACCGCTAAAATTCCTTTCGCACGCACGTTTTAAATGTCTAATTCCCATGTGTATCCAAATGTTAATTATTTTATTATATCGAAATCGTCCTAAATCTTCATGACGGACATTTACTCTAAACGAAATAAACGAACAAAGGTAATCGATTTAAAATCGATTAATTTTGTAGTAGGTATGTATTATATTAGACTAGTTATAATATTAACATTCGGTGTGTTGAAAAACATTGAAAAATTAATTTTCAAAAATAGTCTACATAATATAAAGTATAAAATATACATATCTTACGTTATTAAATATCTAATGAAAGATTATTAAAGTTTGAATGTTCTCACCGTTCTCGGTAGTTAAAGTGACGATAAGATTATAAGACAATATTTTCGATGAAACTTATGATTATATTTCTAATTATTGCCAATATTCGGTGGTTTACAATTAGACAAAATATTGATCGACCGAATCCTAGTCGGATCGTAATAATTACGAGTATAACAATTGTTTTGGGTTAAAAATTATTTAATAATTTTATTTTAATAAGATATACACATATTACATGTATACAAATTACATTTGACACAAAAGTTAAAAAGTTAATTAAAAATATTTACATAATTAATAATAAAAGTATAATAATATGAGGGCATAGTATTTTAATTTTAACCAAGAACATAGTAATATACTTATATTTTTATAAATGTTTAAATAATAATATTGTACAAAATTATAATAAATTTATTACAATAATTGTAATTTTCTATTAGAAAATCTATTTTAAATATTAAAACACAATAAAGCATATTAGGTATATGGTACATTATTTGCGGTTATCACAGTATCGCATTATCATAAAAGTATTATTATTTACAAATGGTCTGTAAAATATTAAAAACAACGAATGCAATTTTTAAGTAAAATATTTAATAAATTTCAATTTCAAATAAATATATGCTTTAAAGTTATATATACATACCCATATTAGTGATGTATCAGGGGAGGGACAAAGATGGCTCCAAGCGCAAATTTTTTGGGGTACAGAAAAATAAAATTAAATAGGCAATATTATCGATTGAAAACAAAATAACTAAAAACATTTATTTGAAGATTTTGCTTCAACAAAACTAGATAAGTATAATTTTATACTATAAGTTTAGTTATTGTAAATCCAGTGTTCTTATACTTTATTATTTAAATATATAATGGTTTAATTTTTTTTTTATAATTATAAATATAGTAAAACTTAGTAAAATTTAGATTCTGAGCGAAGCGAAGAATGTATTGGTTTTACAAAGATGTTTTTTTTTTTTGTATGTATGAAGACACTTTTTCGGGTAGAAATAATGGTCCGATTACCACAAGTAGGGTATGCTTTCGGTAGAAAATCGTGTCTAGTTGATACTTTATTTATATTTATTTATTTATTTATTAGCTCATTTTTCGAATTTCTCAAAAGTTTGTCCTCGGGAGGCGAAAATTGGCAAAATTACGGTTTCTGTTATTTTAAATTTTTTAATTTTATGATAACTAATTGAGTTTTGATCTAAGGCACTTGAAAATTTTTTTGAGTATTAATATAGGTAATATACATATGTGGTACAATTTTGGAACGGAATGGTTAATTATTTGGCCCAGTATTGAACTTTGAACTTTTTTCCAAAAATGTTTAATTTTTTCGGCAATTTTTATTTTATCGCTTTGAAAATTTTGTCGAAGTATAATCATATACTACTTAATCTTATTACAAAATTGTAAGTTGCAACTTTATATTATAAGCTTCTAAAATTTGAATAATTTTAGTAGTAATGAATACTATGATATTTTGAATTTCGCTCAGAATCGTATTTTCTAATGCAATATCATTGCATTCAAATCTTAAGTATAATAAACGACTAATTTTTCCGAGGACCGAAGGGACGAAGGAGGAACTTCACAATCGACATTCCCACTTAACTTTACTTTTTTAATTTTTAATTTTTAATGTAAATAAAATATTAATAAAATTTCTGTGTAAAAAATGTTTTATCAAATATAGAAGCAAGGGTGAATACACTAATGGACATGGGGCTCACTCAAAATTTGTGTAAAATAGCAATAAAAAATATTTTTTGTGGCCTATACTAATACAATTTTCTTGAAAGAGAGGGAAGTGCGACTATTTTGAACTTGCCTCGGTTGTAAAACCATAACGACACAGCTATTACATATGTTTATTTATAATATGGTATTTAATTTTTTAAATAAAGTTTATAGTTGGTATTAATATAATATAGAGACGGAATATAATCAAGTAGTTTATTAAGAACTACAATATTTTCAATTTTAAAAGATTTTTGCGTATCTATTTATCACTTTTTTAGAATATATTTGTTCTATTACAATTACAAATTTCTCTAGCTTAACGAAAACTGGGAAAATAAAATTGAACTTAATAACTACAATTTGTTTACAATAAATAGATAAATATTGTTGAACCACTTTATCAAAAATTACACAATATTACTTGAAATTTAAATTATTTATATAATATTTTTATTCTTTATATACGAAAATAAAAATTCAGAACCAAATCCTTAATTTTATAATTATAAAATCTAGATAATAACCGGTTTTTCAACTTTTTATAAAACCACACAGATACTGAAACTGATAAAAGCATTAAGGTTCCAGTCCTTGGTTACAACATTAATAAAATATTAAATTGAAATATTTATGGCTCATTTATTGCAAATCTAAATATATTAAATATGCAGGAAAAATCCTGTATATTAAGAAACTAGGTCTATAAGCTATTAAACAAATATAGATAATGGTTGAAACTTTACATAGTTAAATTAAAGCCAAACAATAGAATCCTAAATCATTCTTTGTAATTGAACAAAATTGACTATTTAAATAATTCGTTGATTATTTTTAAGTTACCAGGACTCCATAAAAACAACACATTAAATTGTACATATCTACGGTTGTATTGCCTATTCAAAACTCCTTATGTTTGTACATCTATAGACATAATCGATTTTTTTTATTACTGCAAGTTCCGTTAATATGGTGAAAGAAATACTAATTTTATATAATACTTCACTTTCAAATTAAAAAACAGATTTGAAATTATGACAAAATCATTTATGTTTCCTTTATTTTTTATTTAAAAGAAAAGTGATGGTATAATATTTGATTATTCAAATTTAAATTTCTAAGTGAAATTAACTAAGTATTTAAAACTTATATTAAAAAAACAAGAAGAGCGGTTCCTGATATTTCTCCTTTGTCCATCTGTATCTGTTCTCCGAGAAATAAGTAGTTTATTATAATTAAGATTTTAATGCAATGATTTTGCATTCAAAAATACGATTTTGAGTGAAACTTAATCAGATATAAAATATATTATACTTACAATCCGGTTCAAAATTCTACCACGTATGTTGACTACCAATAAAAAAACTCAAAAAATTTTACAAGTTCTTACGTTCAAAACTGCATTAGTAATCCCAAAATATTAAAAATCAAATTCAAGGCAACCACAATTTCGTCGTTTTTCTGTTATTTTTTGATAGTTTTTCCTTGCCCAAAGAAAAACTTTTGAGAAATTCGAAAAATAAGCTAAATAAAGTACCGAGTGCATGTAATTTTCTATCAAAAACATATCCTATTTATATTAATCGGACTATTCGTATTCTTTATGGCCGAAAAAATGTTTTCAAATTATTAAAATACATAAAATTAAATTCTACTAAAGATTATAACTTTAAAAGCTTATACAAAAATGTATCTTAAGATTTTCATAATATTTTGTAAATAGATTAAATAGTATATGAGTAAGCTTCTATACATTTTTCAAACCGTTAAACCTAAAATTGCATGTAATAAAAATATTTTCGGAAAAAATTTCTAAATTCTATATTTAGTCAGAAAATTAACTCTGTTTCGAAAAAACCGTTGGAATAATATGAAAATATTTAAATGAACACATGTTATTACATACATGGTATTTAAATCTAGCAATAACATAGAACATAATATTTTATTCTATGGCAACAGCGTTCTCCATCCATCTGTTGAGGAATTTATCGTTGTTGTATAATCTCTTTATGATTTAAAATAAATTAAAATTACCCGAAAATTTCATTGTTGAACTAGAAAAGCCAATACAATCTTGTTATGCATATTATTAACGTATTTTGTTTTAACTTGACATAGTTTTTGTATATTACCTACTTCAGAACATATTTTGTATGAATTATTAATTATTAACTTCTATAATTAATTGTTAAATAAATATTTTATTTTTCTTGTAGAAAATAAGCCATCAAACGGTAATCGTTAATACAAAAGTTTCAAGGGGGAGTATTTTCGATCGCGACCGTCCATTGCGGAGACCGCTGGTGTGTGTTGTGTCCGCAACCCCACCGTACGTGGTTCAAACTCAGACGCTCAGACTTCCACTGCGCTCAGGACTTTCGACAACAAAGTAAATCCAGCGATTACATTCCAGTGAATTGTATGTTTTCCTCCTCCTGCCTTGACTGTATATTCTTATTGAAAGTTCTGTTCCCCCCCTTTTCCTCAATTTTTATATGTAATTATTCGATTGTCGTAAGTGTACGGCAAATGTATAATAAATAACAATACACACACATATTATATAATTTTATTATTTACTACCACTGCATTTCTCATGCATAAGTCACCCCGATTCAACTGACCAAGGAAAAGAACGCGGCTCCAACAGTAATATAATTATCAAAATAAATCCAATGCAACTTATTTACCTTGAATTTGGCATTTTATTTTAAATGTAAATATTACTGATACACTATAAACGGTCTTATTAATTAACAGTAGACCGTAAAACGATAACACGATATTATTCTAAATATCCCTGTTATTAATTCATATTGGTCACACCTCAATGCTAATATTATCTAAATACATCTATGGTGACAAAATTATTATGCAACAGCTGATATTGAGCAGCCTAATACTTTTTCTCATATCCTTGCGAATATAATTTGTTTTTATATATATGTAGTTTACCTATTTTATTATAAGCTCCGTCAAGAACTTACGTGTGCGACGAACTCATACACTAACAATAGAATAAACTTGCCGTAGATTTATGTTTCCGAGACACAACCGCAATCCTAACAGAAAATCAATTTCCCCCGTATCATATTTTTCGTGTAGGCAGAGACTTTACACTCAATCAATTTTCCTCCGAATAACAGATTATGTTTTCGTTGTATTACCACAGGGGGTTGGATGATACAAAAACAACAAAATAAAATTGCCTCCGTTTAATCACGTGAAAGTTTCCAGAAAGGTAAAAATATTCAAGTATTCCATGATTACAAAACGTAATCAATTTGTCACCAAAAGTCGTCACCTGTAGACCGCGGACGCCTCTAAATCCGCCAAAGTCGGATAAAAAAATTATCGAAATTTCCCTTAAAAAATATTCCTCCATAAAAGGAGTTTCGTGTATGCCGAAGGTGTAATCCCAAGATGAAATTGGTATGCCGTTTGCTAGTAATAAATATAAAATACATGGAAGTTGTATATGGCTATCATGTAACCAAAGGCCGAGTACTACTTAATCCTAATTATAAAAAAAAATATATTTATTTTCATTGTTTTATTATTTTAATTAACTGTAGGAATTACATTTAAATTGGAATAAGTAATAAAATGTAAATAAACATAATTATAACTTATAATTTAACAAAAAATTAAAGAAAACAAAAACAATTAAACATATTAAATATAACAATGTTAATTATTATTAAATAAATGCAATTCATAATGCTTAAAAACAGATAGTTTAATATCTAACATTCCTAATTATATATTATATAAATTAATTAATATTATTTCCACAAAACATTTACAAAATCATCGTTCCTAAAAATATACATATTATTTGTTAATATAATATTTTTATGATAAAGAGTAAATTTAATAATTAATTTTGCATATAAAAATGTATTTATTAGTCTATAATAATATATATTATGAATTGTCAAGTTTATGTTTAAATAAATAAACACGTAAAGTCACTAAATTGAAATACCCATTTAATAAAAATGTTTTATTATGCATTTTCTAAATTTCTTATCATAACCTTCATCTTCGTTTATCAGGATGGCTTGTTAATGTGTACCATCGGTGCTGTCAACGGCGTGCTCCGATGAATTATCACAGTATATACATAGCTCCAAACATGTATAGTAGTTACTAGACTTCAGAAGCGTATTTAGAAATTTTTAAAGGGGGGCGTTTAAATTTTTTTTAGAATTTTTTATGATGCCATCCCCCCCCCTCTCACCATTTTATAATGTAGAAAAAATTTAAGTAAACATGTTCTGTATCTGTATATATTATAATGCAAAATCTAAAACAGGTGGCAAAATGATATTATTTATAGCAATTTTTTTTTTTAGTCATGGGGTGATTTAAACCCGTTCAACCTCCCCCCCATACCCATAAATGCCCACTGTTAGTATTCCAGAATTCTATCTACAACTATGGTACGAGGTACCGTAACATAGATACATTACGTCATCTCACCATCGTCAAAGACAACTTAGTGTTTCTACCCATAAGACTTAGACTGTCCTTCCAATAGGGCGAAGCAATTTAAAATAATAGTTGCTTAGCAAAAAATCGTACGACTAGATTTCTTGTGTTCTACACACTATAAGCGATGTTTCGGCAACTAGAAGACTAGTTGCAATAGTTGCAACATAACATCTAAATAATAAAAGTAATAATAATAATAATATTTTAAACATTATATATCTTTGTATTTATATACACTTTTGGATCGTTTAAATTTGACAAAATATATTTATAAATTTAACTAGGAATTGTAATATATAATGCATATTTATCATATGCATTATCATATTAATGCATAATAAAAATATATTGGTAAAGTATACAGATAGGTATACGGTCACGTATTATATTTCAAAATGTATCAACTATTAAGACTAAATTTAAAAAATATACTCAATGAATTAATAATAATGTTCTAATAAAGTAACCTTTTAGTATTTGTATATTATATTATATTTAGTATTCAGTTATATTCTATTAGATTAGATTATTATATTCTATTAGATTCTGAGCGAAGGTTAGGTTAGGTCGAAGAATGTATTGATTTTACAGTGATTTTTTTTTTATGTATGAATACATTTTTTCGGGTAGAAATAATGTTCCGATTACCACAAATAGGGTATACTTTCTGTAGAAAATTGTATCATCTTGATAGGTTTATTGTTTTTACATTTTCCATTTTTCAAATTTCTCAAAAATATTTTCTAAAAAGAAGAAAAATGTTTTTTCTTTTTACGGATTGGAATTAAGGTGAAAGTGATACGCAATTCAATTGTGTTAAGTTAAATTCCGTTTCCTTTTGAAAATCCGCCAACAACCCGAACAATGTACACAATTAATTCGGGCACCCCCAGAACGCCGAGACAACGAGACATGGCTTAAATATTTTTAATGCTGTTTCCATCATTATTAAAATTATTGTCCGTCAATTATCCGTCACAATAAAACACATTTTTCACCTCCTTGAAATACCCGTTTTCAATAATCTGTACGTTTAACCGTCGTACTCATATCTTTAGTAATACAACGTGGTTCGGTCATTGGCTAAGTGTTTCCCTTAGTAAGCGGGTGAGCTGTAGGCCTCCAAAAAACCAAAACGCTACTAACTATTGTATTGAATATAAATATAACTACAGTAGGTAAAATAATATATATAAAACATATATAATGAAATTCTAAAATATAAATAAGTACATAATTAAAGTTGAAAATTGACAATGAACTATTATTGCTTCATAGTATGAAAGTAATCAAGTGTTCTCTATAGGTTTAGTAGTACTAGGATTTTAAGATTACGTTTTTAATAAACTTTACTTTGCTAAAAGCCAAATTGTTCTAATTCCTAAAAAATAAAATTCCACTGAATGTAAGAATTACAGAAGAAATGAACAATTTATCTCTAAACGCATGCTTCCAAGATATTAATTAACATCATACAAATAGGATAAAGAAGAAAGTTGAAGAGGAGTTTCATGATGATCAATTTGGTTTTAGACAAGGGATTAGTACAAGAGGAGCAATTTTAGCCTTAAGCTTACTTACGGAAAGAATGATAAACGTAAATAGAAATACTTTAATAATTTTCATTAATTTGTAAAAGAAATTTGAATTTTTATACAGTAAACTGGGCTTAATTGGTGAACTCTATGAAAAAAACACGAATAGATTGAAGGGAACCGTAATAGAGGTTGTAGAACATAGTACCACAGCAAAAATTAAAAGAGGGGTGAGACAAAATTGTTCTTTACTACCATATCTATTAAACTTATTTGTAAAATAAATGATAGACAAGTATAAGAAAAACTCTAAAGGAATAAATATGAATGGATAAAAGATTCACTGTATTCGATTTTTAGAAGATATTACTTTAGTATCTAAATCGGAAATAAAATGCAAAATTCTTTAACCACTCTCACTTAAATATTAAAGGAATTTCAAATGAATAAAAAAATGAAAAAAAACGAAAACAATGGTGATGACTAAAGCAAAAGAAATCCTCTTAGTGATGTTGGAGGTAGATTTAAGATTATAACTTAATTAAAAAAGTAAAGTAATTGAAATACCTGGAAAGTATGCTAACCAGGTTAGAATAAAAAACTTAACATAAATATGAAAAAAACTCTGTCAAATGGTATGTATATGGAATGTATTACTATATTTGTGAATCATGATCTCGTTAGAAGAGCTTTTAATAAAACTGAAATTTTCTGAATAGTGAAAACTAAGTTATACTGTATCAACCGCATCAATGGTAACATAAGTAATAGGTATTTAATTAAATATTACATCACAATATATATTATTATATTTCTTATAAAATATTTTTTCAAATAAACTTCTATTTTGTAATAATTTTAAATCAAATTTATTTATTATGCATATATTGAAAATATCCAACCTGTACCCGGTCATATTCATATTTATTTCTAAATCTTTAGCAAATTGTTTATTGTTCTTCTCCTTTTTATCTATTAAAAAATTCAGATTTTTATTTTTAATTCTTACGTCATGTTATAATGAAAACGTTATAAATAATACATAAAAATACATTTGTAGTTTCGTTATTATGTCAGGATTTTATGTTTGTAAATTAACTAAATATTAAATACATTTTTTTATGTGAATTCAGATTTAATTTATATAGATTTATAGTAGATTCATATAAATATATAGATTGTAGTTTATATTCTAATAATCTTAAAATCGTATTTAAAATTGTATTTAATTTGTTTGATTCTTAATTATTTCATGAAAAAAATATATTTATAAATGAATTTTAAACTGAAATTAATAGTATGAAATTTATAGATAAGTAACAAAGTAATAACACTAATACTTATTTTATGTAATTAATATTGAATTTTTCTTTATATCTACCTAATATTCCATTGAAATATAATTATAACAAAATGTATTTTTTGTTCAAGACATTTAATCTTAATTGTTGTTGTTCTAATTTGCTTTAACTGCTAGCTATATAGGATCGAACGCCCTAGTTCCACACTTCCATTGATTTTGATCACCAACATCTTTAACCATTCATACATCAACCTATTTTTCAAGTCCTCCTCACTTTCTCTGAATTAC
The DNA here is from genome assembly GCA_013282895.1 of Eriosoma lanigerum. Lineage (NCBI taxonomy): Eukaryota > Metazoa > Arthropoda > Insecta > Hemiptera > Aphididae > Eriosoma > Eriosoma lanigerum. The sequence continues at coordinate 62,434,236 of CM023358.1, forward strand.
AATTCTTTTGCACTACCAAACCTAAGTACTTGAACTTATCAGTTTCACATACTATGACACTATCCCTGATCTTCATTATATTCTTTGATCTATTAATATCTTGATTCCCTACAATTTACTATTGCCTCAGTTTTACTTCTACAAATTCTTAGTCTTCTTGCCTAAAGTACTCTGTTCATTACTGTTCAAACCTCTCATTCACTTCTTCAAACTCTTTAATAGTTTACTAGTTTTATATGATTTGCAAACAACATACACCATGGAACCTCATCATGTATATCATTTGTTATCTTATCCATTACCAACTGATACACTGAAATCTTCCGATTCTCCTCTCACACTCTTTACCTTGCCACTGTCCCCTCCAGTCTTGTAAAAGATACTTTTTAAAAGTATTCAAATATAGATTCAAATACTAATCTATATAAGTGTTTAAATATTAGGTAAAAAAAATATTTGAATATAAATACAAATACTTAATAAAAGTATTACTTAGTAATATTATTTTTTTATTCGAATAATATTTTACCTATTAAACTAAAAATAGAATACTAGTAATTAGTATATCTACTGTCTTATACTTTTATTCCTTTATATCAAATCAAATGCAAAACAATACAAATGAGCTGTTCTCTCGTCAAATACAAATGACAAATTCATTGACAGTAGACACAAACAAAATATAGTAAACGATAAAAATGTAATAAATTAATTACTGAAACTTCGACTTGTCATGGTCGGGATTCGGGAACAATGTAATTAATAATTATATATTATTAATTCAATAGTATTTGAAATAAAAATAATTGAATATAGCACAGTACCCAAAATGTATGCCTATGATCGAAATAGCATGCTGAACTTGTGAAAATTATTATTTAATTGTTTATTTTTAATATATAAGACGAAATTAGTTACATATTATGAAAATCCAAAGTCACCAAAATAATTATACCCCAAATTACAAAACCTTATTTTATTAGATTCTGAGAGAAGCGAAGAATGTATTGGTTTTAAAAAGATGTTTTTTTTTGATGGATGAAAACACTTTTTTGGGTAGAAATAATGGTCCGATTACCACAAGTAGAATATGCTTTCAGTAACAAATCGCGTCTAGTTGGTACTTTATTCAGCTCATTTTTCGAATTTCTCAAAAGTTTTTCCTTGTTAAAGGAAAAACTATCAAAAAATGGCGGAAAATCAGCAAAATTACGATTTCTTTTATTTGATTTTTTTTTTTTTCGTAATAATTATTTGAATTTTGGTCGTAGAGACTTGAAATTTTTTTTGAGTATTAACATAGGTAGTATACAAGTGAGGTAAAATTTTGGAATGAATTATTAGTATAGTATATTGTAATATATTGAGTTTCACTCAGAATCGTATTAAAATAGGTAATATAGAAGTGTAGTACGATTTAGGAACGGATCGGTTGATTATTTGGCCAAGTATAGAATTTTGAACTTTTTTCCAAAAATGTTTAATATTTCCGGCAATTTTTGGTTTTTCAATTTGAAAATTTTATCAGAATCTAATAATATACAACTTAATCTTTTCACAAAATATTTTATAAATCGCAAGTTGCAACTTTATTTTATAAGCTTCTAAAATTTGAATATTTTCAGTAGAATTTAATATTACGATACTTGGAAATTGTTTTGAGTATTAACATAGGTAGTATACAAGTAAGGTAAAATTTTGGAATAAATTGTTAGTATAGTATATTGTAATATATTGAGTTTCGCTCAGAATCGTATTTATAATGCAATATCATTGCATTCAAATCTTAAGTATAATAAACCACGAGGATCGAAGGAACGAAGGAGGAACTTCCACAATCGACCTTCCCACTTTTTTTATATTTTATTCATGTAACAAATATAGCATAAAAATATAGTAGTATTTGAAAAAAGTATTTGATTTTAAATACAGATACTCTAAAAATGTATTTAAAATACATCATACAAATACTTTTATTAAAAGTATTTAAATGTACTTTTACTCATATATCCTATAAGACTGGTCCTCAGTCCCCTGGTAGGTTGATAGGTATATTATGTCTTATGTTACTTTAGTACCTATACTTCTTCGATACTATTTAATATTAATTTTAATAAAAATAAAATATTATTAATATACAAACAATTATTCCAATGACAAAAAAAATATTCTGTCAACATAACCGTTATTACCTTTATCCATTTGGACAGTGTGACTGCTACTTTCACCACCATCATTTTTCTTATATCCTGTTTTACTGGAACACCAATCATCAATATTCTGTGTTTCTAAAAATAAAACAAAACAATATATATAAGAACTTTGAATTATTTCCAAAAATATTTAATATTACTTGCAATTTTTGATTTAAAGGTATGAATTTTTTATAGAAGCCTACTTTATACTATTTAATCTATTTACAATATATTTTGAAAATTAAGACTGACAATTTTTATCATGAAATGATAACTTCTTGAATATTTTTCGTAAGGATTCGAAATTTATGTTGCATATTTACATATGTAATTTACATTCGTGGTAAATTTTGGAATAGATTATAAGTATAATATATTGTAATATATTGAGATTCGCTTAGAATCGTATTTTCTAATGCAATATCATTGGATTCAAATCTTAATAATTATAATAAACCATTAATTTCTCCGAGGTCTGAAGGAACGTCCACAATCATCCTTTCCACTTTTTCCCTATTTCTATTCATTTTTAAAATATTCATCAAAAAACATAATTAATATTGCTACATACAATGTTACAAAGCATTAATTTATTCGAGGCCACTGTATTAAATAGCCATAACGCATTAATACAATTAAATGCAAAAGTTTAATAGATTCTAATAGATGTGATATCTACGATAAAAATAGTAGAAGATATTCTTCAAAATATAAATTGAAAATGAGAAATAAAGTGAAAATTATGGAGTATTCTAAAAACAAATGTTAGGACAAAGATGATGAAAAGAAAATTATAATGGATTATATTTCTTTAAATAAATCAGATGCTGTCGATAATTTAAAAGTACAGGTTAAGAACATTTTTTATTATCATTTTTTTTTAAAAGAAATGTTAGAAAAAATATTAAAATAATAATAGTATAATATCAAATGTTGATCGATTTAGATTGTTTGTAGTTTTTATATGTGTGAATACCAAAAATTATAATATATCAAGATATAAATTATATTATTATGTACCAGATACTTATTATACCTTAATAAATTATAAGAAATGACTATATGTGAAAAATAAATTATTCCGGAAAGAAAAAAGATTTCAAAATAAGGCATACAAATTCATACAAATTGCATACAATTACTAAATCTCGGTAACATAAATAGTATTCCTATATAGATATTTATTTTTGGTAATGCTGTATAGAAACGTTTCTATAACATCCCCCAGCTTTTTCAGATTTTAGATAAAATATAATGACATAAAAATTCTACATATATTCATATAAATTCAAATTATGAAAAATAACTAAAATAAATAATAAATTTATCAAAAATAAATAGGAAAATTCCTATATGGAAGGCTGGAGAAATACACGTGAAATTACAATATTAACTGTTTAACAATCAGAATGTCGTTTTCAACTGCGAACGAGAAGTGTTGACTCTATACAGATCGAAATCATTTAAAATTATGAATCAGCTATAATATATAAAATTGGAACGGTTCAATACACTTTTAAAATTAAATAATCTATACCACACAAATAAACTCAAGATACTCATTTATTACCTATAAAATATGATAAAACGAGCAGGGACAGGACGAAGGCAACTTTCCACGTTTTCAAAAAGAGAATTTACAGTGCAATATGGTATGTATTATTAACGATATTTTGGTCATGATGGCTATATATGATGAAAATGATTTTTGCAGAAGTTCTATAATTGACTAATATTATATAAATAAATATGAATGATTGTAGATAGGGTACACTTAATTAAAAATATTTATATATAAGTATAAATACCAGATTTAAAATTTTCCTCAACGTAGTTATCTACGATGTATTTTAAAATATCATATTCTATTTCATCTAAAAAATTAATATTTACAAGTTAACTAAAATTGTTTTCAATATAACTTATTATCCTAATGATAATACAAATTTAATTTATTTAAAATATGTTGACTAAAAGAGAATATTTAAAAATTTATATTTATATTTATATATTAAAATTATAGATAAAAGTATTCACTTACTTTTTGTAATAATATAAGGTTCTATAAAAAATGATTAATAATAATATATTTTTACAAACTCTAGACTAAAATGTCCATCCAATATAAAATCTAATTAAAGTTGTTGTTGGAAGTGTATAATTCTCATTTATAAAAAGTTTACAACTAAAAACATCTATAAAACCATAAGAAGAAAATATAAAATAAATGATTATATAAAAAGTGCATATATATTAATGTAATAGAATATTAAAAAAAAAATTAACTTGTATAATTATTTTTTTATTGAACTCATCATTTACAATACAATTTACTATCAGTTATACTCAATAGCGGTTTATAATGAGATAAGTATGAAACTTAATTCTATTCATCTTGGATAGATCTTTGACATGAGTATTGAACTGAATCGAGGATTGTATTAATTTCTTATCAACGAATAGATTTTACAAAATAACTTTTTCGATATAAAGAGGACGAATTGGAGAAGAATTATACTCAAGAATATAGGAATTATTTGGAAATATAAGTTGTGACCGATACAAAGACGAGAGTTAAGACAATAAGATTAAGGCATGGTATATTTAGAAAATATGTTAAGGGGGGTGGGGAATCAATGTATAAAAAAATTATATACTTAAATTATCAAGTATAAATTAAATATGAAAGTGATTAAATGATTAATGTTTTTCATTAATTAATTACTTAATCTTTATGATTAAAATTTAAAGTCGTTACTAAAAGGAACATATTATTATCCAGAGGGGACGATCACTCCTATCAGACTATCCTCCATGTTGTATATGCGCTTAACCTAGAGAGAGTGTAAGGAGCGATGCTCAATGTCACGAAGCATAGTTTGGCGGGAGGGAAAACTATTTTAATAACCAAGCTTTAAAAAAGAGTTAAAGAAAAATAGGAGAGAGATAAGATGGAAGAAATTTAAAATGAAAGAATTGTAAGTTGAATATGTGAGGCATATGCTCGCTTACCTACTAATTTCTATCAATCATCAAGTAGTTGGAGACTGGGGATTTTATTAAGAAAATATCGTAAACCAATATTTTATAATAAAAAATAAAACAGAAATAGATAGATTAAACGAATGGAGCAACGATATGGATTAAAGGCATGACTAGGAATCTAAGTCAATTACAAAATTAGATTAGCCCAGGGACATAATAAACTTTAGAAAAGTAATATTTGCATAACATTGAATTTAATTTTTTTTATATTCCATACGAGGAAAAAATTGAGGTGAACTGTACTTTTATCATTTTCATAATAAATAAATAAATCATTAAATAAACAAATTCATAATAAATCAGTTATTTAAATCAGTTAAATTTTAATATTATATATATATATATATATAACCTCACAGTTTTTCTATGATATTAAAGAATGAAGGTAAACTTACCATAGCCAAAAAATAATCTCTCAACTAAATTCTTTGTTAAATTTTTAGCAGAAAACCCTACAATTTAACAATGTCAAACATTTTAAAATAATACTATATTTAATAAATTGATCTTATAAAATTATTTATAATTATTATTTATAAAAATGCATAGCTACCTATGCACTATTAAAAACATGTATCCTTACATTTCAACCCAAATACTTCTCTAATTCGTCCTGTAATAAATACGAACTTGTGTAATCGGTATCATAAAATACTTGTTTATGTACGATTAAATCATTAATTGTATGAAAAGTGAGTGAGAGTTATTGAAGAAATACTGAAATTACTTTAAATTACTCTAACTCTATGAAGAAAATTAATTCTAAAACATACTATATGTAAGTATAGATGCACTCAGTATAATTATTTATATTTTTTAAAAAAAATTTATATTATTTATAAAAACCAATACATACTGTAACACTTGTTTACATCTAAATAAAATACAATATTTAATAGTGTAAGGTACATAGGTGAGGTCATTTACTTGATAAAAAAATTTGATGATATGTTTTAAATATATCAAAATACTTTGTGTATCGATTTTAATAGTGTTTTATTATTGTTATTATTGAAAAATTTATGTTTTTAATTGTATAATCGAAGTTCTTTATTTAAATTAAACTATTTTAATAAAAAAAAAAAAAAAACTCTAGGTAAGTTAATCATTTGAGGGCAAATTGATTTCTACATGTGTGCCGCAATGTAGTGAAGAATACCCGTATTGTGATGAGTTATAATCTACATCATTTGATAGGGGGATTCAATATCACAACTGTACAAAATGAACTAATTGTCATTGTGCTAGGATTGAGGATTATGAGATTAAGTTCATTTATGAATTTTGTTACTAAAAATTATTTTAATTGTTATTATATTTAAATTAAAATTTTAATATACGAGTATTGTATATGAACAAAACTAAAAATAAATCCGAAGGATCAGTGAATTTTAAATAATTCACAAATACAAAACAATTATACAAAGTTATAAAGTTTATACCCGATTTATCCCATGTAGGCAATCATCCAACAAAATGTTGAGGTCGCCGTTATAAAAAGCGTTCAGCAATTTAACGTACACCTACACGGACGACAACGACGATCAAATGACGACAACTACGACGAATAGGACGGGAACGACTAATACTAACGCACGGGAAAAAGAATGATACAATTTATACAAGGGACGCGGGATGGTACAATTTAGTTAACGAGGGAAGGGAGTCTCTGTGGTCTAATCGATCTGATGCAATAATCACAGAGCTGACAAAAAATCGGACAAATACCTTAAATGTAAATGATCAAACACACTTATAAACTAACGACGATGTTGACTCGATGTTGGAAAATGGTAACGGAATGGTAACGGAATGGTAATTGGTTGAATCTCGACGACTTGGGTGGTCTCACACACACCACACCGTTCGTTGGCGGACTTACGCGGGGCAACAAAAACTGGTGACCCTTGACTAGGAGTCTCGTAGATAACACAAAGTTGCACAGGACAAGTAGATTACACAAATAATAAATAAATAACTCACAAAACGATAATTGTTTGATGAAAGTAATTTATTACTGGTACCGTCGAAACAAATTATTAATAATAACAACAATAAGTATGGCAACTGTTTATGCCGAAATGGCGAACGTAAGGTTTATTTTTCATATGTAATTAGAAAATAATGATTTCGTTGTCGCATTGGCAGACGTAAAATATAAACGAGACACGAAGAGAACCGTATGTGTTCTGGTAAAACGAAACAGACGAGAGAACGAAAAATACGGGTGTGATTATTTGTTTACAAAAAGAAAATAATTCATGATACGAAAACAGATGATAAATATATAAAGACAATTTAAGTATAAATCATAATAATAATAATTTAACAATTATATTACACTAATTAAAATTCACACGGGACGAGGAACAGATAAGGATGGGTCAATGCCGCCGTGCTCAAAAATTTAAAAAAAAAATTTTAAGTGAATTATAGGGTCCCCATTTTGATCCTTGTGTCTCTGCGTTATACATAAAACATAATGACATCAACATGATTGACGTTTGTTTTGTAATAGTATAAAAGGTTGATAATAATTAATACTTAATTCAATGTAATATATCTCACTATTCTTGGTATACTTTTTTTCTAATATTATAATAATAAATAAAAAAATACTTAGTTATAAAATAAATAATATGTATAGGTATAAAGTTACATCCAATACATATTTATTACACTTTTTACATGATAAACTAACAATTATACAGGTAAAAATAAATTGCATGTATATAAGGAATTTATTTTTAAATATAAGGGTAAAAAACAAAAATTAAATCATTAATATTTTATATAAATATACCATAAAAGGTTGATAATAATTAATACTTAATCCAATATAATATATCTCACCTTTTTTGTAAAACTTTTTTTCTAATATTATAATAATAAATAAAAAAATACTTAGTTATAAAATAAATAATATGTATAGGTATAAAGTTACATCCAGTACATATTTATTACACTTTTTACATGATAAACAAACAATTATACAGGTTAAAATAAATTGCATATATATAAGGAATTTATTTTTAAATATATGGGTATAAAACAAAAATTACATCATTTATATTTTATAATAGATGTTAATATATGTTGGAATAACGTCTTTGAAGTAATCATCATTATAACCATGGCTAAATATATAGGTATGTCAGCAACTTTGTGATACGCAGGTGTCATGGCGGTCACTGGCAGAGAATTCATTATCAATTATTATCATAACACATAACAGTAATGATTGGTCACACGTGAATAATGAGTGAGATATTTCACATGATTTCAGCAGGAAATAATAATTTACTTTATGGATCACTGCCAGCTGAGATTTTCTTTCATGAAATATCATAGAATAATAATTCATGCGCAAACTATAACAACATTTTACAAAGCTGCTGACATATCTAAATATTTAGCCATGTTATAACCATAAGTTGGTGTAGTGTACCCAGGTGGTTAACTAATAATTGTTAATCAATAATATATATTTATATAATATTAAATAACGATTTTATGTTTCTAAAATAATAACAACTGCTGTTGTTATTCAACACAGAGCGCACCCTACTAGTGGGCGAATTAATATCCCCGGGTTTAAAAAAAAACAATCTCTTAGACAATATAAAAATTTAGAGATTTACAATAACAAAATGTTTACGCAGTTTAACCAGACCATAAAAGGAGCGACATCATTTTGGAACAAAGTACGAAAACAACATTGTAGGTACTGCTATCCGAAGAAGGTCCAATAAGGAGATTTGGTAGTAGTAAACATCCTTTCCACTCCCTTGGTCTACTAATATAAATACTAGATGTAAACTAACTTAGATTTAGATTTTTACTATATTCTTAATGTCAAGACGTCTGTGCACGTTACTTAAATCTCAGGTAGATACAATAAGTATCTATCTTCAAATTTCATTTATAATTTTGGTGTGTGATTTTTTTTATGTTATTAAAAAGTTTAATTAATTAATTTAAAAGTCTTAAAGTTTATTCTATTCAACCTCGAAGTAAATTGCAACATCTTACAGTGTCACTGACTTCGTCGCTTAACGTAGAACGTGTTACTTGTAGGTTCATTACATTAGTTAGGATATGTAATATTGTAAATATTCTAATTAAAATATTATAAATCAACGTATGTCATAAATGAGCCCTTAAATTCAAAAAGTAGTCTTGTTTAATAATCATATTAATAGTAATAATAATTATAATCATTAAAAATTCTATGGTAACAATATTGTCTACCTATGGACAAAGACAAAACAACTAGCGACGAAAATGAACAGAAGATCAAAGTGGATAAAAAATGAAAAATGATAATAAACATTGTTAATCATAGTAGTTAAGGACACATATAAAATACTAAAAAATTGATGTATACCTTTAAAACCAAAATAAGTCGTACAATGAAATTAAAGAGTTTGAATGAAATACCCATCCGCAGGATCATCGATGAATTTCTTTTTGTCAACCGCCAGTTCGGGTCTAGCGACACCAGTTGAACATTCAATTACAAGAATTTCTGGATTTAATTAATTACTACAGACAATATATACCCAACTTATTTACTTATCAACAATCCAAAGTCCTATTTCAAATTTGTTGAGGATATATGTAACGTGAATGTACTATGAATATAAAAAAAAAATGTCAGTGAGCATTTGGTAAAATTAAAAGTGAAATAATTTCTTATAGAATTCTTAAAATCTCAATCCAAATAAAACGACAATTCTTATTTATAAATTGTAATACATTATCTTATGGTGTAAGTACAGTATTATTACTAAGAGCCAAATGGAATAAAAAATATCCGGTAGAATTCGCATCAAAGACCTTAAAATCAGTAGTAAAAAATTATAGCCAAATAGATGAAGAAGTTCTTGTGATAATATTTAGAATAAAATAGTTGTGAACACAGTTTATTATAAAATGTGATTGTAAACTATTAGTAAAAATATTTGATCCTATAAAAAAAAAATGTAATATTTATATATATATTTGATTCGTTACAGCTTGCTTCTATCTAAAAGATAATTAATAATTAATAGGAACATAATATCATATAATAATATAACCTCTATTTTTTATAAATTCATCTAAAACAAAAATGTATTTTTTAACATTAATACTATAATTCATGAAAAAAAACTTAGAATAATTGTGGAATTTGTTAAATAATTAACGTAAATATTAATTTGTATATTCGCGGTATCAAGTTAAATTCATTTGTAAATTATTATGATTTATTGATCGTAAATTAAAAACAATGTTGCTGTATAATTAATTATTATCATCATCAATATTATATTGTCAACTATGAAGAGTTAAAAAGAGTTTATTAAAAAATAATTAATATAGGTAATTATACTGATAAAACGTTTATTATATATTTATTAATAAATTATTTGTTATGGCTTAGCACGAAAAATAATCTAATTAAAAAAAAAACACTTCTAAATTATTTAATTGAATTTACTGTCTTTATTAACAGATAGACTATATTATCATTTAATATCAAGACTAAATGCACACCGCTCGAATTATAAAACTGTGTCAAATTCAAGGCATTTAATTTATAAATTTTTTTTTTTTTAATTTATGTTGGAAAGCTTTTAACAAAAATGACGGAAAACGGCAAAATTTTACAGAAATCATAATTTTGATGAAATTGAATTGAGATTTTTCATAATAACTAATGCAGTTTCGAACATTGGTACTTAAATATTTTTAGTAGATAATTTACACACGTGATAAAATTTTGGAACGTATTATCAATATAGAATATCATATTATTTTGAGTTTCACTCTTAATCCATTTTTAATGCAATATCATTGCAGATCGTTAAATTCAAGTTAGTTACTATAGTTAGTTATTTTGTCATCAGTTACCTACTGTACTTATTTATTTTTCATCTCAGAAATAAAGGCATACACTCTCTCATGTTAATAGATATATCAATGGCTTCAAATATCTAACCTAACGTGTGTTATATCAATAGACAGTTAAAATAAAATTATAATCTGGAAATAATAGGCAAATAACCTTTTTAAGAATAACACATGAGATTACATAAAATTAAAAATAATAATTACAATAAGATAAACATATTTCCGTTGGTAGGTTTTCTACAATCCATAAATATTAAAGTCAATAATTAATGCATTATTTATAACTTTATAAAATTAATTGTATTTATTTTTAAATATGTATAACGAATGTTATATACATTTTAAATTTATATTATAAATTGATAAACATTTGTGTATATGCACAAAACTAAAAATAAATCCGAAGGATCAGTGAATTTTAAATAATTCACAAATACAAAACAATTATACAAAGTTATAAAGTTTATGCCCGATTTATCCTATATAGGCAATCATCCAACAAAATTTTGAGGTCGCCGTTATAAGGAGCGAGCAGCAATTTAATGTACATAATTTAATCCTACACGGACGACAACGACGATCAAATGACGACAACTACAACGAATAGGACGGGAACGACTAATACTAACGCACGGGAAAAAGAATGATACAATTTATACAAGGGACGCGGGATGGTACAATTTAGTTAACGAGGGAAGGGAGTCTCTGTGGTCTAATCGATCTGATGCAATGATCACAGAGCTGACAAAAAATCGGACAAATACCTTAAATCTAAATGATCAAACACACTTATAAACTAACGACGATGTTGACTCGATGTTGGAAAATGGTAACGGAATGGTAATTGGTTGAATCTCGACTACTTGGGTGGTCTCCCACACACCACACCGGTCGTTGGCGGACTTACGCGGGGCAACAAAAACTGGTGACCCTTGACTAGGAGTCTCGTAGATGACACAAAGTTGCACAGGACAAGTAGATTACACAAATAATAAATAAATAACTCACAAAACGATAATTGTTTGATGAAAGTAGTTTATTACTGGTACCGTTGAAACAAATTATTAATAATAACAACAATAAGTATGGCAACTGTTTATGCCGAAATGGCGAACGTAAGGTTTATTTTTCATATGTATATTTCCTATAAATACATTTTTCGAACTCGAGGAGTTTTATATCAATTTAGAGTGCTCTCATTTCGTTGAAAAATTTCCCTAGCGACATTTGTTCACCTAATGGGGGAAATATTAAAGAGATTAATAGGTCACTTTGTAATAATCACTATCACTACCATGAGAGTCTGCTATTCCTTATTTCATATCTATCTCAGTGGCATGTACTATCTTTTAAAGATAAAAAATAATCATTGTATCCGTAAAGTACTATCATTGAAATTGACATCTCAGCAGTGAAGTAGTAGTAGTTCTAAATCATAGATAATAAAAGATCTTTTATTATCAATAAATGTACTGGATACCAAATATCATGCTGCTGAGAAGATCTCGTGCGCACACTACCGCACTCTCAAGTCGCGATAAAACATATTGATTAAAATATAATAAACGATGAACAAATAGTTCATAATGAAGGTAGGGAAAAAACCAAACTAAAATTATTATTCGCAACAAAACTATAAAAATACCAACAATTCCCCTAAAAATACAAATATTAGTAAGATTATTACTCTCTAGAATGCTTTATGCGATTAATAAATTACCTATAGTCCGTACCACGAGAGAACGCATACGGCGGCCGACCAAAACTCGTCATTTTCGCGCACGAGTGTCCCCCTCCACTAAGCAGTCTTAAGCCGAAACAAGTCGATTGCTATCGGAGCTGGTCGGTTTTCGGTTGGCGCACGTGTATACAGGCTGATTGTTATTAGCTAATTGTTGTACATATTGTTTTTAAATCAATCGTAAGATTTTGTACAT
>CM023358.1:62447317-62509031 GCA_013282895.1 Eriosoma lanigerum
GCAGTATTATTTATTATTTGTAAAAATTGTTGTACATATTGTTTTTACAATACAATTAATAAAATACTTATTTACAATTTCATAACCAAAAAAAAATTTTTTTTTGCTCCAAATACGCATCAACTGATATACGTGAATACGTGATTGCGCGAGCGCGTAATAGTTTAATTGTTTGAGCCGCTGTATACACTAATCAGCTGACTTTCGTATGCGTTCTCTGGTGATATGGTGGGAGAAATTTGGCCTCGGAACGACGGAGCGCGATCATTTGGATGCGCGAGCCGTATGCGTTCTCTCGTGGTACGGACTATAATATATTATTGGTCATCATTTTATTTATATTTGTTTTTTATAATATCTTTCTAAATTGTATAGAAAATAATAATTTCTAAAACTATGACTATTTTTGTAAATACATATGTACCTATAGCATATAAATTGTATAATTTGTAATGTGCAAAATGCTAATTACCTCAAAGAAATAATTGATTAATTAAACCATATTCTATTAATTCATACTAACCGTCATTATACCTAAACTTTAAATAATTAACGTAATCTAAAACAACTAAAACAAATTGTTAATATTATTTTGAATCTTTATTTATATATTATCTGTACTAAATCTCCTTTTCTATTCTGTTATTCAGTAATTGAAGAAGTAAATTTAACAAATTTTGATTTATTCAAGTCTGACTACTTGACGCTTCTGACTATTTACAACATAAATTATTTTTTACATTATAACTTAAACTATAAATAGTTGATCTTTGAACCAGTAACAGTTAAAATATCAGTTGAAGTTGAAGGTAAAACAGTAGAAATTAAGCTACATGATAAACAGTATCAATTATATACGAGTATGAATAATACAAAATAAAGATTAATAACATTAAATTAAAAGTAGATGGATTGATATTACAAAATTATACAAGTTAAGTTGTAGATATATTAGGACATTTGGAATTTAAGTAGTAAATATTATACATAAAAACAAAGAATTTATGGAAAAATGATTCGTACTAAAAGGAAAATGACCTTTGTTATTAAGAAAAGAATTGTTGCAATATATAGATATGTTATCAAATTTAATATAAATATGAATATAACAAAAAAATGTAAGTTAGCATTTGGTAAAATTATAAGTGAAATTATTTCATATAGAACTCTTAAAATCTCAATCCAAATAAAACCACAATTCTTACTTATGTACTCTTACATCATCTTATGGTGTGAGTGTTATTACAAGGAAATAAATGGAATAAAGAATATTCGGTAGAATACGCATCAAAGATCTTAAATTTAGCAGTAAGAAATTATAGCCAAATATACGAAAAAGTACTTGCAATAATATTTGGATTATAAGAATTGTGAATACAGTTTATTATAAAATGTGATTGTAAACTATTGGTAAGCATATTTGCTCCTAAAAATAAAATATGCAATTTATATATTTGATTTATAACTTGCTTAGAAAGTTAAAAGGTAAATAATAATTAATAGTTAGTTAATACAATATAATAATATAACCTGTCTTTTCAAAAACTTTATCTAAAACGAAAATTTATTTTTAACATAAATACTATTATTTATATAAAAAAAAAGTAAACTTAAGCGGGAATGTCGATTGTGGACGTTCCTCCTTCGTCCCTTCGGTCCTCGGAGAAATTAGTGCTTTATTATACTTAAGATTTGAATGCAATGATATTGTATTAGAAAATACGATTCTGAGCGAAACACAGTATATTACAATATGCTTTACTGATAATCCATTCCAATTCGTGTATAAATTAAAAATGTAAAATTAAAATAAATTTTGATTTCCTACGAACTAAACTTATTTAGTTATCAAGAAATAAAATAATAAAAGCGTAATTTCGCCGATTTTTAAAAACTCTTATTTTAAAAGCTTACAAAAATAAATTGTCAGTCACGATTATCAAAATATTTTTTAAAAACATTAAGTCGTATATATCTAGACATCGATCAAATTTTCAAATCAATAAAATAAAAACTGCAGGAAATATTAAACATTATTGAAAAAAAAGCCAAAATTCTAGTTAGTCAGAAAATCAAGCAATGGTTTCTAAATTTTTTCTTGTAATGAAGTTCACCTAAGTAAATAATCAAATAATTTTCAAGACACTATGATTAAAACTCAATTATTTATCACGAAATTAAAAAATTTTAAATTTCAGAAACGTTATTTTGCCGATTTTTGCCATATTTAGTAATTTTTCTTCTCCCAAGGAGAAGCTTTTGAGAATTTGGAAAAATGAGCTAAATAAAGTACCAACTAGATGCAATTTGCTACCGAAAATATAATCTACTTGTGGTAATCGGACTATTATTTCTACCCGAAAAAGTGTCTTCATACATAAAAAAAAATATAATATTCATTACAACTAAAATTATTCAAATTTTAGAAGCTTATAATATAAAGTTGCAACTTACAATTTTCAAAAAATGTTGTAAGAAGATTAAGTAGTATATGATTATACTTGGACAAATTTTTCAAAGGGATAAAATAAAAATTGCCGAAAAAATTAAACATTTTTGGAAAAAAATTCAAAGTTCAATACTGGGCCAAATAATCAATCATTCCGTACCACATATGTATATTACCTATGTTAATACTCAAAAAAATTTTCAAGTCCTTAAGATCAAAACTCAATTAGTAATCACAAAATTAAAAAACTTAAAATAACAGAAACCGTAATTTTGCTGATTTTCGCCTCCCTAGGAAAAACTTTTGAGAAATTCGAAAAATGAGCTAAATAAAGTACCAACTAGACACGATTTTCTACCGAAAGCATACTCTACTTGTGGCAATCGGACCATTATTTCTACCCGAAAAAATGTCTTCATACATATAAAAAAAAAACCATCTTTGTAAAACCAATACATTCTTCGCTTCGCTCAGAATCTAAATTTATGGTTTTACTATATTTATAATTATAAATAATAGTAAAATAAAATATATATAAAATAATAGTAAAAATATTGATACATTTCTAGTATAACAAAAATTGTTTAGGTTTAGAAAATTGGGAGGGACTGAAGTAAAGTTATTCCAGCCCCACCGATATAAAAATAAGTATTGTCAATAAATGAGTTGCATACAAATTCTGAAACATGTATAAATTTATACAAATTACGTACTAATTTAATTGCGCACTAGAATTTTGAAAAATGTGTGTTTAGTATAATGAGAGGGGCTGGGGTAACGTTATCTTAATAATTGAAGCCAATACAATTTTATACCGAAGTACAATAGTATTTACTTACATTTCTGCAAAAAGATGTATTGCAAATTTTGTAAATTAACATAAGAATAATAATATAAATAAATCTATATCTATATTCGTCTTGTATTTCTGTAAAATACAATTATTTTTAATTGTAATTTTTAGCTTAATATAAAGACTTCGACAAATCTCGAAACACGCGTATTCGAAAAGTAGTTTTTGCGAAAGAACGAATAACATGCAAATTTTGAAAATAGTCATGCAAATTCATGTAGTGCATGCTAAATATTGGCATAAAAAAATTTAGTATAAACAAACTTTAACTCGTGGGCGGTGCTGGTATGACGTCACTCCAGCACGCCCATAAACTTTCTGTTTTATTGGCGAGAATAACATCATGCAAATTCATGCTAATTGTTGGTACATAAAAAAAGTCAAATTTCGAAATGGGTGGTGCTGGTGTGACGTATTTCAAAATAATACCACCAGTGATATTGTACGGATCGAAAACTTGGGCACTGAGGAAATTAGATGAAAATAAGTTCTTGATGCTAGAAAGGAAAATATTATGAAAGATCTTCAGTCGTATAAAAGGTGACATCACAGGAGAGTGGAGAAAAATAAAAATAGAGAGGTACAAGAAATTTTTAAGGAAAATAACATAGCAGAGACGATCAAGAAAAGAAGTTTGTGATGGGAAAGTCATGCAATCCAGAACACTTTACTAAGAATGATGCTGGAACAGAATCCAGTAGGAAAATGACCCTTGGGAAGACCAAAATTGAGATGGGAAGATATAGTTAAGAGGGATGTAGAAGACTTAAGAGGCAGAACAAACTGAAAGGATTTGACGATAAATAGAGATGACTGGAAAATTGGTTGTGAGACCAGCGGCCGATTAACCCAAAAGAAAGAAAGAAAGATAACAAAATAATAGGTTAATCAATAATTTAACTAATTAAGTCAATTATGTAACTAATTATGATATGTTTGAATAAAAAAAAAAATTAAAAAAATAACCTCCAATATAGGTAAGCGGAATATATGATCTACACACATACATAATTATATTAATTGATATTAATATGTTTATTAAATACAAGCGAAATACGTGATCCGTAAAGAATTAGATATTATTATATCAATCTTTAACTTTTGACTCTTGGACTCACTACCCCAAAACCCTCTGACCATCAAGAGGAAGATAATAACGTTTAAAATTTACATACCCAACTTTATCTACATACTACATAAGGTCTACCCATTTCCCTACTTATTTTCACGTTATTACGCTATATAACTTATTTACAAAATATTTTGAAAAGAGAAAGTCAATTTTTTTTATAGATTTCAAATATTTTATATTGATTTTTGATTTTTGTGTTTCTAAAAGTCTGAAGACACTTTTTGGGGTAAAAATAACTATTCCAATTACCACAACTAGGGTATTCTTACAGAAGCGAATTGGTGTTATATATAGCACATTTTTTAAATATCTCAAAAGTTTTCCACGAGAAAAGCAAACCTTCTAAATATTGACGGAAGAACGGCAAAATTCAAGGAAATCGTAATTTTGACATAATTGATTTTAGATTTTAGATCATATTAACTAATTCAATTTTGAACGTTGTTACTTGAAATATTTATGAATTTTCTCATAGGTAATTTAAACACGTGGCAAAATTTTGGGACGTATCTATTATCAGTATAATATTTTGTTTTATATTGAGTTTCGCTTATAAACGTATTCTTAAATGTAATATCATTGCATTAAAATTTTTATTATAATAAACCAATAATTTCTCCGAGGACCAAAGTGACGGAGTAGGAACGTTCATTATTGACCTTCCCGCTATTTTTGTATTATTTAAATAATTTATTTTTATAAATAGTTAAATCTTATTAATATCTAGTAAGTTGTTAGGCAATTGTTTTAAATTTGCTTATATTTTTGTATACAGTACAATTAATAACACAAAAAGTAAACTGTAAAACAAAAATTATTTTATTGTTTACTAATATGAATAAAATATTTCTAAAAAATTAATTTCATATAATTTTAAAACCCTTGTCAATTGTATAACTTAATATGATTATGTACTAATAATCAATCATAACAATTAAAATAAACGCAGCGAAGAAATCCAATTAATACAAAATACACAAATTCAGATATTCGTAATAATTTTAAAATAACACCATATTTTAATATACCTAGGTAGATAATTAAACATGATTAATACAATGTTATCTATTAAATTATACGTTAATAAATCAGTTAAAACATAAATTACACACAGATAGAATAAATGTTCTTAACATATATTCGAATGTACAAGAAGAATATAATATGAATTATACTAATATTATATAATTTACTATTCATATTATAAAGGTATTAACTTACTATTTTCATCTTTCACTTTTAGAATTATATTTCTTTCTATAACATATTGTGTTTTAACATTAAAACCTTTATTACAAGAGTCCTAATAATTAACAAAGCATGCATTAAGTATAAATGTATAATGGTGAAATATCAGAAAACTTATATCTCTCCAATGTTTAACCTAATATTTTGATTATTTGACAATAAATTGCTCTATCGTTGGTAAGGAATAATTTTGTATTAGATAGAAATGGATATGCACTAACCAATCCACCCTGACAGATTACGACTTTCAATTTGTATGTCCTGACAGGATCAGCTGAAATATATTCAAATATCTATTCGAGCTAAAGTTCCGCGTGTCGACAATGGAGCTTGCCGATAATAAGCTATTGCTAGTGATGTTAAATTACCAAAAACCATTTTTAGAAGAATATTCTCTAATTGGAAACATTTTGATAATTTTTTTGCTTTCTGTTTCAAATCGGTTTAAAACAATCAAAGACAGCAAAAATTAAAAGATAAAAGACTTCAACGATGATGGAAAAGGGTTGTCCGTTTCGTGCAGTGTATGTGTGATGAAGTATTATTAAATTAATATACAACAGATCGGGACTTTTTGACATAAAAAATTATTTGTTTTGAAAAATATATATAATACATTTTTTAAAATAGTATTAAAAATCGTTATATTTTAATATTATAACGAAGTTTTAACAAATAATAAAATCTTAAAAATGTATAAAGATGAGTCATATCAATACTGTATCTCATCATCCATTGCTCGTTTTTGAGGTAAGTTGATCGAGAAAAAAAGACGCTAAAGTTAAAAGTGTAAATCCTGAGAGATCTCTTTTATACTTTCTCAAAAGTAGTGCTCGATATCGTGATGGTATTAAGAGTATTAAGAGAAGTACTGAAGGACCTTTTACAACATGTACGTTTCTTTAATTACTTGCTTGACAGTTTGAGAATTGGAACCATCAACCAGTAAAAAATATCTGTTATATACGTCAAGCATATTGCGTGGTGTATACAATTGAAAATATTATTTTCTAAATTTCACACTTATATGTCCATACAAACCATAATCAGTGGTCAGTAAGGCTGTACTGAATACTTACATACATTTAGTTAAAAAAATATAATTAAAAATAATGTATAAAACAAAGAAGTGGAAATTGTAGTTTATTTACAGCAAAACGAGTTGCCTAAATGCCTAAATAAAGAAATTATAAATAAAATTATAGATATCTAAATCCCAATGAAAGTCGTACATATTAAAGTATAAATGTATACTACTAATATTAAAATATAAATTATTATTATCGTATATTTCATAGAATTATAAACTTTTAAATTTGACAAAACATGTTTAACGGATTAAATATAGTTTTTTTTTTTTACAATATTATAATAAAAAACTGAGAGAATCGTTTATTAATATATAGTGTTAAAACTAAAACAAATAATTTGTTCTTTTATGGTAGCTACAAGGTTTCATAATAATTTATTTAGAAATAAATTAAATACCATTTTAGTATTTGTATCATATATTTATGTTAAATTAAACAATTTACAAATTCAACACTATTTAACTTATGGTCACAACAAGCTCTAGCAAATTTTTCTATTTACTAATATGATTAGTCTAGGTAAATAGAATTGCACTTATTGGAGAAAGATATAGATGACATAATAGTAGAGATATTCGTTTATTACACGTCGAATATGTGTCATTGATCCATTTATCAATCCAAGGGAATTCTGTGCATTTCGTGATACATTTGGACGTTCCCCGATATTATAATAGTACTGAGTCTGACAGAAGATCTAAAGCAGACAATAGTCAGATTAAAAATATATATAATGGAAGACTTAAGGACAACACACATAATGTATATGATCTATAAAATTTTCTGAATTTTCATTCGCAGTGTTCTAGTCGCACCAAATTAAAAAAAATTATACCTTTTATTATACATTTTGTTAATAAAAATTAGAAAAAAGATAGTCGGTTTATCAGTAACTCCGACGAGTGGCCCCGATAATATAAAATATAAATGATATAAATTAACTTTCCAGTAAAATATTTTTGAAATAAATTTCTAAGTTTCTTTTATTTCTGATTAAAAAAATCTGTCAAGCCAGGTCTAGACTAGTACATATTTATGCATGCGTTTTATTCGAAATCGCAATTTTGTACAGCGGATCGATAAAATGTTGATAATGTAGACGGCACGCAATATGAAAATGCTTGGTTTGGCCATTTGATAAAAACGCACCGGCTTACTGTCCGTTTTCAAAGGTCCGGTGAAAACGCATAGTGTGGCCGGATACTTACAGTTAATTTAATAATTGTTTACTGCTTACACCTACTTATTATATAAGACAATATATGATATTCATAATATATATATAAATATAATTTATATCAGACAAAGTATAGGGTTTTAAAACTATTGTATTTATTTGAATGTCAACAAAACCAATTGATAGAGTGTTGTTATTTTCCCAAAATCTATATTGAAAGCGGTCCACCGACAATAAATTATTATATAACTATATCCCTCCATAATTATTATGTGCAGCAACAACATATATCCTAATATCCTAACCATTAGGGTTTACTACACCTATGTCTTGCAACAATATGATGTCACTACACAACTATATTAATCGATAGGTAATACATTTTGATGGTCTCAAAATCGTTTTATTATGACGCTATTACCGAATTAGTTTAACATGGATAAAAAAGTGAATACTACTTACTTCCACAATCTATAATTTCTGTTGCGTTTAACAAAATGTCATGACCAATAAAAAAACAAAATTATGTTAATAAATTAGAAAATAATTTCACTGTTAATTCTTCAACAATTATTAATGGTTTCTTTTAATCAATAAGATGATCAGGTGATCTTATGTGTTCGATTTCAGAACAATGACTTGTATAATTTCATAGGCTACTGAGAGAATTAGAAAAGGAAATAAGAATTGTATTAAATATGGTAGTTTTTACTAACCCAGCTAAACATTTCATAGTGGGATTAGGATAAGGCAATTAAATGGGAAGAAAAACGATTGTGAATTGCTAAAAGAATAATATTTATTAAAAATAATTTCGCGATATAATTCTATATTGTATAACTAAATAATTGTTTTTTTTTAAATATATACTTAAATTGGAATGATAACTGTAAAAATTTAACTTACCAGGATTTGAATTCTCTAGAATTGTATCTATAACGATAAAATAAAGTTAAATATTTAAATTCATGTAAGTTAAAGGATTAACTCATTGTTTAGTTATAGTTTGGATTCGGACCTATAATAATACATTAATAACATTTATTCATCCTTTCATCTTTGCTGTTATTACTTAAAATTCATACCTAGATAATTTATTAACTTATTTCAAGTATTATTATCCAACTAGTTTGCAGTTAAAGTTTCGTAAGCAATCAATCTGTGGTTAATAATATACTATCGCGAGCAATTGTACTTTTCGTCAATTTTTGAGTGTCGCACTTATCTTGGTTTTACTTATTTTACACTATTCGTATGTAGTAATATTTGTGTGCGAAATTGATACCATTTTTGTAAAATAAAAACTAAAAATATCTAACTTAATTTTTATAATATTGTATGTGTTGCACAAAGGCTGTCATCAAAGTAAATTATATCATTTTTTATATCCCCAAAATATTTATTTGCTAGTATCTGAAATATGTCTGGAATTGATGATAATTCAAATGGTGTTCTTAAAAATTTGAAATAGTTAAAATAGCTACATCCTAAAAGTGCAATAATTGCTTGTCTGTGTTTAAAAAGGGCTCATTTTATAGAAGGAAACGCTAAGAGATAAATTATACCTCGGCGAATAAATTAATAGGTTCTATTATTTGTTAACCGTTCCTACATAGGATGTCCAACTTCGCAAAGACCTTCAGTGAAGAAACATGCAAGACTGCCACTATCACACCATCAGCCACAACTACATCAGCTACCACCTTGTCGTTCGTCAGTACATCAGTTATCTGCACGCAATCTACCACCACCTCATGGAATTAGCAATGGTTGTAGGAGATAGTGAACAACCAGGTCGAGGGGCAACGACTGCTTGGGAGACCGTTTTGAATCTTTCCCGCTGATCCCACTCCAGGTGTGCTAGTCATCGGTGAGCGAGTTACAACAACATCCAGCTTTGTGGGGGGGCATTCTTCATGGAATAGCAAACATGCATAGCAAATATGCTATCCTTACCCACCCAGAGGTTTTCAGGTCCTCCCATGTTACCTCCAGATTCACGATTGAAAGGACAACCAAGGGGTTCATGAGGGTAAACCGGACCATAACACCTGGTGTTTGTTACCAAACTCCACATGCTTTTCAAAGAGAGCAAGGACGATTTGGATCAGGTTCAATAAGGACAGACATTTTTAACCCCATGGGGCAAGTTAGACCAGTGACGCTCAAAAGGTCAAACCAGTCCAGACAATTGCAATCAAGACCTCCCCTAACCTAACCTATTAATACCTCCCCGTCAGCGAAGATGAAGTTGGCAGCTAGCTTAGAGAACTTTGACCGGCAAAGATGTCAGAGGTGGATAATGATTAGTTAGAAGAAAACGAGGAATGGTGTTCAAGTGAACGGCTTAGATAAATAAATCGTCTTCTTCATCAACATCACCAAGGAGGATACTGAAATCCCACCTACTTCAACTACTACTATATTTTAATTTATTTTAAAAAAAAATTGAATCTTTAATGTCAGAAAATTGTTTAAAAGTCACATTTTGACGATCCCGTGTTAATAATGAAATATTCAAAGTCGAATTATTAATTTTCTTTAAAAATAATTTTCAATTCATTGTCAATAGTCATTTAATAAAGACTAAATTTTTAAATTTATAAAATATTTAAAAAATTGTTCTATAGCGGCATTAAGGTCGATAATTGAATAAAATGAAAGAGCTTTTATATAAAATTGTTGTAAATATTGCAATATCAGCATCATTTTTATACCTTGAAGCAAAAAAGTAAGATATTATGAGTAGATAATATTTGGGTGAGATATTTCGAGAGAAAATCATTAAAACATTTGTTTCTTTACTTACTTTCACAGAGAAATATAAATTTCACACAATCTGAAGCTTTTAGTACATCTAAAATAAAAATAATGATCACATATTACAATAAAGCTATGTTTAATCGATTCCATAAACAAATACATTTAAGGTGGCTATCAATAATGAACATTTAAGATAAAATAGACTTAAAAACAAGTTTCAATATATTAGTTTTATTAAAAAAAAAACTCTGAAAACAATTTTCAATTAGATAATCATATTTTATCTAATATACGACATTATATTAGAATATGGTAATAATACATACTATTAAAAGCACCAGATACAGTATCTGTATAATTTCATTATTAAATATTATAATATTAATACAATTCTCAAAAATAATTTATTATTATCAACTAGAATCAACTATCAAGTAAAAATTATAATCCAATACTATATTTTCATTCAATTTAAATACACACCATAGAATTATTTAAAATTTTGAAATGAAATGTATATTTTAAAAATTAATATCGTACGTTAGTTAATTCTCTACCAAATAAAAACAAATGGTTTAAGATTTGATTGCATGAGAGTGTATCGATTGTTTATAAATTTAATAAAGATATGCTCAACAAATTAGGTTGAAAAGAGTGTCTATATACGATTAAAAAAATGTATAATGATTTATGCTGAAAAGTTCATTAACAGTTCAAATAATATCTATTACTACTATTGATTATTTTGCGATATACATAATATGAAAGAAAGAATCAATATTGTATATTATTATAATATTCACTCTTTAAATATACGGCATAAGAATAATTATGTACTTTAAACTTTTATGTTCATATAGATATATAGATGAGATTTATTTATTATTGTTATGTAAATTAAAATTTTTTATAGTATAAAAGTTCAATATAAAATAAAAAACATGTTTGTAATATAAAAATGTTTTTAAAATTAGTATTATAGTTTTCTTTTTTTTTTTATTCAATTTTAAAATATTAGACCAATGATTTCATCAACTAGAACTTCACAAAAATAATTGTTGTTCCTACATAGTTATCTTTGTAGGCATTGTTATGGCAATTATGTTAATAATTTGTTATTCATTTCATAATGTAATCGTTATTATTACACACAGTGGCGTGTCATACATGTGTGCAATGTGTGCAAATGTCACGGGCCTTTGGTTAGCGGGGCCCATTATTACTCAACGTCCCAGAAAAAAATTCAATTATGTAAGAAAAAGTAAAAATATTGTTCACAATTTCACATAGTTCTCCTTTTCTCAATCTGATATCAATATATCATTGTCATTGTGTCAAATTTGATTAGCTTTACTTCTGCGAAACAAATAATAATTTATGGTGACTAAACATTATTTATTTAAATTAGTCACGTCAGCCCATTGTACTTAACATAACTTGAACTTAGTTTTAAACGATGCAATGAATTCATTAACGGATGTAAAAGCTTTCTTTGGACTTGTAGAAAAAATTTATAGATTTTTTTCGAACAGTATTAAATATGGGCAATTACTTTTATCTTTAGAGTCATCAGGTATTTCAATTAGATTAAAAAGATTATGTAATACTCATTGGTCATCAAGATGTGATTCTTTATTAGCTATTTTACATCGTTATATCGATATTTTAAAATGTTAATCACAAATAATTCTTAAAAGCAAAAATAAATTTGAATTTATGAACCAATATTTATATTATTTAGAATTAAAAAGTGAAGGTGGCCCTTTTTTTACTTTTGCACACGGGCCCATCTTTGAGATGAACCGCCACTGATTACACAATATAATATATTATAAAAAATTAGCTCTAAAATATTTTATTGAATACTGAAATAACATTTTATAAGTTCATAATTGTTCGTTTAGCCTTACCTACACATTGCTTAAATGCAAGCTGAAGTGGATCTGGAGATTGCACTAAAATTTGTATTGCAATATATTCTAATTATTATAGTTAATAACTCAAATTAGTCAATGTCTTTTAACTTTTTAATTAACTCTGCCATGAGTAAAAGCAATTAGGATCTCAATAAATTCAAATGTATATGAAATGAATTTAGATCAAGAAAATAAATATTTTTAAGAAAATAAAATCACCATTAAAATTTTTTACCATAAATATATTTATATAAGTAAAAATATAAATAAGAAATGTTTAGTTTATAGTTTCATTCTTTGTAACAAGAGTTATACAATATTTAAAACAATATTTTTATTGTATATTTTACTAATATGTTTCTTTATTAAATTCCTATATTGTACCTATTATGTACACGTTAATGTGGGTCCATACCCCAAAAGCTTAGTCACCATATGATCATAAGATCCTAAGATCACCCGGTGGGAATTAAGTAGTGTTTCTGGAAAGAACCGTTTTATGTTTCCTGGAGGTTGAGGTATTCTTACTATCTAATATTTCGATTAACGAAATAGCAAAAAAAAAGGGTTTGATATTATTGCGGGGTCTCTAAAATTTAAATAATTTCCAAAATGGGTAGTATCATAAAATGTTTGAGAACCTCTGCACTAGTTCGTCAATGTGCTTTTGCTATGCAGCGCTATTATTACACGTCATCGGCGGCAACATGCGAATTTTTTAACAATGTTTTTATTCGTCTACTAGATGCCGCTAGTCATATAATATGTTACCACATTACAACTTTATTATACGTAATATCATTGATTATAGAATAAACAGATAGCCCACGGCATAGGGAAATATTTAGCTACTAATATTATATTTATACTGGACAATAACATAAATAATAATAACAATAATATATCAATTACTCACATCTCGTCGCCAACATGAATACGGAAATATTTTGATGGTGTTTCTTTAGAGTCATGTGTAGGAAATTTCTTATTTTATTTGCACATTGTTGTTAATGTTTATGTGTATATCCAATTTGTATAAAACATAGTGATTATGGTAAAATTATGGTTTTCTGAGGAAGTTTAGACAAATAATACTTCTAAATAAATTTAAAGTAAAGAAGTTCTACTGTGTTTTTATCAGATAAATTTTAATATCAACAATAATACAATTTGTTATAGTTGTTTAAAAATCAATAAAATATTTTTTTGAATCATCATTTTTTTTTAGTTCATAATATAGAATCATCTAGTACAAATAAAGACAATGAAATAACAAATTCAGAATCATTTTTTAAAATTAATAAAATACTAGAATAATGTTTATTTATGCAAATTTACAAACCATCTAAACGTTTCAAAGGAAAAAAATCATGACACACAACATAAAATATTAATTTTTAATTTTTTTGAATTATTTTACATTCTATAATCAATGGTAATATATGACGACGTATATTTGTGACATTCGTGTATCGTCGTGTCGAATTTGACCAAACATTTTTTTATTCGACGTAATTAATTAAATAATTTTTTTTAGTATATCATCTATTTAATTTTTTATGTTCAGAATGTCAAAATCGAATTTCTCATTAAAACTTAATTTTAGATTTTGAGGAAAGATTAGGTTAAGGGCGAAGAATGTATTGGTTTTACAATGTTGTTTTTTTTTCTTTTGTATGAAGACACTTTTTTTGAGTAGAAATAGTGGTTCGATTACGACAAATAGGGTATGCTTTCGGTAAAAAATTGCAACTAGTTGTTACTTTATATAACTCATTTCTCGAATTTCTCAAAAGTTTTTCCTTGGGAGAAGAATAACTACCAAAAAATAACGGAAAAACAGCAAAATTTACGGAAATCGTAATTTTGATGAAATTGATTTTAGATTTTTCATGATAACTAATACAATTTTTAACGTAGTTAGACATAGGTACCGCTAGAATAATTTACAGTGGGGTACATAGAAAGATAATTGAAAAGAATACCCAATTTACAGACGATATAATTAATAAATTTGCACAAAAACATAAGCGTCTTAAACTATTATTGTTCTAAAAATAATTTTTTTCTATTATACCTACTTTATATATTATGAATAATTAAAATAATTTCAATTTGTTTTCTTTATTCCTTGCTTTTTTTAAAATCTAAAGGGGTGTGTTATAATGGACTGTATAATAATCTTTATAAAAATTAGGTAAAATGGTAGCAACTAAATTAATACGCAAATTATATGACTGCCGTGTTTTAACGGCCTACTATTAAAACAAATAAGTAATATATATATATATATATATATATGTATGTATGGTGCACAAAAATGTGCTGGCTTCAAAGGAATAAAGTAAAAAATATAAAATAATACACATTTGATAATAAAATAAAACCCATAAAATTCGGTGACAATACAATCGACACGGCTGCATGGACAAAAACAAGCAATTGACGGTGATAGAATGTAATGCCGACGACGGCACCGGTAACGGCAGTATCGATAAACAAATAGTAATATCATTGATTAGAATAGAATAGAATAGTCTATTCTATAATCAATGGTAATATTAAACAGAAAAAGGTAAAAAAAACAATCAATATAGTAGTAACTAAGCCCTAAGGTATCACGGTAAAAATGGCAAATAGTCGTACACACACGACGACCGAACGACGACAACGTGGTAACGTTATCTGGTGACCACTGTCCCCTGATATAACGTACAAAACAGGGTGCAAGTGCACCCCCTAGCACCCCCCTTACAGCGCCCATGTAGATAGGTACTTATATAAAATACAAATAGAGTTTATACGAATTTACACTCGTGATAAGATTTTTACTAAAGATGGGAGTTCTGGTTTCTGGAACTATGATACAATAAAATTAGAGTGACCCCATTATGCTTAGATAATACATTCGTACATATGTACGATGTACGTGTACATATGTATTATCTAAACCATTATGTTTGGAATTGATACATGTTTTTTTTTTACTCATATCATAATATAATATGTACTATGTAATATATATATATATATAATACAAACTTTCATGATTTGCAATTAATGCATTTGAATTACCTATTGGTTTTTAGGCAAAACTTAACTTGCATAATTAGTAGAAAAAATAAATTTCACTCATAATACTGTATTAATACATATTTATCAATTTCCGATTAAAAAAATAAAATTTACATAATTAATAACATAAAACCATTGACTAGTATTTATAATCAATGATAAAACTCATGTAGTCCGTGTATTATGATATTTATATGAACATTATAAAAAAAAAATTATAAGTAATATCTACTATTTCTATACAAATTCATATTTATACATTTAATAAAATATTTCATACAAAATATATTTACCATGATGAACAACGTTGAAGAAAATGTAAAAATAAAAAGTGAATTTAACGAAAACTATTATGGAGGAATTCATGTTTAGTGTAAGTTAATAAAAACAAGACCGACTGGTATTAACGCTTAAGAAGGAATGATAATTTTTAAAAAAATGTTAACAGTTGTTCATAATTTGGTAAATACAAATGTATCAGTATATATTTACACAATATGGATTTTAGTCGCTTAATTAACGTAACACATTTTTTTACATTTAAGTACTTAATCATAATTATACGGTGTCACGGAACTCGGGTGGTTGCCGTTGTTTAGGTGGTAGGAGTTTTGGGGTTCAAATGTGAAACAACAACACGAAGCGAAGACGACTACTAATTAATCGTTAAATGATGTTTTACTAAGCGATCCTACACTTCAAGCCGATTTACAATTGATTTTATTACGTGCTCGCTTATCTAAATATATATTTATGGCTGATATTAAATAGATGTACAGACAAACTTCTATATGTCCTGAAGACCACAATTACCTTAAAATTTTATGGCGCTTCGAAAATGCTGGGCCTATAAGTACAAATCGTTTGTGTATTGTCACATATGACACATCATGTGCACCTTATCAAGCTCTCCGAACTTTAAAAGACCTTGCTGTGATAGAACAAAATCGTTTTCCTTTGGCCTCTTCTATTTTAAAATCAGATACATATGTCGATGACATTTTAACAGGTGCCGAAACGACTGAAGAAACATTAACAAAACAAAACAACTTATTGATATGTGTGTTCTAGGACAATTTGAATTACGTAAATGCGTGAGTAATAACGAAGATATACTTCATGCCATAGAAGACGATCATCGATTGATCACACCATCGGTGCTATTTGATGAAACAGAAAATAAAGGCGTAAAGATTTTAGGAATACAATGGAATCCAAAGGATTAGGTTAAGTTATCCTAAATATTGTAAGTTAATAAGTTAGAAGGTCGAATCCGGACGTTTTTCCTTCGTCCCTTCGGTTCTCGAAGAAACTACTCTTTATAGAGAAATTAGGAATCTAACACAATATGATACAATATTTTATACTGATAAGCCTTTATAAAAGATTACTATGTGTAATCTATCACTGTGAACTACCTATGAAAATATTTCTATCATCTACATTTTAAATTACATTATTTTTCATTAAAAATCTAAAATAAATTTGGTCAAAATTATGGTTTCCCTGGATTTTACCGTTTTTCCATTATTTTTTGGTACTTTTTGTTTTTTCAAGAAAATGATTTTGAAAAATTCAAAAAATGAAATAAATATAGTACCAACTATTTAGAAGCAATTTGCTACCGAAAGTACACCAAATGTTGTTTTAATCCAATAGTTATTTCTACCCGAAAAAGAGTAATTCTGTATCTGTATACATTATAATGCAAAATTTAAAATGGGTGGAAAAATAGTATTATTAATAGCAATTTATATTTTTTATCATGGAGAGTTTATACCAGTTTGACTCCCCCTCCATAAATAAATTATAGATGAAGAATAATTCAATTATTTATTACAATTACATAATTATTTTAATGAAAATTAAGGTAATCAAAAAAATAAAAACCCATTACTTTCTAAAATATCTAAAAGTTTATATCATTTAAATGTTATTCGTTCTGCCGTATCAAATCAAATAACATAACTTGTAAATTTAAAAGAAACTCATTATTTTGTAAAATGTTTTTATTTACTCATGTGTTTAGTGGAGCTTCGGTGCTTCTAAAAAGTGTAAACGTATTATTGCTGTTTTGTGTCGTTATAATTAAATAAACCATTTGGTAATTTGTACTAAATATTATATATACGATGTACCTATAAATTATAATATACAAAACCTATAGGTTTTTGAAAATTTAGAAAAATGGTTGTTCAAAAATTTTGGAAATCATAACAAACAATTATTTTTTATAAATTTCTAAAATTTGAATAAAATTCTAAAATTTGGAAAATAATTTTATAATTTTTTCTTCCTACTGAGTATGAGTATATGATTAGTTGTATACTCTAAGGAAACACCCTGTATAGATCTATACTAATCAGTAATCATCAAAAAATAAAATGTGACATTTAATAATATAATAATATAATATATGCTACAATTTATTCATCAAAAATGATAATATTAGGTTTTTTATATGGTAGTGCAACCATGTGCCATCAAAAATAAGATAATCTCATATATAAATCACACGAACATTTAAAAATTTAAAAACACGAAACAAAAATTATATGTGGTGCTTCAATAGCTGACTGAACAAGGTTTTTATGTGCCCCAAATGTGACAAAACATAACAAAAATAAATTAAAATTTTGTTACACAATAAGTATTCACAGTGAGCGACATAATAATACAATGATAACTGGCCAACAACAGAACAGAATAACAGAGTCAAACAATACAGAAACAAAATTAATAATGAATAATAATCATATAATATAAAAAATAAAAGATAATATTATTTACACAACTAATAACAATAACAGAAAATGGATTATAATAATTTTAATTAGGAAAATTTTAAAGTTGGTATTTTCAATGGATGGAGAGGAAGGAGAACAGGTTAACACACTTTTCCGTGTTCTAATATAAAACTGTTTGGGATATTTTGCGCAAATACTACCAACCTCCTTGAAGGAATTTCTTCAACAAATAGGTAACGGACATAGTTTGATCATTAGATGAATGAATGTCCCAGATGTTATAGTAATTGTGGTTATACGAGATTTTATATGGTTCTGGATGTAAAGTTTGAACTTGACCAGTTCGCTATTGTGTATGGTTTGAAAGACAAGGTTGTCTACTTACAAAAGTTTGCTGTCTTCCACCCACATTTTTCTTTGTTGTAAAATTAGAAGATACTCATATTTCCATCTCGACCAGACATGATGATGACCTTCACTAAATGTCATCTTTTTAACTTGGATAATGGTATGAATTGTAAATCCAGTTCAAGTAGTAAGGTGGTCAGTTCTAATGTCAGAAAATGACACAGAGTTAATACTTCCAAATCAGTAGGATTGCTACTCAATGGACATAATAGCTTGGAGTCCAAAGTTGCTTCAATCCCCGTAAGGTAGAAATGTATTCTGATGATAACCGGTGTAAACCAATGTACCGAAGAATTAGAAATTTTATAGACTTCACTTCAGCCATATAACCACATTTTGGTATAACATAATTATTTTTCTACGTATTTTTTAAA
The DNA here is from genome assembly GCA_013282895.1 of Eriosoma lanigerum. Lineage (NCBI taxonomy): Eukaryota > Metazoa > Arthropoda > Insecta > Hemiptera > Aphididae > Eriosoma > Eriosoma lanigerum. The sequence goes on from CM023358.1 coordinate 62,466,551, forward strand.
ATAATACATCAACTCTTACACTAAAATCTTTCATTTCTCCATATTCACATGTTTACTATTACTTTAATATACTTTTTTGGTACTACTTTTTTCCTCAATATCAATTTTAAATCCTTTCTTGAAACTCTATCATATGTCTTTTATAAATCTATAAAAACCATACACAATTTCTTTGTTTTCTCCACAATCTGTTTTATACAAAATATTGGTTCCATTGTTGATTTTCCTTGCATAAATACAAACTAATTCATGAATACTGTTGTTTTTTACTATTCATACTGTAGATACTATAGTCCTAATTCTTTTTTCTATAAGATTACCAAAACCTTCATACTATGAAGTTGTATAACTTTATAATTACCACATTTCAAATTAATTAATTATATAAAAAAAATACACATTTTCATAAAAATATACTTTATTTCAACAATTTTGAATTAATTAAGCAAATACAACCAATTTGTTGTATATAATGTTAAAAAAATAAAATATTTCATTTTCAGAATAAAAACAAATTATAAATATATAAATATTAACTATGGGATATGTCATTAAGACCAAAATAATAAAAAAGCATAATATAATGAAAAAAAAAACCAAGTGGAATAATAATAATTAGAAAATAAATTTTGTTCCTAACTAATTAAATAATATTATATTTATTATTCCCAATTTACCTTTCCAAACATTGACATTTATTCTTATAGGTAACCTTTTATATTTACAATGCAGTCGCATCCGGATGTCTTTCTACAATCATGCCAACTCCCTAAAATGTATTAAATAATTTATTTATATGTACTATATATTATATAATATTTCTATATACTATTCATTAAACAAAACTAAATAATTATAATAATTTTCATGTATCTAAAATTAATTATCTGTAATAAATTGTAACGGAATACTGTTCGTTCGTCTTCGGAACTATTTAAAAGCGAGTTGATTACAACAAAGGAAATTAAATTGAATACGCTAGAATGATATATCAGAATGAATCCAATCGAATAATGTAAATGGTACAACCAAATATCAAGGGAATTTGCCTATGAACCCATTCAGCAGCATTCACATTTGTTCCAGTTATCTTATGTAAATATATCCAATATATGTTTAATAAAAAATTAGTTACCTGTCCACCAGCGGCACAAGCAGCAATCAAACCGAATTGACCATCTTCTCTTACTAATCTGTTTGCAGTATGAACAGTTAAACGTACTCCTAATAATAATATTATATTAATTATAAAATAGAAACTTAAATCTTAAAATTCTAATTAGATATAAATTTACCAGTAGCAGCAAAAGGATGTCCAATACTTAATGAGCCTCCCCAATTGTTCCATTTAGACAAGTCTGGAATTCCAACCTTATCTTTTCTGTTCATATAGTTTTGGGCAAACCAGTCACTGTCCATAGCTTTTAAATTTGCCAAAATTTGTCCCTAAATTTAAAAAATAAAAAATAAATATCAATTTTTGTTTTCTGAAATATTGAAAATATTTTTTTTTTGATAAAACATACAGCAAAAGCTTCATGAACTTCCCACACATCAATATCCTTGACAGTCAGACCAGCTTTTGCTAATACTTTAGGCGTAGCATATGTTGGTCCAAGCAACAATTGATCAATAGGATCTTGAGCAACATAAGTAAAGTCTCTCAAGTAGAGCTTAGGTTTAAGACCTAATTGTTTGGCCTTTTCTTCAGTCATTATAAGACAAGCAGATGCACCATCAGTCTAATAGTATTCCCAAATAAATTAATACTATTGTGTTAGGCACAACCACAAATAAAACTAATGAAGTTATAACTAGCTTATATATTATTAAAGTTTACCAAAAATGATGAGTTTGCAGCAGTCACTGTACCATGGGGTTTCACAAAAGCTGGTTTCAATTTGGCCAATTTTTCAATAGGGGATACTCTTACTCCATTATCTTTTTCGATTACTTTAGAAGTATTTGGTACTAAAAATATATACAATTTTAATACGAAATATATATATATATATATAAATTTTATGCTTACATCTAAATGGTATAATATCAGTCAAGTATCCTTTATCTTGTGCTTCTTTAGCCATTGTATGAGATCTGACAGCATATTGGTCTTGTTCTTCTCGAGTAATTTTAAATGAAGCTGCTAATCTATCAGCTGAGAACCCCATAGTCTCACCTGAGCTAAACTCTGCGACAGCCGGTAACTAAATAGTAAATATACACACACCATGTTAAATTTTAACTTAAAATCCAAAACATAAAATACATACCTCTGGCAGCAAAAAGTCTGGTCTAAATGTAGATAGAAGTTTCAACTTTTCTATTGGAGTTTTAGCTTTGTTTGCTCTCAAAAGTAAACTTCTCATTTTACGAGAATGTCTAATTGGAACATCAGACATGAATTCAACACCACCAGCTACAATAACATCGTAAGCTCCAGCAGCAATTAGGCCAATTCCAGTTGTAATACCTTGATTTGAACTGATACATGCCATTGTAACAGTGTGAGCTGGAACAGAATGTGGGAATCCAGCTGCAAGAGCAGCTTCCCGTCCAATATTGCTAGTTTTTACTTCTTGTATAACAGTTCCATATACAATGTAATCAACTACTTCACGGGGTATGTTTGTCTTTCTCATTAAACCTCTATGTAAAATACATAAATTATAATGACATAAATGTTTAGTATTAACTAAATATTATAAAAGTCAATGGCATCATAACCAGGGGGGTTATAATCTATTAACTTACTAAAATGTCTTCGAATTTAAAACAATTTATATTTAATTGAGCTATTAAAAATAAAAAAGTTGGTGTTTATGTAGGAGAGAAAATTCCAAATTTAAAACTCCTCCCCAAAATATTTTTCTGGCTACGTCACTGATATAAATACAATTTTAACAGTTTTTCTTAAAATATTTTATGTTAAGATTTATTTAAATATATATATATATTATGTTTAGTAATAATAATAATACTGTCCAAATTAATTAAGAACTTTGTTAAATTAATTCAGACATCAAATTCAATAAAAAATTGTAAGAAACAGAATAATTGTGAAGATAACAATGAAGGCATGATTAAAACTGAATATATCCAAAATATCAAACTTTTAACAAAATTAATATATTTATTTTGAATTTTTTTTACTATAATAAACTAAGCTTTTAAGAAAGTTATGTGAAAGTATTTCCCTCCCAGATATAAGTTAAAAAAAAAAAAAAAAAAAAAATGCATAAACAATAATAAACTACACTGTATGGTAATTCCACAGTAAACATTTTATAAAATGATTTATAGTTTTAAACATAATCTTTAAATTCTATAAGATAAAATAATTTTTCATTAAAAACTAAAATAAAATTTACAATGACCTTTTATAAAAAATAATATATGTATATATACTGATGTCTATACAACGTTTATGTATATATGTATTCACTAGGTTTTCTATTTACTCAAAACTAAGATTTAATGTAAGCTAATCTTGATTTTATCACATTAGTTAATTCAATTATGCATATAAATATTTTATTTATAATTTTATAAATATCTCTTAACTCATTACTAATTAAATAGTATTACAAATCTATTTTTATACAGTTCTGTTATTAAAAAATCAAATAGGTATTATAAACATTATTTAGGCAATTATATCCAAAATTGAATTAAGTATTATTGTTTAAGAAATTCAAAAATATATTTATTAAATTAAGTCTTAATGTATAATATAAATTTAGAATTAACTTAAAGTATAAGTACATGCCAATAAAATAGATTTTATGCCATTACACCTTGACCTTCGGTTGATTTTACTTCCTGAGTTATTAAATAATTTTAAGATTATTAGAATAGAAATATTTGTTAATATTGTTTTTAAATATAATAGTAATGGCTGATATAAGTATTTAATGATAATGTAATTAAGTATGTCATATTTGTTGAAATGTACCTATACGTAATATAATTTAAATTTATTATTCTGTTTTAGGGACTTATGTTTATTATATAAATTATTAAAATAATCAAATAGTAGTAATTAGCTATACTGATTAAGGGAATTTTTAAAATTCTTAACATAATATATTATAACAAATCAATAAGTTTAACATTATTAAAATAAAATAAAAACACCTATATTTAGTTGACCCAATTAAAAAATAAATACTACCACTAAATCATTAAATTAAATTAAAATAATTTAAATGAAAAAAATGATGAAAAAAGTTGTACTTAATGTTTTTTACACATATTCAACAACATAATTTTAACATAATTTAAAAAATTAATTTCAAACAGACTTACATCAGAGCTTCCTTGGCCAATTGATGAGGCATCAAAGGGGCATAATCTGTGCCCGACAACAAGAACGGGGTACGTACACCGTCGACAAACACTATGTTCTTGCCCGTCTTGTCTTTCACACGGGGTGATGCTGTCGACAGACATCTGATCGGCACTGCTATTTTCGACGTGGAAATTGATTGTATTTTATAAATTAAGTACGTACATATTAATATGAAATAATATCGTAATACTCACGGCAGACATTCTGTGATACCGATACTTTGATATCAAATTTTATAAGATTTTTCAACAAGTTCGATGCCATTGCTCTTGTAGGTCTTAGCGTTGGGATGGCGATGTACTATGTAGTACAGCGAGTCCGCACCGTTAAATAGATGACGACCTAATTTGATAATAATAATAATAATAATAATAATAATAATATGAGCAAAACGTTATGGTCAAGCAGAACGCGGAAATAACATTTAGTGTCAGATGGAAAAAAACAAATAAAGGTCAGAGTATCTGCGAGAATGAAAAAGATAAGAGGTCTGTGATAGTATTGTTATGTATTTTTCTCGAACTGTAGAATGTACAAAATATTCTATTCTATTCTATCCTTATCAACAGAGATAAACCAGTTTTTCGAAATTAATTATTAAAAAATATATCATATGGTTTTAAAGTAAGTAAAGTTAGTAAAGTTACACTTAAAAACATTCATTTTAGCATTGATAGTACACTATCTATAATATATTATATGTTCATGTCACAGGCTTATGGAAATAACTATATTTTCATGTATAGTTTGTATTATCACAGATAATATGAATCTCTAATATAACTTTATCGATATTTGAAAAAGTTTTTGTTTTGAATTGTTATATAAATAAGCGATTTGTTCTAACGATGTTCAAATAATGCTAATTTCATTGTAGATCTGGATGAAATTTGATCTAATATGAACACAATACCTCTTGATGATGAAAACATAAAAATAATATTTTCTGAAAAAACACCAATCAAATTTATAAATCCAATTATAATCATAGATTTATAATATATTAATAATTAATATAATTATTATATTATAAGTCCATGATTACAATTGATACAATGATAGACTAGATTATAGAAATTTATACCAGAAAGAAATGCTTTTATATATTATGATTGCTGATTTTCAATGAAAAAATGTATTGATAGTGCATAAAAGTATTTATAAATAATATTGTATTACGTAATATATATTGTACCCCAAATAGTTTTTCTTTGATACTTGTGATCATACTGATTTGAGTGAACCAATCACAGCACCGTATTAATTGTTATTTTGGATTTAATATAGAGTGCACAATCTTCTTCTGTTTTTATAATATGAAAATCTGATAATATTATGTTCAGTGTGTGTGGTCGGCTGTGATATTTTCTACGCGGTAAACACATACCCGGTATGCACTGGCCGTGTGACGTGATTGATAACATTCGTAAATTTATTGATCCGAATTCCTACAACTATTAACTATTATATTATTATATTCGTGACAGTTTGTATATTATTACTTTGTTTATCGATGATTTAGACAAATTCTTATGGTATTGCTCACAATTTAGGCAAAATGTTTTGAGGGTATACATCGACATTTTGCCGGGAAGTGTTGGCCGAGCAAACTGGCGTAAGTAATTTGTAAACAATTCCGGGACACGACCGTCGTTCTAGGAGCCCCCCCTTGTCAATATGTCTGTAATTTGTTTTCGATTTTGTTGCGCAATTTGTTCGTTTGAGGTTGAAAAACAATGTCATTTCAATAACAATTGGACAATAATGCCGTACTTAATCGATACTATAGAACTTGGAATTTGAACACCCTTCAAAGGGATCTAACGACTGAAAAAATCACGTTTCACGGGTTTGCATTTTTATCATCCAAAATATTTCTTGAGCTCACACAATCTTTTAAGATTAGATGGCATTTTTATTTTATGTTTTTTCCATATTAATTCTCGTCAATTTATTATATTGTTGTTAATGTTTTCACTATACTAAGAGCTATTTGATTAAATATACCTTTCTATTAAAATTACACACAATAATAATAACTAATAATCAACAATTAAATTATTATAATGAGTGTTTATAAATTCTCATATATTTAAGTTATGAATACAATCAATTTAGATTTGTTCTAAAATTGATTTATAGATACTCTATAAGAATTCTAATGACATAATATATAGAAATCATTTGTATAAGTTGTATATTTTAAGAATTCACACAATTGAGAAATGTAATTATATATTTCTATATTTTAGGTAGGTACTATGTATAAAAAAAAAAAAAAAAAATACTAAGCAAAATATGATATACTCTAATTCACCAAGTTAAGTTTTTGGACTTACATTATAAGTTTAACTAAGTAGTATATAAATATTAATAAATGTTAGAATTATTTGCTACTTTGATTTATTTTTTATTTAATCAAATATAGGATCCATGTAGATTGTAGGTGCTATTTTTTTTAAAATAAAACTAGAAGTACTAGCTAAAAATGTTAATATACAATTTTAAATTTGTGTTTATAATATTATTGTATGTATTATTGTATCATTATAAATATTCAGTGTGCTAATTTATATTTGCATTTATTAAACATAGTGTAAATTTAGTTACCTTTAATGATTAGAAATGTATATAATATATATAAATAATCATAATAAATTTACCATAGTAAATTATGACAAATGCCATAACGCCTGTGAAACTGTTATTCTACAAGCTTCTAAGACCCATATAAACATGCAGTATTCAATTATGGAGTGCAGATAATGTCTTTAATTTAAAAAATATATAAATTATGATTATGTAGTTATAATAAAATACTCATATATTAAATTTGATTGTATTCACTTTATACATAATTATATATAATATATATGATAAAATATTGTTTAAATAAATTAAATTTATTAATTAAAATATTGTTTATAAAGCAAATTTTACATCTAATTAATTATTTTATACTGTAATTTGGAGCTATACATGTCCCCTAAATTTGACGTCTGAATTCGCTGTTTTTCTTAGATTCACTACTGTTATTTCGTATATAATATAAAAATTATACTTATATAAAATAGTTGATTTTTATATATATATATAACTCAATAAATCAAAGTTCAAAAATCCCTAAAATCGGACATTTTTCATAATATAAAAAATATTTTAAAAAAACTAAAATAAAATTCATATTTTTTCTTATGTCAACCAATTGACTATAGGTATTAAATGATAATTAATTATGATAGTGTTCAATTTAAATTTAAAAAGGATTGAAAATATAGATAAATAATAAAGATCTTAATAAGATCAAACATTGTTTTGTTACATTACCATCAGAATGTGAAATGTGTATTTCAATTGTAATAGTATATGAGTTTTACCAACCACTTTATTACATTAAACATTATTTTATCTCTTACAGATAATACTTAATACCTAATAATACTGACAAAAGATGTTTTTATAATAATTATTTATGGCATTAATGAATGATAGATAGTTGATGCCAAATAATAATCAAGAAATTAAATATATATTTTTAAACTATCAATATTAATTATGTTATTCTAAGGTATAAATTACTATAAAAGTAATAAACATGAAATTATGGTTTATAACATATTTACATAATCTATATTGATAACAATTAATTGTAAAGTATAATTTGTTATTTCAATGGCATTGTATTAAATATGTTATCAATTTATTATATTTCAGATTCATAAAATAATTTTCCATCAAATATTTCAAATGGATGATATAGATGATCCTGCCCAAGGGGCAGACATATGCAGGGTTTGTCGCTCGGAGGGCATGCCAGAAAGACCATTGTTTCATCCTTGCATATGTACAGGCAGTATAAAATATATCCATCAAGAGTGTTTGGTACAATGGATGCGTTACAGTCGAAAAGAGTATTGTGAGCTATGTAGCTATCGATTTTCATTTACTCCAATCTATGCACCTGATATGCCTCGGAGATTACCTATTAAAGATGTTGCTGCTGGTATAACTTCCAGTCTTTTAACTGGCATCAAGTATTGGCTACATTTCACTTTAGTAGGATTGGCATGGTTATGTGTTGTACCATTTACAGCATGTCGAATATACCGAAGTCTATTTAATGGTTCTTTTGATGCTGTGAGTTATTTCTTAGTTATTTTACTAAATTTAAGTACATATTATTTTACTTTTTTCATTAATGTTAGGTGATGTCATTGCCTCTTGATATGTGGTCATCAAAAAATATTTCTGGCGATATATTTCATGGATGTTTTGTTGTTACTTGCACATTGTTTGCATTTATTGGGTTAATATGGCTACGAGAACAAATACTGCATGGTGGTGGTCCTGATTGGTTGGAAAGAGATGAACCAAATAATCAACAACAACTGAATGTACTGTTGCCTCCAATTCCCGAAGAAAATCCTATTGAAGATGTAAGATGTCTGTTTATATTTTCTAAATGGCAATATTCTAATGGCAGTACCAATTATAGGCAGAAGGAGAATTACGCCAAGAAAATGGAAATCAGGTAGATGAAGGCCATTGGAACCCAATAGATTGGGGCGATAGAGCAGCAGAAGACTTGACTTGGGAACGACTTTTGGGATTAGATGGCTCATTGGTATTTCTAGAACATGTTTTTTGGGTAGTATCCATGAATGCATTATTCATATTGGTATTTGCTTTTTGTCCATATCAAATGGGCAATCTGGCTATTACTGCTATGGCTTTACAAGATAAGGTTGCAGCATCACATTTTGAAGGTTTAGTAACTACATTATGTGGTTATTGTCTCATTGGTATGTGTCTGTTGATCATGCACACTTTTGCAACTATTATTGGATTCAGAAGATCCAAGCGTATAATTGGACTCAGTTACATTGTCGTAAAAGTAAGTTTATATTAGTTAAATTGTGGCCGGGTATTCATGAACTTAAACTTAAAACATTTTATTCATAAACAGAAAAAATAAAAAATAAAAATTACATTAAGATAGAAGCATACAACTTGTTATATGTCTGGTGGAAACTTAAAAAATAATTTATAAAAAAACTTAAACGATAAACCTACAAAATTGGCGTGTATCCTTATTATCTTTTATTATTATTATTACTAAAATTAAATAATTATATATAATATGTATATTTATAATTTTCGAATAAAATATTTAATATCACCAAGTCATGAACTTTCACTATAATAGTTAGTTCTTCTATCAACCAGTCATTTGTCTTTATTTTCTTATTAATTTCAAAATTACATAGGTTATTTTGTATAACGAACAAAAATATATATAAAATACAAATTAGTTTAAAATTGTATCAATAACTAAACCCAAATTTCAATTATTTATAGTTTTGTATTAACTAAATTATAAACTATTTATTTATAGGTGTCCTTGTTATCAGTTGTTGAAATTGGTGTATTACCGTTAGTGTGTGGATGGTGGTTGGACATATGTTCATTGTCCATGTTTGACACCAGTTTCAAAGACAGGCTTGCCAGCTTCCGTTTAGCTCCTGGTACTTCCATGTTCATCCATTGGCTAGTCGGCATGGTGTATGTGTATTATTTTGCTTCATTTGTACTGCTCCTCCGAGAAGTTGTTAGACCTGGTGTATTATGGTTTTTGCGAAATCTAAATGATCCTGATTTTAGTCCTATACAAGTAATATAATATATATATATATATATATATATATATTTATGTAATTTAATTATGACTTTGGTATTTATGTTTTATTTATTTTTGTTAGGAACTTATACAACAAGGTATGTTGCAACATGGTCGGAGACTCATTGCTTCAGCTATGATATTTGGTACTGCTGTATTTCTTGTTGTATGGCTACCAATACGAATTCTCAAATGTATATGGCCTTCATTTTTGCCTTATAATGTAACTTTACATAGTGATTCTGTCAATGAATTGTCACTTGAGTTACTACTTCTCCAAGTAGTTTTGCCAGCATTACTGGAACAAACACACACCCGTAATTGGTTGAAAATGGGTATACGATTTTGGTGTGTTATTGTCTCACATTTGCTTGGGATCAAATCATATTTACTCGGAGATGGAGAAGAACCACCTCCTGTTATAGCGCCAATACATGCACCTGCAGCAGATTTGGGTGCAGCTCATGAGGGACTGTTAAGACGTGGTGGACCAGTAGGATTCCGACCATACACTCGTCCCACTCATTTCGCAATACGTCTAATCGCTTTGTTAATGATGGTGGCTTTTTCTGTAGTCATAATAAGCTTGTCGATAATAACAATACCTGTATGGTTGGGTCGACTAGCTATGTCATTTTGGCCTGCATTGTTACCAACAACTTCAGAACCATCACAATCGCCAAACATACATGAACTGTACACTGCAGCGTGTGGCACATATATATGCTGGCTTTCAGTTCGAGCTATTTGTTTTATGGCAGGTTGGCTACCAGAAGGACGTACTGTTGTTATCAATCGATTAAAGTTTTGGTTTAAAATTGGATCCAAAGCAATGGTAGCATTTATTGTGTTACTTGGTATAATACCGTTTTTATTTGGGTTACTCCTTGAACTTGTTATGGTAGTTCCGTTCAGAGTTCCTTTACATCAGACACCAGTATTATGGGCATGGCAAGACTGGGCATTGGGTGTGTTATACATGAAAATAGCATGCGCTATCACCCTGATGGGACCAGATTGGTCTCTACGACGAGCCATAGAACGTACCTACAGAGATGGTTTTATGCGTCTGGACCTCAAGTTAATGATGAAAGACCTAGCTGTACCCGTGATCGCTGTTCTTAGTCTGTTCCTAGCCGTACCATACGTGATTGCATATTCTGTAGTACCTTTAGTTATCAATAATCAGTCGATGAGGCTATTAATCGCCAGACGTATATATCCAACACTTATGCTCATGATGATCATTATCAAAGCAATGATGATGCAGGTTCGTCAATTCAAAAGGCTTTACGAACACATTAAAAATGATAAATATTTAGTGGGCAGAAGACTTGTAAATTATAACCACAAAAGTTCGGTTTCGGGTCAAAATTAGTAAATTATAAAATATGGTGAATTGTTTTATTTCTTTTATTATTATTTGTATAAAATTTTGTGTAACATATGTTTTTTTTTAAAACTTTTCAATATATTATGATTATTATGTAATACATATTGATATTGTTGTACATTGTATTACATATAACATATATTAAGTTATATAATATACTTTTAAAATTAACCTATGATATTTAAACGTTATAAAACTTTAAATATATATACATACATTTATATATATATATATAAACATATATAATATAAACATTTAATAAACTCTGTATTTTATTCTATCATAAAACATATTATGTTATAGATTATTATTCACTGATATCCATAACTATTGTAATCTCCATCCTTAACTGTATGTCAAAATCTTATTTGTGCCAAACTGAAATTGCATTTAAGTTAGATATTAAAAGTTAAAACAACTACTACTTATATCAAGTTCATAGATTTATTTAGTAGTTAGTTTGACTCTTTTTCTAAATCTGATGATGAAATTATTATGGTTGTACAAAACTAGTTTTAAAATTCATTGTGTGATGATATTTTATAATTATTAAATTATTCTAACAGTTACAATAAATGTTCTGTGTAATTTTACAGCACTATAATTTAAAAATGAAGATGACAAATATATATATATAACATATTAAATTCTCTTGATTCATCCACAATGTTATATTTGTCATTTCTTTAACCATGAATTTTTATAATTATAATTTTACTGGTTTAAAAATTGTACTATGAAACAATATACGTTTTTATGACAAAAATTATGGATGTATTTATCAAAAATGATAAACTACTTTAAATGCATAAATATACATGATTACATTTGGTAAAAAAATATAATGACATGTGTATAAAATACATGAAATTGGTCAGTAAGTAATTTGAACTAAAGTTAAATCACGGAAAACAATTTGTTCAAACGTCGCGAATCAAAACGGCTCTTAGTTTCATACAATTATCTTTTTTTGTCACTTTCAATTTTACTTTATCAAACAGTTGTAACGTTTGCATGATATTATTTTTGGCATCCCAAACAATAGTCAAAGTAGGTTTATCATCAACAGTGGAATATTGGCATGATTCGTGTTCCAAGTCTGGATTATATATACTCTAAAATAAATTGTGTAATAATTATTTTATTTGTTAAAATATTTATCATTTACACTTACAATATTTACATAAACTCTAATATTTATATTCATTGTGAGGATTGTAGCTTCAAAATAATTTTCTTTCACTTCCATTATAGATGCATATTCTTCAATGCCTCCCAGTTTGCCAATCAAACATGCGGCATATATTTCTGCACTACTTTCTGATGCTTTTTTTGCATTATTTTTTTTGTCATTGCTGTTTATTGCTATCCTGTAATTAATTTTGTATTATATTATTACATCATAACAAGATCTATGTATGTGTAAACATTGACACTTATTATCTTACTTATTGATAATATCTGGATCGTCATATCCTTTAAATGAAGTACCTGTCATCCATGATATGAGCAAACGATGAACAACTATGTCTGGATACCTACGAATGGGTGATGTAAAGTGTGTATAATAAGGAACATTCAGTGCAAAATGGTTCATGTTTTTATTAGGGTTGATTACACAGTATTCTGCACGCTATGAAAAAACAACAATATTTATTATTAACTCCTTATTTTTCTCTATATTATAAGTTGTACAATGATGCTTCGGTTATATTTTTTGGGTATTATATTCTCTCAAAAGTTATATAACTATAATAATAAACTCTATAAAGTCCATATATAAAAGTAGTATTTAATTTTAAATGTAAATAACACCATTTATCATTATGTCCATGTCTAAATATATTTTAATAATGACGTATCATTTATACATTAAATTTGGGATACACTTACGCATGCAAGAATATTAATTATTATATATTTTCAAATTTAAATATTAATCCTTCATCAACAAGCCTAAAACCTATGATTGTTAAATGGTTATAATTTTTCTATCAGCAATTTTGTTAAATTAAAAGTAAAATTACATTTAATAAAGTATTTTATTATTTCTACTTACTACCATAGGTTTTGATAAAATGTTGTTTATAATAATGTCTCGATGGCAATTTTGCCCTTGGAAATATAGAGCTTTAGTCTTATGAATAGATCCCGCAGAAGAAGTATCTATATTAATTCCATAAACTTTTAATATGTTCACAGCCTTTTCCATTGGACTAGAATCAGGCGGCTGATGATTCCTTAGCATAGCTGTTGTTGGAAAATGAGTTTTTAAATGTTCGGCAACTAATGTATTGGCAAGAAGCATAAATTCTTCTATTAACCTGTAATATGTAGTATAAAAATAGATTTCAAGAAAAATTAATTTATATAAGTTTATCGTTAACGAACCAATTACTCTCGTGAAGGATATATAACGAATATGATAATGGTTCACATGTAGCTCTATCAATTTCAAATGATAATTTGGGCTGGTTAATCGCTAAGGCACCAGTATTGAAACGTCTTTTCCGCATCTTTTCTGCAAGTTTGTGCAAATGGCATACAGCTGTTGCACAATCATTAATTGTATAACCATTGTACACAGTAGGAAACTCAGATTCATCCCAAGTTTTTTTTTCAGGGTTTTCCAAAAATATCTGTGAGAATAATAAATTATTTCAAATTAGAAATAATGAACTTGAGATGTTAATAATAAAAACATACCTGTGCATGCGAATAATGAAGTTGGGCACAAGAATGTATTATCGATCGGCTAAAAGTATGACTAATTACATTGGCGTCTGGTGACATTTCCAAAATTATGGATACGGCAAGTTTATCAGTACCTGGCAGCAATGATGCCATCATTGTTAATGCTGGAGGTAACATGTGATACACCTGAAGGTATTTAAAACACAATATTTTCAGTAAAATTTAATATTAACAATTTAACAATTTCTAATTGCATTTGAAATCTTACTCTTTGTACTAAATATGTGCTAGTGGCTAATCCCTCCGCAATTTCATCTAGTAGAGTACCATGTTTCACAAAATGTGATACATCAGAAATATGAATACCAATTTCATAATTACCACTTGGTAAAAGTACACAGGAAAGTGCATCATCCAGATCTTTAGCAGTGGGTGGATCAATGGAAAAAATACAATATTTTCTAACAAAATAAAATAGATATTTACTAACTCTAAGTTGCTAGTATATATTTATACGAATTAACCTGAAATCATTCCTGTGTTTCAATTCTTCATCTATAGTAAATGGGGGTGGAAAATATTGATCAATATCTTTTGGATATGGTTCTTCTGGTATATTATGTGTAAATAATATACCTTGAGTTTCTGCATTTATTTCTCCAGATTCACCCAAAACTGCTTTTAATTCTCTGAAACCAAAATACTTTCATATACCTCTAATTGTATATATTAAATGCACATGTACTACCCAATAGGAAACTTGAAATTATCCCAATATGGTATAATGGCATAAAAAAGTTCTATAGATTCTTTAGTACCATCCCTCAAACGGATTGGACTTGGCCAATCAGATGTTTTCACCAGTAATTTGGGAAGTCGTTGGTCCCTTGGAACCAATGTACTAAATCGAATATTATTGCCTCTTTCAACCAATAAGTATCCAACAGCGATACGGTTTTCTTTTCTTTTGGATATATAGACAACCTCACCAGTTCGTTGACAATCTTCTGAACCTAGATTCTGTAATCAGCATATTGATTACATAAACATGGTTTTTTCTCTATTGAATTGAATTAAATTAAAAATTATATCTAACATACTCTCCATTCGGATTTATTTAAAATTTTTACAACAACTTGATCACCATCTAAAGCTCTATTCCTTAATCTAATACTGTTTATTAATATGTCTTTAGATTTATCCTAAAAACAGAAAAAACAATTTTGAAATTAAAATTATAGACATATAGTAAATAAATATTTATACTTTATAGATATATTTTTTTTTACCGGTGAAGGAATATATGCTTCATTGGTACATTTTTGACTAATGCGTATATTCCCTTCAAATAATTCACCACTTTCTAAACCTTTTCTTACATTATCTAATGACATATATTCAGGATAGAAATTTTTATGGTTCGATATCCTTCAAAATAATATACAAGATAAAGCTAGTAAAATTATAACTTTATAACAAGTTTTTTTTTTACTTACTCTATGGATCGATTTTGTTCTTCTTTAGAACTTAAGGTACTATTTAAAAGTTTAGACTTTTGCCGTTTTGGTCGATTTCTTGACCGTTTCCTGGTTGTACCTTCATTAATATCTTTCATATAGAGAAAATGGACATTTTCAGCTAATTTATTGGGATCACTATAAAAATGTGTGATAAATTAATTAACGGATATCACAATTCAGTAGAATAATAATTTACTTATACAATTTAAATTATATTCTAAATTTAAATAAAATAAAATACATAAACTAATTATTGTTCCCTGTGGTGTATTTATGTATGGCTTACTTTAATAATTATAGAATTTAATTTAGAAGAAAGTTATTGTATAATAATATATCATTTTAATTACTATTTGATGAAATTATGTCATGACCATGCAAAATTGAAATGATTTATGTTTCAGAAGTAAGTTTACCAAAATATTTTACGAAACTATAATTATACACTTTCTCAGAAAAAGTATTAACATAATCCACTGATTGGTCCAATATTATAATATTACATAACATTTAATAGTGAAATGAATTAAAAATGTAAAAGTATTTTAATTATTACTTCATAGTTTCTGAGAATTTGAGATATTGCATTACTGACTGCGGACATGGATATGATACCCTCAAATTCGGACCATCGAATCTAATGTTCTCCAACTTTCGAGATAGCTGTTCTAAATGTTCCATAGTAGATACTAGTCGGACAAATTTTGTCTAGAACTATGTATAAAATGTACTTAAACTAATTTTTACAAACGATGGAACTGTCCAATGACTCGATTGGTTATTGACATTCTGATTCTTATTAATTATTGTCATAAAATTGTTTGATGTACCTAAAATATTGAATACAAATTATAGGCTATTGCAATTATATTATTATACAGTAAAATAAGTAATACTTACATACTTTGTCGACCTTTGTGACACACATGTAACGACTATATAACAATTTTTATCTTTAATGTGACTTCCTACCATAATAAAATAATAGCATATTCGTCTACATGCTTCGTTGCCAGGTGGATGAGTGTCAGCAACTCGACTCTATACAGTTTGTTATTATTAATTTATTAGTATATTATTATGTTCGTGGTTGTTATCAACTTATCTCTTATCAGTATCGTGTAATCAGAAGAGTTTAAAGTAAAACTTATACCGTGGTATAGACATAGAATATAATATATTCTATCATGGTGTACATCCACTATTGAAAAAAAACAATAATAATATAATTGGCGGGAATTTTGGTTGATAAAACGATAAATGGTTAATAAATATTAAATATTACACTACAGTAACATAAAATATAAATATTAAATAATAATCTGTTTCTTCGGACGGTCGTTGTGCTTAAGAGGACAAATCGCATAATTCAAAATTTCAAAAGTTAAACAAATAAAAATAACAATATTTATTATCGTTAAAATTTATATATGAACAATTATTGGTCAAGTTGAATTTGATTAACTATAGTTTCGAAATATCAACTGTGCGTGATGTCTAGCGGTAAGGTGAAACGGTCTTCGGAAGATAGCGTTTTTGCGGATAATAAGAAGAAAAAGAAGATTTCTAGTGAAAAAAACAACGTGCTCAATGAGAAAACTACGTCAGTGTGTGATAAAGACTCGCGTCAGAAAAAAGCATTTTTCGCATACTTCGGTAAATCGTTTGTCGAAGACAGTAACAAAAATGTAAGTTGTGATATTAGTACGAATAAAGTCGAAACAAATGGTATAGCCAAAGACAGAATAATCACTGACAAAAATGTTGTCGGCAATATAGAAATATCTGTGAAAAAAAACATTGACAACAAACATAATGAGCTTACTCTCGCTAATCATCGATTAATTAAGTATGTCGTACTGTTATTAATATGATGACATATCTAAATATTGTTTTCCATTCATTTTATAGGACAAACGTGAATTTACCTTATGTCAGTTTTTTTACCGAGGAATTGGGATATTTTCCAAAATTCTCTCATGTTAACAGAACGCCACCACTGAGTTGTTCAAAACTGAAGCTACATTTGAACAATGAAGAAACATTAAAATATAATAATTATAAATACACATTCTCATTTCAAACTTTTGATTCTATACCTAAATGTCTAGTCTTAAAACCTTACCAAGTGGAAATTAATATTCCTTACATGATTTCGTCATTAAAAAAGTCTGTAAGTATATTTTTATAATGAAATAAATTGAAACTCAATAAATAATTATAAATATATTGTTAATAATTATGATTATTGAAAAAAAATAAAAAATTTACTAGCGATAATATGTTAATGATTAATATTGAATTTATGTTTTCCCTTTTAATGGGCATCCTACATGTTTCGCATAACCCATATCAAGGGATCCAATATGATACCAAAAAATATTATATAAATCCACAATATAATTAAGCAAGTTAAATGTATATTATTATAATGAACATTTTTTTATTAAATTTGTATAACTGATGAGAATAATGCATTAAATTATTTTATAATATAATTATTATTACATATAAATTATTTGATATAAAGAAGTTTTTGAGTTTTTTTGAGTATATCTACTATAACAATATAATATTTTAATATATGATTGTTTTGGTTTTTTAGATACAAAATTTTCCAGTTTCAGACTACTATAAGCATATGAGAAAAAAAAATCAGATAGCAAATAAATCTAATACTAATATTGAATGTATGTGGATCGATAAATATAAGCCAATGTCTAGAGAAGAGGTTCTTGGTAATAGTGAACTTCTTAAAAGCTTGAAAACATGGTTGGAGCCTAAAAAAAAAAATTGCAAAAAATCAAAAAAAAGTCAGTTTTTTAACATAATATGAATTAAACTATAACCATAACTATAATTATATTTTTATATATCAAATATATTATTTTAATTATTATTTATTTTTAAGCTCAAAGATATGATGATGATGATGATTATATATTTGGTAGTGACAGTGATTCTAATCATAAAGTACAACACAATTTAGCTATGTTACTTGGGCCCAGTGGTTGTGGTAAGACTACTGCAGTTTATGCTATAGCCAATGAACTTAATGCCAACGTAATAAAATTTCTATTTTTCTAAAAATAAAAAGTTATTTTATGTATTGTTATATTTTGCAGGTGATAGAATTGAATGCTTCCTGTAATAGAAATGGAAAACGTATTATAGCTGATTTAATGGAAGCCACACAATCTCACGCAGTGAAAAAAAACTGTTTGTTAAATATGATAAAAGGTTTAGTAATAAAATAATATATATTATAACATTGATGTATTACTCAAAAGTTTATATTTAATTTCTTATTAAAATTGCATAATTTAATGTAGGTAATATAACAGTTTATAAATGTATGTGTTACAATATTCCTATAAAAATTCATATTTTGAAACAAATGTATTGCTTGTTCTCTATGAGTTTAATACAATTATTATTCTAAATCATAATAATAATAGATTGGTTTAAAAGTAAATTACTTATATCTTATTTTATTTTTACATTTTCTTTAGTTTTTGTTTTTCTACATTTGTAAGCTTTTAAATAACTTTTAGTTTAAATCATTGATATTATAATAGGATATTAATATATATTATAAAATCAATAAATTAAGTTAATAATTTAAAAAACAAAAATGAATTGTCTATGCTTTATCTTAAAAATATTTAAATGTCTTATGCTGGTTATTTCTTATAATTTTTTATTATTATTATTAGACAAGAGGAAAAAAATAAAGAATCAAAAAAAGAATAAGAACCAAAAAATGACAATTATTTTAATTGAAGATGTAAATATGACTAATATTTTTATTTATTTTTATTAAAAACCATTAATTTGTAATAATAATGTTTTATTTAATTACATATAGGCTGATATATTATTCGATAATTATGATGAAGGATTTCTTTCAGCAATATCTACTTTAGCTACAGATTCAAAACGACCATTAGTTTTAACAGCAAATGATCCTTACAGTACTAATTTGTTAAAATTTATTTTATCCAATAAAATTACTCTCAACTTTATACATCCGCCAAAAGAGCATTTACGTAAGCAATAGTTAAATATAATTTTATTAATTCTACACATTTTTAAATTCATATGTCTTGTAAATTCTGATAATATGCCTAAATTGAATTATTTATTATTAAAGGTTGTTTTCTACAGTTGATGGCTCTAAACGAAAGAGCCATTATCTCTGAAGATGAAATAAACACTTTTATTAATCCTATTAAACCTGACATTAGACAGAGTATAATACAGTTGCAATATGTTTTAAGTACAGGAGAAATAGACCAAGTAATATTTATATTGTATTAATGATTATATTGTAATTAGTAATATTCTTTTCTTGAAAAATTAATTTAAGATTTTATTTAGAAACCTCTAAATAGCAATTTTAAAAGAAATATAAATTCAATTTGGTGGAATTGGCCACATGTGATTGGTTGTGACTTGGCCAGTATTGAAAATACCAAAGAAAACCACTGTAATATTGATATAGCGACTATATCTAAAAGTCTAGATGCTATGTCGACATTAAATTTAATTTATTCAAAAACGCAGGTTTGTAGTTTCAAATTTAGTTGTTAAATTCAAAATAAAATTGAAAATATATATAATTCTTTTTTCATATCAGAGTTACAACTTCTTAGATGCACAGCCATTTTGGAATCATATTGCAATAAGAGATAGTGCTAGTTTAATTGAAACCCATCATTGGTCTGATAATTCTATTCAATTATCTACAGACATAACTCAATGGATACATAATAAAATCTATACAAAAGATAGTGATCACAAAAATCTTTATCCATTAACTGGGGATCTAAGGTATTTATATAAAAAAAAAATAAAAAATAAAAACAATGTTAATATTAGTATATATTTAAGAATTTGTATATCTCATAGTTGCCGTCAAAGGACATGGGACATATCCAAGAACATACTAGAACAAATAGGTTTAGATTACTCTAATCGAAAAAACGATACATGTTTTGATTATTTATCTACCATTAAATCTCTGGGTGAAAATCAACAATTAAATAATTCAATTGGAAATCTAAGGAATTCCAAAATGTTTTCGTACTTGAGGCGGATCGACATTAACATAAACAGTGAAGATTTGAAATACTTGTGTGATACAATGTATTCTCGTTCTAATAATTGTGTTCAACATTCAGAAATATCTAATCAGTTGTAATATTAATAATTTTACAGATTTTTATATAATTATTGATTGATATTTGGAATAAAATATATGGGGTTTATTTAAAATTTTAAATTTATTGGTTGAGTAAAATAATTGCTTGTATGTGAAATATTAATTTGTCTATAAACATTTGTTTTTGGATAAATCTTTCTTTAAATATACATTGTTTGATTCGTATGATTTGTTAATGATATGTAAATACATATTTTCTTGCTGAATGGGATGTTTGCATAAACTTTGGTTAGTATTACTTAATTTTATTTTGTATAACATTTAATATACTATTGTTTTCCTCTTTTATAAATTGAATTATGCCAATTGAAATGTGTTTTATTAATAAATTTCATTTAGAACACTTTACATTCTGATGATTTTTCATCTGTATGAATTAAAATAATGTACTAAAATAGTATAGACATATAAGAACTTGTATGCAGTTACAGGAATTCAAAAATAAAATTTAAGAATAGCAATTAAATGATAAGTCATAGTATGAAAGTTTGAAAAAGTGTTATAGTTGTTATGATATTGTAGAATCAGTTTGAATTTATGCCAGGAAAAAACAATGGTATTATATTTTTATGATTATTTTATATAAAGCAGTTTGTAGAAAAAAGTATGGTATTTATAGATTTAGAATAGGACAAATGAGAAAGATAGAGTTCTAAGAAAGGTTTTATGGTGGGCGTTAAGGACAAATGGAGTACTGAGGTTGTATACAGTGATGGGGCTGGGCTTTGGCAAAATAAATTGAAACATTCATGTAACTTGTTTTTAAAACACTGAGTATAAGACACACTGAAGAAACTAGTTTTAAGAAACTAATTTCATGAAATGTGAAACTTTAGTTTCATGAAACCATTCAATTAAAAATCATATAGATTATATTATTATTATTATTTATTTATAATTTATACAAATCTTTATTGTTGAAACCAAAATTACAAGTTTCATGAAACCGTGGTTGCGTAACTATAAGAAATTTTTGTTTCATGTAACTCAGTGGCGTATCTATTTGATTTTCAATTGAATGGTTTCATGAAACTAAAGTTTCACATTTCATGAAATTAGTTTCTTAAAATTAGTTTCTTCAGTGTGCAACCCGTCTAAGTGTGTTCAAAAATACCGCACAGAGCGTAGAGTTGCTGTCCCTATATTGGTACTTCCCGTCCCTGGGAGTATATAAAAGTAAGAGGATGTAGGGGCAAATATATATAAATCCTTAGTTTTGTGTCATTAATCATAAAATCCAGAATAGAAAAATTTGAAATTATTATTTCTATTTATAAATTTATTATATTTCTACTAATGTAAAAATATTATACAAACAGAATATTTTGTTTTATGTTAATGACCAGCCTGTAAAATTATCATCATTACAATATTTGGTCAAACCAATATAATCTGTTTCATATATATAATCTGTGGTCAAACCGGTAAACTTGAAACGTTATCATCACTTATCAGTTATTGCCTATTTCAGTATTTCACAACAAAAATTAATTTACTATTTCCGTTGATTCGTATTTAGTTTTCGTTCGATTTGTTTATTGTTAGTGTACAATTACATTTAGATTCGGAACACTCGCAGTTTAATATTAACCATATTGTTATAAATTTACATGCAATATTTTATAGCTCGAAATATTGTTACTTTCACGAACATTTTTAAGTGAAATTCTATCAAGTCTATCGTCGATTCTCATTTGTGTTGTATCGGTACGAATATTAACGGCAATGGCAGCGACCCGAGCCGAAGTGCTCAAAATCTACAAAACTATGTTGAGGGAGAGCAACAGGTTCTCGTTTTACAACTACAGGTATACAACACACACACACACTTAAATTTTTTACGTTATTCTTAACTGATGTACAGGATGTATGCTATTCGACGTGTGAAAGATGCGTTCAGAGAACACAAATCATTAAACGACCCAAACGAAATCCAACGGAACTTGAAAGAGGCCCACAAATTTTTGGAAATTATTAAACGACAAGTAATATATTTTTCAATCTTGACAACTGTGTTCTGATTAACAGGGCACAATATTCTTCTGCTTACAATTTATTTATTTAAACTTAATGGTGTATTATTTGTATTCCAATAAAGTTTATAATTTTTAAATAACTGAAGTAGAAATATGTACCTATTACATTTGAAAATTAAATATCACAATATTATTACATAATATCATAATCTATGGGTTCAGTGTAAATAACACTGTAATTAATATTAATGATTCCAAAAATAAATAGTCATGGTTTTTGTTTTATTTTATTTTATTTTCATCAAACTCTCTTTTTATAGTTTTATTTTAACGTAAAAATAATAAACATATTATTATTGTACTTTATACATGATTAAAGATCTCTTTATGAAAAATATTACATAAAAAATCTAATTTAATATGTCTGAATAAAGAAATTTATACTTTATTTAGATACTATTTTACTAATGACTATGCCATTAATAATAGTGTTTCTTAATTTTTGTTTTCATAATATTATTATGCCAGTAAATAATGAGTATTTAATAGTAATTTAATATCTTTTATTCTTTGATATTATGAAATAAAATGTTTAATGTAACAAACAATATATTTAAATTATTTGTTTTTATGTCTACCTCTTATAAAATTGATTTATGTTCTTATATAGTGTACATATTCTTTTACCAATTTTTTACATTTTTTTTATTATTAAATTAATAAGAAACATGCTCAAAATGCCGGATTACAGCATTATTCTTAATTAAAGTTTAATATATATGTCGTATAGAAATATAATGTTAAGTACCAAAAATATACATAAATTATTTAATATAAAAGTTTCATACAATACATTGCATGTAGAAAAATATAAATTAAATTAAATTTGATAACTATACCAAATTATATTGATTTAATTTTGTTGTTTATTCAATGTTTACTTGCACTCAACTTATTTATTATAAAATATATTAAATACATTTATTGTAATAAAAATTAATGAGTGTTGACTATAATTATACTATTATAATTTAAAACTATTATATTAATAATGTTATAATTATATTAATTATATCAATATGTAAAAATTGAGTTTATTTACTAATTCAATCATATTTTGCAGGCTATTGTAGGAGACTTATATAAATTCGACAAACTAGTGATCGAAGTAGAAAATGATGATAAACATTAGATTGTATTTTCATGCTATGTTTGTGGAAAAATGTTTGGTTTTACTGAATTATTCAGGGTTAATTTTCAATGCAAGTTTATTATCCGTTTATATTTGTTCCTAATGTTTAAGACTAGTATACTGTAATATACATAGTATAGTATGTATGATGATGGTTATCAATCATCATCATATAACTATATCGTCACATGTTAAACAATATTCTAAAATGTTTATAATAAAAACTTAATGTGGCAACAATTTTAATGTTTGTAAAATGTATGTAGTACATGTTAATATGTTATTATTTTTGTATGTTGTGTATTATAAGCTGCAATAATAAATAAAGATAAAATTAGATATTCAAATAATTTCTTTAAAAAATTGTTTGTTTTAATTATACTTGCTGTTTGTAATCTATTACATAATGAGTAATGACTATTAATTTATCCGATATATCATGATATTGTAATGACCACATCATATTATCATATATTCTCATATTTTACTTTTTTCCCAATTTCATTATATATTATTGTTATTAATGTCATCAGAATTATTATTTAATATTCATATTGATTAGCATATAAACTAAATATAATCAATGCTATTATGTACAGTAAATTGTAATAAATAATAGTGTAATACCAGCATACAGTATGTAGTACCTAACAAACAATTGATAACTAGGTTAAGTTTATAACTGAATATAAATTAAGTTAAGGTTAACCCTTTTATTATAAAATATATAATATAGTAATGCATTTTATTTTATAGTAGATATTGTTTTAACGAGTAATAATATATTTTTTTTTATATCACAGTATAATTTGTTCAGTTTATCATAACATTCTGTGATGTTACATGTCTCACATGTCTGAACAAATCAGTGGTTTTTAGTTCAGATGTAACGGTCTGTAGGTTTCAAGATGAATTGTACGAATGGACTTATAACGAATTATAAGTATGATATCGTTATTTGGAATTATAATATTACTAATCACTACTAGGTAGAAAGTACATAGGTGTAATTCCACAAAATTTCAGGGGGTGTAAATAAAGTGGGTTAAAAAATAATAATGACAATTGAATTATTTCCGAAGCCTCTTGCTTAACTCAAAGAATTTTTGTATTTCATATCTTACCATGCTTAAATAGTTAATACATACAATATTATATAGAATTATGTATAATTAATAAATTAAAAGAAATAAATATAATTTAAATACTATGACATGGGTATATATAAAAATAAAAATTGCATTGTATAAAATATATTCCTAGTGAACACACCGATGTAGGAGGTACAAATGCACTCCCATGCACATTCATAATTATGCCTATAACTAGATTAAGGTTGCCATATGTCGACTTGACACGACCGATTTTCAACTATGCGTCTCGATGTCACAATGAAGTGTATTGGGACAGTGCAATGGCCCTCATTTTAAATTTAAATTGTTAAAATATAAATTTCAATTTTATGAGAAAATTATTTTCATAATTCTAAATAAATACGTTAACCAGCTTATCCAAACCAAAGCACTAAATTTATTATTGTGTTAATCATAATGGCTTTTTATTATCTTGCTGATTTGAATTTGACTACTTTATTTTGGAATTACTCACATTACTGTATTGGTATAACAGTATAGTCATACATACCAATTGGTGCTTTCGATTTCCGCACTATTTTGTTTGTAATTTCATTGGTCTTACTTTTCTTTATAATGCCTCCAACTTGGTGTGGCAGAAGGTTATGTAGATTTATGGAAATTTTCAATTTAATAAAAAAGTTGGAAGGCCGATTGTGGATGTTCCTCCTTCGTCCCTTCGGTTCTCGGAGAAATTAGTGGTTTATTATAATTATTAAGATTTGAATGCAATGATATTGCATTACAAAGTACGATTCTAAGCGTATCTCAATATATTATACTAATAATCCATTTCAAAATTTACTAGGAATGTAAATTACATATGTAAATATGCAAAATAAATTTCAAATTTCTACGATCAATATTCAAGGAGTTATCATTACTTTTTCAAGGAAAAACTTTTGGGAAATTCAAAAAATGAACTAAATAAAGTACCAATTAGATGGAATTCGGTATAGAAGGGGTACCCTATTGTGGTAATCGGACCATTATTTCTAGCTGAAAAATGGTTTTCATACATCAGAAAAAAAAAAAATTAACATTGCCGATTTTCCGCTTTTCAAGGAAAAACTTATGGGAAATTCGAATAATAAGCTTAATAAAGCACCAAGAGGACACAATTTGCTACCGAAAGCATACCCCACTGTGATAATCGGACAATTATTCTATCCAAAAACGCTAGTTAGTGTTTTCATCATTTATGTTTTTTTAAAGAATTTAATGCGTTCATTAAATTCAATGTGACTGATCTTTTCTCTCCGACTTCTCTAACGCATCGAAAAAAATTAACTTTATCATGTTATTTTGTCTTTGTACAATAATCGGTGCCTTACATTCCTCCCCTTTGGCTTGTCTGGAAATAGATTATGAAGTACGCTTGCTATCCACTTGAGCTTAGAAGCCGATAACTATCTGGTAAATTCCTTATCTTAATACCTTACTTACAATGACTTCCAATTTCAATTTTGTTTCTATTAAAACATCTTAGGTTCCTAAAATGCTTTTCATTTTCTGCACTTAGTCCTACCGGGTATCGTTCTATAGCTGTCTGCTACAATGTTGACATCCGTATTTTAATTTCTTGTTCAATGACTATTACACTAGGACAATTTTCCTGGTTCCCTAGAGGTCTCCACTGATAGATCTATGGTGTCGCTTAGCCCAGTTGGCTTTTTCTTGTTTATTTCTTCTCTTAATATATCTTTTGAGGACAAATATTGCGCCCAAACTTGAGTCTCTGTGATGAATTTAATGTTCAATAATATACATATTAAACTGTTGTAAACTTCATATTTAAATCAATGTCAAATTTTAAAGTTTTCTTGCCCAACGAATGTATTTTTTAAATGTTTTTCGTTTTCTATGGCTACGAGTGCATTTTTCAGAGTTTTCTGGACATTAAATCCATTTTCAGACGGGCGTTAATGCACTATAATTATAATGTCTAAACATATATAATATAGATTCAGCGTCATCATTCCTCTCTGAGGGCGGCAGACTATTTGGACGTGGCTCGTGCGCGCTCGTGAGATATGCGAGCGAGAAAAGACACCGTGGCCGAGTACCGCTCAAGATCTTTTACGTATTTTTCTCAGTTTTTTATTCCACTCTGTAATTACGAAGATAAAAATGATTTAAAATACATCCTAACAGCCCGCGGCATCGTATCGACTCGTCGCGGTGCGGTACCAATCGTCTGCCGTCGCCTAGAAAGACAGATAAATGATAGCGTTTAAAATCGAAAAATAAAAAACGTTTATTGTTATTTATGAAATACTACGCACACTTCACAAAATTTATAGCAAAAACTAACGAGCAAAAATAGTAAAAATTAACATTATAGTTGAATTGTTAAATTAAAATTCAAAAATTTTGTTTTAAAAATGTATATTTGGTACCTATATCGTTACAAAATTATAGCTACTTTTTTGTTAGATCTGCAGAGTTAACCGGATTGGATGATTCCAATATCATATAGATGTAATACACAAATGTGTAAACATTTTTTGGTTAGAATTAATAATTGTCCGATTGCCACAACAGAGAATTTCTGCACCTACTTGGTATTTTACTTGAACTGAAAAAATAAATACTAAAATGATGCCCCTGCTTAGCTGTTTATATAGCACTACAGGTATATTTTATTAGCGAAACGATTCTATACGAAATTAAACTATTATAAAATTAGACTCCACGTAACAAATTTATAATAAGCCAAAATAATTATAATAATAAGACTATATAATTTGTATATAATTGTACTTAAATTGTATATATTTTAGATTGCGAATCGAAACCATTTTTATTATAAAAAGTTAGGTATGACATTATATTCATGAATTCAATTAAAAACAGTTTTTAATTTATTATTTAAAAAAGAAACTTATTATGTAATTAACCTACCTATTTATAAGTTTTCTACGAAAATAATATGATATTTTTAAACATGATGATTTTAAACAAATATTTTATGTATTAGCAGGTACCCAGTAAATTATTTTCTTAATATTAAAAATTATATTCAACTAAAATGATTACAATTTTTAAGTAAATTTTTAGCAACATTTTCATGTTTTAAAAGAATTCATTTTTTTTTTTTTTTTAAGTAGCATTATTAATGCATTTTCTGTAAGTTTTTAGTGCATCATATTGTCAATATCGCATATTAATATGTTATATATTTATAATATAGCTATAGATACCTATTATTTAGTGTGCAACGTGTGGTGCAGTGGTAGCCTAATACCATATAATATTATATAATAATAATAATAATAAAATGATTTCGACGTTTAGCCGGATGGGGGTGGCGCGAAAAAAAGGATCAAAAATAAACGAGGGACGGCTATAATATATTATTCAAAAGTACTGCGACAAATGTTGATAAAAGATATTATCATAATTATTATATATTATATTGTGCGCAGTACGTCTGATTTGACGGACTGTAATTATATATATATATATATAGATATGCATGTGCGTATAAGTAGCATTTGTGGGAGGGGAGGGGGTGGAGGGGGCGAAAGGGATGGTGGATTTTTAGTGTCAAATATTATATGTGTGTGGTCTTCCCAAGGGATGTTTTTGTGTGATCCGATAAAAATTCATGAGACACGACCGATCCGTTTAGCGGCGTTCGTTTTGGTGGAGAGGAAAGAGGGGCGGGAGAGAAATCGTATTAACCGTATATAATATACTGCGACACACGTCCGTGCAGAAGTTTACTCGCCTGCGACACTAAAGGCTGACACGCGCAAAATATATATTATGACCATAAAATCTCTAGAAAAAAAAAAAAAATAAATAACACATCTCTCGAAAAAAATGTATGAAATTATTTACAGTCCTACCTATTAATACAATTGGTGTAAATACAGAGTGATCGGAATAATGTCGTGTTAAACCTTAAACGTAATGGAAATAATACTTTGAAAATGTATGCGCGATCGATCGGTGGTAATCCTCGCTGGTTTTGTGATACGAAATAGTGATCATTCTATATATTATAAAAGACGACGTTAAAAAATATCGATTCCAGGGCTTGCGCTAAGAAAATTTTAGAATTGTCTTGAAGTAATCTCATATTCGTGTTTTTATGAGAGAAAATCCTAAGCTTCTCAAATATATAATCATATCTCATACACTCAAATTTAACACAGTTAATTTATTAAATAAATATACCTATTTAATAAATTTTTTTTTACCGAGTACCCATTAGCACACTACCCACGTTAAACCGTAGTTTTTACTTTTTATAACTTTTTATAAGACCATCATTGCAGTAGGTACTGCACATTTTATTTTAGAACTTCACAATTTGTGTTGTGTTGCACACTAAAGTGCAAGGTCTGATCAGTTCATTAATTAAAAAAAACAGTAAATATTTTATATATACCTACGTCTAACTATGATATTTATTGCATTGATTTTATATACTATTACATAATATACGGTCTAAGACTTATGAAATTGATAACAATATTAGAATTTAATAACACTCAATTATTATATTATACGATATACTTGCTATAGTAACTACCATCATAATATGGCGCCCAGCCTACCTGAGTACATATAGTACATATGCATGTATATTATTAATAATTGTAATTTTTTTTAATGATAATATAAAATTTGGTTCTATAGGTGCATATGTTTTTATAAAAAAAATTGCTCGATCGTATCGTATTTTTTTCTTACTTCATTATATTGTGTAAAAAACATTTCATTTAATATCTATATTATGTTATCGATCAACTTTGGATGAAATATGCGATTTCACTAAATGACCAAGACATGATGTACATAAAACAATATAATAGCAAAAAATATACGCAAATTCTTTACAACCCACGATACGCAAAAACGAATAACAGTTTATTATTTTTAAAAACGTTTTATAATTGAAAAATATATTATACACGCAATATCAATATTATATAATATTTTAAACTTTTTCCTTCCTGATAGAAATCGACTTTTATTTTTTTCGATTATATTATACTCCATATTATAGTTTTACGTACAGTCGATTTTTTTATTAGGTTCTGTATCTCGTATATAATATTATATATAAAAATAGTCGATCAAAATCGTTTGGTGAATATAATACACATATTATTACATGACGTTTAATGTATATATATATATATATAGTGCACGGTTTGAAGACTTCAAAAGCGCATATTTATTTATACACATATATCGTATATTACATTATAAATAATACACGATGGTAAATTGATTTGTTTTCGTTTTCGTTGCAATTACGAACGACGTTTTATAACTATTATTATACATAATATAAACGATAAATACCGTACAGTTGTTTGAATATAATATATTGTGCGGCATTTGTATAATAATCATGTTTTAGAACGATAATTATTATTCCGGCCAATTTGACAAGGACGATTTGTTTGATGGCTGCAAAAAGTCATTTCGATGACGCTATTATAATATTATGGTCGCCGCATGTATGTTATACGTATATATAATAGGTGTACTTGCAGTCATTTATATACGACATCACGATATATATATATATATTTTATAAATAAAGAGATGGTATCTCTGTGTATCCGCGTCCCCTCGTCGACGTGAAGGGATCGAGTCCGCGGAGTATATTATATCGGAGGGTAGATAATATACAGCACATTCACTGTATACAGGGTGTTTCGTCTTGCGTTCGTCACGGTCAATAGCGATATTATTATCTATACCTACAGTGTTTTTTTTTATTCGCGAGAGTTATACTATGTTATTTTATTATACACGTGATGTTAGCGTGATTTTTGGTATAAATAAAGGTACCCACTTGTTTAAATTTTAAATAAGGCTTCACGTAAGACAAGCCGAACTATTTGAAGTTATGGATTTGTATACAAAATAAACCAAATTGTCAACTATACTAATAAAAAAAAAAAAAAAAAATGATACAATGTTAATTAAACATAATTTTTATCAAAACGAAATGAAAAATATTGGAATTTCATATCGAACAATGAGAAATATTTGATTTTTTTTAACAAACATTATTTTTCGAGTTACAAATCCTAAGTTTTAATAATTTTACTTCTCGAACAACCGAAAATGAGATAAACATTTGGAGGGCTGGTACATGGCGAATAGATTTAATTACATTAAATAATAATAGGTATATTGAATTATTGGTTATACGAAGAAAACAAATACTGATTTTTAATTTAAGTAAATAACTCAAAAATTAAATGAATCTATACAGTCAAACTTATTTATACAAATCAATACATCAGTAAAAAAATTTATACATTTTTTTTAAATTATACAAAAACTCCTCTTAGGTATATACGACCATACAATTTACATTTAAGAGATATAATATAATAATTTATTGGAATTAATAATCTACAATTTTTATCGTACAATTGATAACCACTACTTTTGTAATAATATAGATTATAAATATTTTGCTTATTAAAAAAAAATTAAATAATATTATATATAATTGCGTAGTATTGTTTTTCGAATATTATTATTAGATAGGTATATTAGTAAAATTGTATCTTAATAGTAATATAATATGAACATTTCAAATTTCTGACTACAAACTTTATGTTGGGTTTAGCTAAAAAATAAAGGCTGACTACTACACCCTGTATAATATGGACACGGTACGACGACGAATTTACACATTTTTTTCTCTTTTAAACACACATACTTTGACACGCCCTCTATTTGAAACGATAAAAAACAGCGTAACTAATTTATGGTTTCATAAAGATGTAATAATATTATATAATATTATATGTATTATACGGTCCGTCGACGGGAAAAATATATAATATAAATAGCCATCTGGCCAAAAAAAAACTCCGACCGTGACAATAATAATACGAAAAGTGCGACCCGCGGTTTTACTTTTTTTTTTTTTTTGACATACTCAATAATAATAATAATAATTATTATTATTATTATATGATGTATAAAACATTTACTAATAACTACAACGACATATATTGTTATTGTATTGTAAGCACAATACTTGTCGGAAGTTAAATAATATAGTCTGACTGCAATCTGTAAATCATATATTATTATACTTATCATAAAAAAAAAAAACCCACGCGGTATACTGTATCAGTGAACTAGGATCCAGAGTAGACTATTAAAGTACATATATATATATATATATATATATATATAATTTAATATTATAATATTAAACCAGTTATTATTTTTGAAAATATTAAATTAGGTTTGGTTTTTAGGTACTGAGTTTTTTTAACTATTAAATATACGTATAATGTACAATATGATTTATTAGAATTTTTTTCTTGATCTCAATCAAATTTCCATCTTTCTCTCTCTCTCTCTCTCTATATATATATATATATATATATATATATATATATACACACATATATTGTGTATAGGTTTAGATATAGTAATCAATAATCATTATTAACTTTTTTGTTTATTGTTCGTAAAAAATCGATTACTTTATGATAAATCATTGATTATTATTATTATTATAGTTAATGTATTTATATAGTTTATAATAATACATAAACGTTTTAAAAAATAAGTCCCAATAAAAAGAATGCCGTAGGGGTGGATCTATCCCAATATATTATATATATATCGCGTTGAACGATTTTTCTATATATTTTTTATCATCGTAAATAAATAATCGTTATGACAAACATTTTCAAGTGTAATATAATCATATTATAAATAATTATAGTAAATAATTGAAATTTGCTCACACATGACATACGTATTACATATAGGTACTATAATTATCTACGTATATGACTATTATAATAATCATGTTTCATATTATGTTTTAACTACCTACGTATAACCACGAATTTTGTTCGGACTATCTACAATTATACATGGTTATATCTATTGTTTATAAAAAATATCATCGTTTTGGTTCATATCGTTTTCCGGCATACCTACTATAAAACACATGTTTTTCAATCCGTGTTAAAAACCGATCGAGTTTACTCAAAAACTATAACTTTATATTTATTTAATTATTATATCTTTATATTTCTTATTAATTTTAAACTCGGGATTGTCATAGTTAATAATATGATTATCTATAATATTTATACTAAACTAATAACTAAAACCAGACAATATATTTCAGGTACTTATATATCATACTTTAAATTTTACTGATATACTCGTTTATCTTTTTGGAATTATAATATTGTAATAAGTATACATAATAATCAGTCCGCACTTCTGCAGTCCGGTCTGACAAAAAAGATTCGGTCCTTTTTGGACCCCAAAAATACTGGTCATATGATATACCTAGTAAATAATCCCCTTTTTTCACGCAAATAAACTATAAAATGTATAATTATAAAATTAATATTATGAAATATAATTTTAAAAAAAGCGAGAAGGATGATTCTGGTCGTTCTTCTTTCGTCCCTTCGGTCATCAAAGAAATTAGTGATTTATTATAATTAAGATTTGAATGCAAAAATCATGATGAAAGATATTACATTCGAAAATACGATTCTGAGCGAAACTCAATATAATACAATATATTATACTGATAATTCGTGAATTTTGCTGTTTTTGCGTTATATTTTGGTAGTTTTTCTTCCCGAAAAATGAGCTAAATAAAGTACCAAATAAATGCAATTTTCTACCCAAAGCATACCTTATTTGT
Organism: Eriosoma lanigerum; assembly: GCA_013282895.1. Taxonomy (NCBI): domain Eukaryota; kingdom Metazoa; phylum Arthropoda; class Insecta; order Hemiptera; family Aphididae; genus Eriosoma; species Eriosoma lanigerum. The sequence continues at coordinate 62,500,388 of CM023358.1, forward strand.
GGTAATCGGATTATTATTTCTACACGAAAAAATGTTATCAGATTAAAATAAAATCATAAAAAACAACCTATATAGGTTTATTCGCGTTAAATTATTACAATACATTAATAAAGAATTTTGCCTTTGTGAACCGACATGTCAATACTTTTAACATAAATAAAAACATTGCAAAGTATAATAATTGAATATTCAAAAGATACACACAAATTTTGAGCAATAAATATAATTAAGAACACGAAAAGATACGCAAAACTCGAGGGGTAATGTTTTAAAGTTCAAATATAAATATGAATTTAAAGACAAATTATTAATTAATTCATATTTTATTATATTAGTAGTTAGTACTTATATTATGAAAATTATACATTAAGTTGAAATTTCAATTGAATATTCATAATTTTAAAAACTTAAAAGTGTTATATTTTGTGTACGCGTATACAATATATTAGCATTTTTAAACATTAGTAGTTATGCTATATAATATATAAATACTTTATCAGACCCTTTATAAATAGTAAAACAGCCAATTCAACATAATCAATCTAAGATTGCAAAATTAAAAAATTGAATGATCATATAATATTATATTCGTATAATATAAAATATAAAAAAAAATGGAAAATATATTACGAAATTTTTAAAATAATTTAATATCGTAGTGATTTATATAACTTTGCTGGTTAAACAAATTGATAAAAATAACGACTTTCATAATAGAGTACTGCAATATTATTAAAATATAATAACTATACCTATACTATTAATATGTATAATATCTGAAATAGAATGAGAAATCAATTGAATAATTTTTTCATATTAATATTATTATAGATAAGTAACTAATTGTATCGAAATCCGTATAAACATTGTATAGTAAATAATAATAGTCAGTAAAAAAAAAAAATGTTATGTATAAATACAATTTTATATAAATGTCGTAAAACGTTTTTAAATATTGATTAATTTTTTTAAAAATTATTATTTAATTAGACCAGGAAAGTCGCTGAGTGTTATTTATTATTAATAATATAATACAGTTTTTGAATGTGATTTATCATTTTCTTCTACTTCAACGAGCAGGGGACAATTTCTGCAGAAATGTAATTTCTCGAAAACGTTTTTCCGTTTCAGGTCCGCGCCAATAAATTATTAATCAACGGGTAAGTAGGTACAACGCTGCAGCGGATGAGAGAGAAGATGAGGTGTATATAGACTCGTTTATAATATTGTTTTCGGATATTCAAAAAAGAAACACGAAAGTATTTAATTTCGTCGCGAACCGCGTTTCGGAGACGATGAGACGAGAAGAAATAAATACCTATCCGCGAAAAGCACACCGTCGCCAATAAGTCATCTTCTCCGCCCTTTGTGTTTTATTACATTTTCCCCGTTCGTCGTATTTTTTCGCCACAGTTGATTAAATTCGTATTTATTTCCTTCGCGGTCGCCGCAATTGCACCGCGAGAGAAAATACCAAAAATTAGATCCCCTCGAAATAAATCCTGTTAAGGAGAACGCGACCGACCCTTTCCCAAGGGGCATTAACACCCCGCTTCGCGGCTCCGAAGACTGTGTGCGAAATATAAAAACGATGCCGCTCGTTTGTCAATGAAAACAACAGTGTATACATATACCGAGCGTGTACCGTGATCATTTAACATTTTTCATTTCTTTACATAATAACATATCGATGTGGAATTGTTAAATCGCCCTGTATATACGTTGTACATACACATCGCACAGTCGCACACACGCAACTGATGTGTAAAGTCAGAAGTCTGAAGTTGTAAAAGTTCTAAACGCCGCCACTCACCACAATACCATACCAAAATAATACTATATTCGGTGATACAAAATAAAATAATATTAAATTACGACAATACGATAAAGATTTTTACACGTATTTCGTATTGTATATTATACCATATATAGGTTTATTTTAAAGCAACGACAAATTGGATCAATCGAATTATCGATAGTACCTATAGCTATCAAGAGCAGAGTTATATTATTTAAATTATTAGCATAAATTAAATTTTATTTGCAAAGATGTACAACAATGGGCAATAATATCATAATAATAATAATAATAATAATAGTATGTAGTTACAAAATTACTAGTATTTATAAATTATAAAAATGTACAGAATATAATTGATAATATATGCATTGCAGAAATAATACACATATTCTGCTCGTATCTAACGTCGAACGTGATAATAATAGGTTATGAATAGGAGAACACACCTCTGCAACACACCCACTTCGCTGTTATCCCACCTATATTACAGTGGTCAGTGACCACCAAAAACAGTGGCTTCATTACGTCATGATTTTTATACTATAGTATATTTTATAATATTTGTATTAAACATTTTTAATTAGTATAAATATTATAATATTATTTTAATTTAATTGCTACTTAAACTTGATGTTCGGTAACCGAAAGATTACTTCACTAACTTCCTAACTTCAATAATACTAAATTTATATAAGAAATATAGAACTAAAAACGCTCAATTACGTTGTAGAGCTATATAAAAATCATGTCGAAAAATTTACCTTTGTAATTAACAAAATATCAAACCTTTTGTAAGTTCATTTTTATTGAATTTTTATTTACTCAGTTAGCGGTCGGTGTATCTTTCAAGTTATAAAATTATCTCATTTAAAGGACCGTTAATTACTGTAAAACTTTTGCCAAAAAGTGTCAAAAGATTATAACTTAATTTTTTTTTGACAACTTTACCAGTCGACTATGGGCAATTTGAAAATTATAAATAAATTCTTTAAACATCCATTTCGAAGTTATTTGAATTAATTGCTTGTGAATTTAGTATTTTTATTTTACTCGAAAACTATTTCGTACATTTAATATTTAGACTTCTAAAAAAAGAATTATTTTTGAACAACCTATTTTTATAAATTTTATAATAATATACGAGTATAGAATCTGCCTTCTTCCAAAATCAAATCAATACTTTTTTTCCCCGATAAATGTTCCGTCATTTCAAAATGTTTAATATATACGCAATATTTATTAATAATTAGATCATAAAAAATTATTTTTGATACTTTTTACCAACCACCTATTGTTCATATACAATTTAAGATTTATGACAAATAAACACTATCACTTTTCTAAAAATTTAAATATTCCAATCAAGTAGTCAAATAAATTATTTATTACAATACAGAAACAATAATAATTATAAGTAGTTTTTATTCGTTATTACATTAGTTACAATCACCAGATCATCTTCTCCACAGATAGATACTTTAGCCCTAAAATCAATTTTAAACGTATGGCAATTGTCATACATAAATATGAACCTCGATGCCATATTGCAGTTGGTACTGAAATCTAGTTGGTTACAGCAGTGGTGCGCAACCTCTTTTGATTCACGACCCCCCAAAATTATTTTTTTTTGATAATATGACTCCCTATTCTACCAACATGTAAGTTTATAATATATATTCAATAGAACTTGTTATCACAACATAAAAATATAACATAGTAATTACGATTGATACAGCATCATCAGTTCATTTTGTACATCGACGGTACAAAATAATATTCATAGTATATAACATTATCATTTGGATTAAAATTAATGGCGACCCCCTAATAAAATTTCGCAACTCGCTTAGGGGTCGCGACCCCCAGGTTGCGCACCACTGGATCACAGGGTTATTATTTTGTAATGATTTTCTTTATATACGAATGTTATTTCCATTGTATTTTTACGCTATTATTGTTATATTTTCATATGTATAATCATTGTAAAACTTCTGTCTAGCATTGAATTTATTAATAAATAATTACTGGCTTTCGCATTTCGCGGTTTCTTAGATCTATACAAGTCCTCTTCTCAGCGACTGCGCCTATATTTTATGTAAATATATAATATGTATACCGTTTGACGTTATACCGCGTATAATAATCACGGTTACAGTCCTGTTGTAATGATCAAAGGTCGCGCACACAAAATACTCTCTCGCAGAATAAACGGAATGGTAGTGGCAGGACGACAGAAGGACGAAAGTTCAAACGTTCGGCGCCACTGTCCGTGACGGGTCTTTGTCGGAGGATTACCGTCGTTGTTGTCGTCGTCGTCGTTGTTTAATTTAATAAACAACATAAAAACCTTGTAAGAACATTTAGACGTGATGAAGGTGATGTGACTCGAGAAGAGAGAGAAAAAAACAATTAGAAATCATATAAAATAATTAAATTTGTTAACAATTTTTTTTTTCAAATCGTACACAAAAATGAAGGTGTCAAAAGAGAATTTGAATATTTTAAAAATAAAAATTATAATTGGTCTGTGTCTGTGTCATTTATCAAGCACTTCCAGCAATAATAAATCTTTATTATGAGCCAAGTTCTTTAGGATATTGTAAAATACTTAACACTTTATTCATTGTTTGTGTATATTTGATGACCATTGGTGGTATTTATTAATTTATTTTTATTCTTTTGTAATATCTCCGTGAAAAATGATGATTTTAAAATATATAGTTTGTCTTACAATTTGAAAGAATTGTTTTCATTTATTAGAAAAATCACATTTCTAATAATTTTATTATATTTTAATCTGTAATATCATGGAATATAAAAATCAATATTCCATAAGTGATGATTAACATATTTTGCAAAAAACCATGATATTAAAGTATTATTGAAAATAATGACGTCATATAGGTTAATATATATCATTACTCCAAAAAAATTAAAAATATTCTAAAAATTAACAGCTTGTATAAATTAGGAGGTTAACAAAAATATGCTCTTTTTAATGGCTACCTATATCTATTTAAATTCACATAAAAATAATAAACATTTATTTTTTAATTGATTTATGAAATTAATTTAAAAAAAGTAATAAAGGTATATTTATACGCTGTTGCTTAATCCATAATTTTAAAAAAATCGCAATAATTTTTTCCGAAGATATTGCAATTTGTAAATAGATTCGGGATACCCTTTATATATTTATAGTGTACGTCTGACGGTTATATCATTTGTAAGACTTATATAAAAAAGTATGGTTTCGTACAATCGATAAAATTTCATCATTTTTAATATTAACATTAAATTAAAAACTACCCATTTTTTTCATGTAATATCTCTCATCTGTTTTATAAAATTATTCTCTCTATATTTGTAAATGTACTCGTACAAGGTTTTTTTTATATAAAAACTATCAGAATAAAAAAAATGATAAATAGGAGTTGGAATTAAAGAAAAAAAACATCATGATAAAAAATATAGTAATTACAGTATTATAATATATTATATTTATTAAAATTGTCTAAAGAAAAAAAAATGATATATATTATATTATTATAGTCCTTAGCTTGGATTAATTTAACTTAATTGAGTTATTACATTTTTTTATCGTTTTCCTCATATTTGGTAAAAGTCGATATATATAGAATAATTTTATAATTAATAGCTGGTGTACGATAAATTCCAATTCGTATTTTATGGTTCAATTGTTTAAATATTAAATACTATATTGAAAATATTGTATATTTGATCTAAACGTATTTGGGAGATATGCAATATCATTCAATCACGGGGGGCTGAAATGTAACAGATGTTGCATATAGCTTTATCACTTCAAAGGATTATCCAAGGGGAAAAAACAAATCGTCTCATACTCTCTTTCCAAAATTACCTTTTATATTTTACTTACAGTGTACTGAACATTACCAGTAGAATAAAATAATAATATATAAAACTAAACATTATTAAAGTATATTTTATATGACTTTTTTTAATCTCGCGTATAAGGCTATAGTGAGTTAATCAATTAGCATTTTGATCTTCCTAATACAAAATAAAATACAATTATTCGATCTACATTGTAAGTAATCTGTTTCAATCTTATACCGTATATATAGTTGCAATAGTCTTTATAAGTACTCCTATAAAATAATATATTGAAATTTTTTATAACGTGTTCAATATTTGCTCTCATACAATAAATTATAATATTATTTTATTGTATGAACTATAACGATGCAAATATACAATAATAACTTTTAGTTTTCCTTTCTTTTTTTTCTATCGGAAAATACAATTAAATATATTACATAGCATATATTTTGATGTTTGATATGTTATTTTGTGCCGTCTTATAAAAATATGCAAATTATTATGTTATACAACATTATGATTATATATGTGTGCGAACGTTTTCAATAGTAGTCATCAGGGCGATCGAAAAATGGTTCGTTAATAAAATATTTATTACCTAGACAGTAGTATATACGATATATAGTAGCTATTATTATCAACGCAGTGGTAGCAATGTATTATATAGGTAAAAAACAACAAAAATGCATTTAATTTGATCGGAATCGTTGCGATTAAGTCGCGCCGTAATTGTATGGTAAGCGGTTATAACCTAACCTAACCCTTTATAAACATTATAATGACACGATGTGTAGATACTTTTCGGGGATATAACATAATATCATACGTATGATATGATTACATATTACGTCGAGTTAAAACGGACAAGACGTGAATCCAATATTCCAATGGCCCATTATATATTATATTTTTTGTTACAATTCGAATTCTTATTATTCCGATCCAAATATTATATATACACGTTCGAATGTACGACTGTCTAGAATACTACTTGTTAATACGACTATATATAGTGCGCATAATACCTCGTACAAAAGTTCCGATGATAATAATTACGCACCTATCAATAATTTGTTATTAAAATAATATACGTGTAGATCAGAAATCGTTGTTGCTACCTGTAGATCCCCCGGTGGGCGTTTTAGAATTATTTAAATTTTTCGTATAGTACCTACATTATAAATTATAATACACAGAAGCTATAAATCCCGCAATGCCGCATCCATCCGCATGCGAGAAAAACCATCAGTTGTCTATGAAATATATTTTTGAACATACGTATACAAACGATCGGATTTTTTTTTGGTTTTTTTTTATCGTTAGAATAGTGTATTATTATAATTCAAATAATACGAAAAATACAACGATATCATAATAATAATAATATACGATCATTTATTATTTTATTGTACATATCCGACGGTCCATTATTCCAGTAGGTACATATTCTGTATCGATTTTACATAATATTATTGTAGGTATATAATACAGTTATAATAATGTGAAAACCATTTTGTCTACAGGTTTTACTTCGGGATTTGGTTACGTAATGCATTTTCCAAACTAACTTCATTATATTATAATATATATATATATGATATTATAATGCATTTTTGTTCGTCACGTATCGCATTATATAGTTTAAGATTTAAAAAAATGTTTTTTGTAAATATAAATCACCATCGCATAGAAATATTTAGTAGGTATTAACACGTATTTATACAAAAACTGTTTAATTTGTATTATTATCACACTACATTTACTGATATGATATTTTCAAGAGAGAAAAAACCATACAATAAGTAAAATATTTATTGAATTAAAAAAAAAAAAAAATAGTTTTTCAATATAGCGTTTCTTTTTGTAATTAACAATATTGCGATTTCTTATTTTTACAACGGTTATTGACTTAATACGGATAGTATCGCCGATAAGTCACGGATATACGTTAATATCAAACCGGGGGTGATTTAAAAATAAACAAAGGGCACATAATTTAACTAATGTCAGTAATATATAAGATTGTAGAGAAACAAATAAGAGTGCTTAGAGATGATGACTATACGATAAAATACTGAAATAAAAAAAAATGAATATAATAAAAGTGACATCAATACATAAAAAAATAAGGTCGAAAAATATAATAGCAAAAGTAAATAATAGCAATTTTAATTTTAATTTTATATAATGTATATATGACATAAATTATATCATTTTTTTTTTTTTTATATTAATGTGTCCTTTACAATTATTAATTTCAGAACATCTCCAGTATGTAATTAGATCTATATATTTTCTTTAAATGAACCCATTAAGTATACCTATAATTAACATTTTCCCCTTTTAAGAAACAAAATATACCATATTAATAGAACTCGTTATTAAATTTAAATTGTATGAACTACGAAGAGAAAAATTAAAAACTTATGCACGCTGTCACGACTAAATAATGATTCAAACTAAAATTTATAAATCAATATAGATAGTAGATATACTTATATAATTTGGAATTTTTAGACTATATAGTTAAATCTTCCGAATAAATTTTATTGATTAATTATTTTCATTTATTATATAATTAATTTATTAGTCGCGTTTCCAGAGATGATATAGTTGTCAACATTATTTCCGTTTAAAGGTAAGACTTGTGCGGCGAAGATGTTTTGTTCAGATTTTCAGAAGTCAACACATAAACCGACTTTATGACAAAACAGAATTCAATTTTGTGTATTTAAGTCTAACTAAAACTTATGCTTACCTATCGCAATAATGGTCATATTATCAATTATTATTTAAATTATTTTTTCCAGACCGCGTAAATGTCTTTTGAATCGCTTAGATGTAATTCTTGACTACACTGTTCTATATGAAGAATCCTCATTATGATTTCTCGTCATCATAAAATTATTTACAACAATATATTATGGTCGCACCCGGTTCGCGCAATTATTTGACGTACGCGCGTTTTGAAACAATCGT
>CM023358.1:62515751-62550452 GCA_013282895.1 Eriosoma lanigerum
CACACACACACACACACACACACACACACACATACATATATATATATATATATATATATAAATAATATACATATTATAGTATAACTATAGACCAAAGAAGTAAAAACGTTTAATGGTATAAATAAAATTAAAACCAGAACGCTTAGGACACAGTTTGTTATTATTTCGATATTAATGTTATTACATAGAATCGATATTTTATAAACGATGTTGAAAAAAGTTAAGAATTGCGCAATAGATATTGAAATTTGCTACGACAAAAAATTGTTCACTTAAGAAAAATCAAAGATTTTGTGAATTATTTTCTGATTGAAAAACGGATGTTTTAAAAAGTCTGCGACTAAAAATCAGACTCGATGGTTTGAATAGTATTTGAGGGGGGGAAGGAATCTGAACAGGCAAACTTGAAGATTTATCTTGACTTACCAACCTCAGGCGGCTTTTTATTTTCTCTCCGACTTTCTGAGGGTGAATAAAATTTAATTTTTAAACTAACCTTTTTGGTAACAGTGGTAACAAAAGGAATGTTCACTAAAGCTCTTAAAACCTATAAAAACAACCGTGAAATAAATTTATATTTATTTTTTTTCCTTTTTAGGCAAAAATACAAATTACTTAAACTATAAAAATTAATGTAAAAACTTGATCAACTATTAAAGTTTTTTTTAAGTACTATAAGCCAAAATAAATATATTTATATTATATTATTATGCGTGTATACCTATATTATATTTGTCATAAAATAAAATTGCCTATTTTCTACTGTTCATCCAACCGCAATGAAACTTGTTAAATATCACAAAAAATCTAAACGTTAGTTACGCATAATATTATTTTATAATTTTTTCCACAGTTCTTTCATTTATAAACACAATAAATTATTTTTTCGTTATTTATATGTAATTTTGTATAGGTACAAGATTAAAGTTATAAAACAGTCGTGTTCAAGACATGACATATTTTTATCGTTTTAGTCTACAGGACAAAATTTAATATTAATCTATGTGGAATGAATACATGAATAAGTCTGGGATTTTTTTTCAACTAGTTTCGCTTATTCCCAAAATATTTATTTTAAGAGTAAAAACTAGTTTTTTTTAAAAAAAAATATTGTAAAACTTAAAAAAATGGATTTTTGTTCATCAAACGATTAAATTTAATTGAATATATTATATAATATAATAGTTTAGGTAACAAAACGTAAATTATGAATTGATATAGAATACAAAAGATATAACATTATTGTAATATTTCATTAATAGTATAATTTGTTTTATAAGTATACTATTATTATATTATAAGTATTCGTATTTTTTTTTTAAGTACAGACAATATTTTTTTAAAAATAACGTTATATTATATTTGAATTTAATATATGTGTAGTGATAAAATTCAATACAAGGTAAAAATCAAACCTTAATTTGGAGTTCGGAATTTATTTCACCATTCGATCACCGAAGACGGCGCCTCGAGTTAATGACATTTTTAATTTACTCGAACCGCGTGCGTTGTTTATATTGTACACGCGTCCGAGCGCGTATTATTATATATATCATTTCATTGCGACCCCTTCACACACACGGCCAATTTGTCAAATACACACGGGCGGATACGGATATAATATGTATACAGAGCGGTCAAAATAAAAACCTCGTAAGAAAAACGGTAGGGATTGAATAATGTTATTCGTGTCCCCCAGAGTTTCCGTTACACGAATTAACGATTACTCTGTATATATGTATATAAAAATCGCTCACAAACGTCGTGTACATATAGCGTTGTTTTCTGGCGGTACTCGGGCGGCGGTAATGCGGTATACACATATAACATTTATATTATACTACGACCGTGGTATATAGACGATGCAGGCGGTGGCTAATCCGATTCGGGTCCTCGGGGCACATAAATGTACCGAAACGGAGACGGACGGAGAGAGAGAGAGAGAGAGAGAGAGCAAAAAGATTATATATATATATATATATATATATATTTTAACAATGTACTTTTATACTATACGCGTATAAACTGTAACCACTGTGGAGGGCTAATCATTGGGAGAGAAAAAAGGGTCTCCGTTTGTGTGTGCGTGTGTCTGCTGCGCACAACAAAAGAGTTTTATTTACATTCCCGGGACCTCCCGTGTCATGCGAAAAAGCACCCACGTCAAGTACCTCACCCTCACGTCGGCACTGTTTTGTTTAAGACTTAACGACGATTTATACATACATATATACACGCACGTCGTATTCATCGTCCATTACCCGACGCAGCAGAAATCTGCTATATCTCTTATATATATATAATATGTATAACATAAAATAATCCTTCAAACGGTACTCGCACACGCACTCGATTCAATTACTTTAACTCTTTTTCTTTCGTTTTCGTTTATATAATATGTTTCAAATATATTATATTCCCCTTTTACCGAGATCACGACTTCAGAAAATATGATGTTTTCCCAAGTCGACGTACATACACACAAACGTCAATCACCGACGAAACAATAAAATACACAAAACCCTCTCGAATATTTTACAGGGTTATACAGAAACAGATCGATAAACATCAATCGACGATTTGTAATATGATTTATTTTATATATTTTGTTTTTATGTAATAACTACCTATACAACGCGATTGAATATATTCCTGTTTGATGTTCCGTAACTTGGAATTTATCATTATTATGCCTGAATATAGTCATTCGTCCTACGTGAAAAATAGTGATAACAAAGAAGTTATCAGTTGAAAAGTCTTACAGGTTATGTAATAATTAATTATAATATGTAGGTTTTTCGAGTACCCACTCGAAAATTCGTTTTAATTTTACTCTTCGCCGACCTGATCACCATCGGATTAACCATTTCGAACAACCATTTCCCCGTTGAAGTGGCACTGAAACCGTCAACCGGTCCCTCGTCGAAAGGGATAGTACTGTATGCAATAGCAGTGATGTCTATATAATATACACAATGTTATACAATGATTACATTACGATCGAGAACATTTACCGTTTTAGATTCCCCCTCAGATATTTTCAAAAAAAAAAAAAAATACAGTTTATTATATAATACATGTATGATGTATGTATATAGGGCGATATCACGGGTTTTATATTCTATACTTGAATATAGGGGAGCTATTATATATATTTATGTTTTCCGCAATGGCCGCGATATTCGACGCACGAGAAAACTTGCTCATTATATATAGTATGGTATATTGGTATATACCATTATAACCAGAATAGGGAATTTATTCGAATAAAACCCGTTGAATCGACCGAGCAACAGTGTTTGATTTCAGGATCCTTTATTACTTTTTAAATTCAAATTCAACGTATCCATTTTTAATTTTTAATAATTGGTCGTATGGTACATATTTATTATTATACAGTATATTCAAGTCTGCAATTTTTCGTAAAATAATTTTTGGATCACTCAATATAACTATTTTAATTATAATTTAATTTTGGCAGCCACGAGCAATTCTCGTTCTTTTTCGTACGCGAAAGCACGCGTAAATTATAGACATTAAATAAAATAATAAATCGCCAATATATAATAATATTATTATTTGGCATACCAATCTGAGAGACTGGAAATTATACTCAGAAACACAAGAATTCGATAATAATTATTCTATTATCGTATATATTTAGTAGTTCCAACGAGTCAAAATTCTGGCGTGAATTTGCATACTCCCGCGGCTCATAGTTTTTAATGCGTTTCCCGAGTGTAATTTTATGTGCGTTGATTCCGGTCGGTTTTGTGAATCCATTCCGCGAGAGTTATATTGATAATAATAATGATTATAATATCATGTCAGAAAGACACGATTATTTCGACTGTATAGATGAGGAATTGCCAGAAAAGGGTTTTAATTCAATTTTCGACTTAGGCGCAGTGTATAATATTAATATATTATCTCGCGCGATATTATATTCTCAGAAACGTTCACCGTTCCCGTTTCACATACAAACGAGTAGCGAAAACTTTAAAATCGCGAATAGTTTAAAGGATTCATGATGAAATAATAATAATGTAATACTGTCGGAACTCTAAGAAAGTTATTGTGTTATGCTTTATGTGCAATTTAGACCAAGTATCGGCTAATTTCATTGGTCGTGTCTAAAGAGATAAAATATGCTTTTCTCATTTTACTATCACATTTGTTTATGTAAATTCAGTGTAATCTCGCGATTGTTTTCTGTAAAACGTTTAAAGTATAGGAATCTATATAATATATCGTTTTATATAATAGCAATTTGCCTTAGGCACAATTTCGATTAGCTCGATTAGCTCGTGATTTCTTTTTCGCTTTTAGAAAACTTCTTAATTAAATTTTTTTTATTATCTATAAAAAAAAAAGTTGTTTTTAAATATTTACACACAATTTTACGTAACTGCATTTATCGACGCATTGATAAAAACAATTCACTACAATTAGTTATTATATAATTATAATACGAACTTATATATTTATACATATAATATTATTACGCAAACCCGTATAATTCTATTAAGTAGATATTTCAAAGTGAACTGATGTAAATAATAATTGGTCTTTAATCGATTAATTCAAATTAATTGTTATTATAAAAACTTACAAGCATTATATAGATTAGATATAGATATTACATCATATTATAATTTATTTTAAGTCTACTTTTACTCAAATAAGTACATTATATCAAACGAGAATGAAATCCATTTAATTGGTACAATATATGTTTCTGTATAAAGCAAAACATGATTTTGTATTGCAATTGACTCAGTTGAATACAATTTTGTTTTTATTATTTTATACAATTTTATTGACATGTAATTGAAAATTAAAATGTAAAAGAAATTACAAATATTCCATAGTTTTAAACTTGGTATATTATTAACATAAGAAGAGTGATTTTGTAATATACGATAACTCATAAGATACTACTATATTAACATTTAACATTAACATATTTGTGTTTGTACAGATTTTGATTTTGATCAGTCGTTCCAGTTTCGATGGTATTCCATGATATTATAATAATATTATATATGATATTTGTAGTTTGAAAAACCAGTTGATGTCGATAAAGCTTTGTTTATAAAATGACTTTTTTTAAATCTTTTATGCTTAACAATATTTATCATATTTTTTGTAACATGGGTAACGAACAAAAATGTGAAACGTCAACTTTTTACTATAAAAATATAAAGAAAAAAACAATTCATATATATATGAAATATGAATACATGTAGAAATAAATAAAATCAAGAAGAACTTTTACAGGACGATTGCCGGTTGGACGTGGATTACAACAGGACTACAATGGAATTCGGTGAAGAGAATGCAAGTATAAAAATAAAATAATAATAATAAAAATAAATGAGATATAAAAAAAAAAAAACAATCTTTGTGCGGTATACGCGCTATATAAAAAATAGGGGAGTACGTTTTGCGGAGGGATTGGAAACGAGAGAGAAAGTTTCGCGTATATATTGGACGAAACTTGGTAGGACGAGGGTATAAGTATGGACGGACACAAATACATATATATATATATATGTTTGCACTTTTTCAGCAAATGTACAATGAACCGAAGAGACGGAAACAGAGAGTGAAATACGCGTTGAGATTGTATGGTGTAGTGATAATGTCTTGCGGTAGAAAGGTAGGGTCTATGTTATGTAGGCAGGGTGCAGCGATACACGCGGGGGAATAGTGATAACAAAGCTTAAGTTTAAGGATAGAATTGGAGATGTATATATATAGGAGAAGAGACAATATAATATATACCATTCAATGGTTCGTTGTAGGGGAAGTGATGATGACGGTGGGGGATACGTTTCCCCAGTGGAAGGCAGAGGATTTTGGATGTATATATATATATATATATGTACTATGTGTGTGTGTGTGTGTGTGTGTGTTTACAACTACTACCACTACCAATATTACGGTATACGGTACTACTACTACTACTACGACGACGACGATGACGACAACGACGATGACGACGACGACGACGACGACAACAATGAAGACGACGGCGGCCGAGGCTGTTTCCTTGTTTTATACTTATATAATACAGAAGGGGTGAAATATACGGTCGCCCCGGGGGCCGGCGAGCGTATTTGTGGCGGCGGAGGGGAATACGCTGGGGTCCGCGCGCGGTATAGAGCGAGTGAGCGAGAGAGCGAGAGTAAGAGAGAGTGGGGTCGAGACTATATACGACGGTCCCGGCGGGGTAGCGCCGGCGGTTCCCCATTGGTCGGGCTCGTAAAAGTTTCGCGGCCCCGGGCGCCATTCACCCCCGTCCGCGCGCGTCTTCATCTCGCGACCGAGCGTTGGGTCCTTTTTCTGCGGCGCACGCGCCACCCTTACCGCGGATATATAGTTATGACTAATATCGCATGTGTGTGTGTGTGTGTGTGTGTGTGCGGTTTCAATACACGTAAAAGGGTTCACTTCTGTTTTTCGACGAGAAATTCGCACGGAAAACAAAATACAACAATATTTATACTATATATGCATGTATTTATTGTACACGCATGATGTATTATTCATTAATAATATCATAACTATAAAACGTTGAAAACATTATAAAATATAACGAACAAAATATTAAAATCGTTTACTAAAAATCACAAGATGAGAAATCCGTTTAGGAAATGAAAATATATTTAATTTTGTTTTTTTTTCAAATAAACCAGATATACTGAAAATATATTTTATAGTTTGATATAACGAGAATATTCTCGTGAAGATTATTACCCAAAACAATATTCTCAAAATTGTTAAACAAATATTAAAGCTCAGGCTTCTTATTATATTTACTACCTAGTAAATATGTTAGATAACAGTCGGTAGTTATTGGCATTTGAGTATGGTATAGATGTGAAACTAGTAGTCAATATAGTATTGACTTAGAAAAAAATTGTTCAACGTACTCTGCTATTCAGTATAAATCGATAATACCTAACCTAACAATAAGTAACTGATTTTCAATATTTTCCCTTTTTAACTATTCGTGAGATTTATGTTTTTCAGAAAAATTCCACACTTTTTCCCCAAGAAACTTTTAACGTCCAAAATATCCCGTATAAATTAAAAACCAAGAGTAATATTATGATCAGGGTTCCACAGAGATAAATGAGACAAATTAATTTAAATAACTTTCAAAATTGTACCACAAAAAAAATATGTATAGGCTACGGAATACATTTTAAAATTAAATTATTATAATTATCATAAATATTAAAGCAAATATAATATAATATTGTGAAATTATAGTAAATACTAAATTAATAATAACTCGATAATGCATATATATATTAATTAAAATCAATTTTTTTAAAAAATTTTCCTTATTACGAGATCAATATTATTAAAATATTTTAATCGTCTATAAACTTTAAAAAAGGGCATTTAAATATTTTCCATTAAAAAAAATTCTAAAATATTCATTATTAATGAAAAGAATAGTGCAAGCGTGTTTATTAAATAAGTATTAATTATACCTATATAAACTAGAATATCTAAGAAACTACCCGTTGGAAATTTGAATTTGACATATCAGTTGATAAATAAATAACTATATATAGTTCTCATTTAAAAAAAAGAAGTTTGTATTGTTATTCGCTACTGCAGAATAAACCTTAAGTGACATAAAAATCTAGTATTGGAAAATACGGATATTAAGTAAATTAAAAAATTAAAATATGCATTATTACATAGACATGACATTTGAAGTACGAATCTAACCATTAATACATTTAAAAATAGTTTTAGATTCTTCATTATTATAAATTATATACAATTTAAATTTATATTTAATACAATATATATATATCTAGACAGCCTTATAGTAATTATTAATAACCTTAACTTATAATTATAATTTAAAACTACCTAACCTTCAAAACCGTCTGCGAGAAAATGTTTTAAAATTTTAAATCTATTGTTTTTAATTAATTTCGCTTTCTAATATTTACCCATCATGTTTTTATCGTTAAGTACTCATTTGCCACCAAATAATAACAATGTTTATAACCTATACAGTACATAAAAATGTAATACCTAATTGATTTTTAATATAAACGTCAGCCGTCAACTGAAATACGAAATTTTTATAAATTTATTAGGTTGAACATAATAGATTTCATTAAAATCGTTAGCTGGTATATTATTTTGTGAATATAAATTCGTTTAAATATTATAAATACGAATAGTGCAGGTATATCGTATCGATTTCGTGATCATTGGTGGTCTCGATGGTTTTATGAGATTCGCTAGTTTTAAAAAAATAATATCAACTGAATATACTATTAACAATGAAGTCGTTATATTCTTCTCTTATACACAATTGGTATGTCGTATTCAATATTATACTCAAAAAGATAGATGATGATAATAATAATATTATGTATGTCTCAGCCGTGGAACCCACACACGATTTGCTTAATTGTTTGCTACTTATTCGTGGGGGACCATGTCATACGAATGGTTTTACAAGTGTTCTTCGTCGTCGGAACATACCTCAGTCGAAGATAAATAAACATAAATCCAATATTGAACAATAAGATCTATACAACGAAATAATATTATATCGTCCACGCAGCATACGTTTTATTGTGTAATACATCTTATTATATAAATATTGTCGTCTTATTATTATTATCATTTTGTCATACGCGCGGTGTTTTTCCCTAAAAAATTGTCATCGTTTCTAGAAAAGAAAAAAAAAATCTCACAGGATTTATTTACAATGAATTAGTATTTATTTAGTTTTTTTCTCTCTTGCTTTCGGAATTGTGCTTAAAATCAGAGACGCCGCCCTCGGGGTCGATACGCGTTTTTTCATACTTTGTTTGCATTCCCCACGCGAATATCAGTTAGTTGTACCGTGCATAATATAATATAACGCAGCATTTTTTAGATACATTTTTTATATGTGTTTTTTCCACAAAAAATAAATATTTATAACAACAATAACTATAGATTATTATGCACATATAAATAATACCTTTATATAACCTTTATACTATATTATATACTTTTATAATTTTATCGTGATGTGTCGCATGCCCTTGCGGCACACAACATCTCAATATTTGGAGGTTGTGTCCTCCGAAGATGTAATAAAACGTTATAATAATATATTATTATAATTTACTCAATATTATATGAAATAATATTCAGAGATAATGCAAAATAAATCAATCTTATTGAAATGATTGAATAAAGAATTAATGTATAAGATAATTTATTAATCAATTACAATAATGAAAAAATACATGCTATTAAAGATCGAACGCAACATGTAATTTATCTCTACACCTGGATCAATTTGTATTTTTTAAAAACTTCCTGGATAATAATTTAGTAAAAAATTATGTAGATACATAGTATTTTTGGAGTAATTTATTACTGTGGGACAACATTGACTATTCTACTGTAATAAATAAATAATACGTATTTAATTTTGTCTCCATTGACCTCTGTGGATTATACTCTCTCTTTAAAACAAAAAAAAAATCGCTCATGATAACGGGATTTTTCACTAGGGAAACCCTTTTGTCTTTACATTTTTTCGTCGTTCAATGTCACGGTGTATAGATATACTCCCTGAGGTCGTTAAGTGATCGTAGTGACAATATGTGTAAGTACTGAAAAGTTTTTAATGCAATGAGTGAATGAATATATACATAGGGGTAGGGAGTAGCACGAGTATAGAAAAATAATTTACGAGGAAAGAAATAATGACAACATTGATTTCACGTTTTCTTTTAATTGAATAAAATACAACTCTTGTATTATCTTCTTCTTCAGTTACAGTTTTTCGGTCATTGAGAGAACCATTTTTTGCTATCACGAAACCTCTTCATTTGTCTTTGTCGTATATGCAAAGTTAAGAGTTCTTTTATTTTGTCTATGTTTTGGACAACAACATCCATCCATCCAGGATATTTGTCTTCCTAATGGAAGTTTTCTGTTTTCTTTTATGGTTACCAAATATTTTCTTAATCAATACTTATTTTATTAATTGACCGAATGGCTCTCCAAATATACCCCTTTTAGACATTTGTTTCTTAACAAATTAGGATTGTAAAATCCTAAATTTTTTTCATATCGTGCATAAGGTACTATATCGAGATGATAACTTATTAATCATTATATATATATATATATATAATGATAACTTATTAATTATTATATATATATATATTTTATATATCATTATAAATAATCATATTATACTTATTATTGGCATTGAGCATATGCATATACAGCTATAAGGTGAAAAAAACGATTATATTTTTCCTCAGTCCGAGTACAGGTAAAATCATAAAATATTCGTGGATTTAAAAATCGATAGCCGCGTACGTTCTTTTATCGTTTAAATAATTCGACAACATAATAATAATAATATATATATATTTATATAATAAGTTCTGTGAAAACAAATATTATTTTTAATCGTCGATTGGAGATAGTAAACGCAAAAGTATACAGCTCGAGGCAGGCGGCGAGCGCGTTGAACGATGAGTATGTGTATATAAAGTATATTATAGAAAGCTCGGCGATTACAATAATATAACAATGTCTTCTCTGTATTTTCATCGCGTAAAATTACGATTTCGAAGTGTTTTCGCACACGTGAAATTTACATACTTAAAAAATGAAATTAACAATCATTATATTAAATTATCACATTAGGTATTATACGACAAACAATTAATAAGTTATCATTTCGGTATAACAGAATATAAAATATAAAAGAATATAAAAATATATATAAAATATAAAAGAAGCAAGGACTTTACTGAAGTTATATAAGTGTATAAATATCATATTTTACATAAAAAGTAAACGTCTGAAATGGATAATTTATGTTGAACATGTTTAAAGAGTGAAGTAAATTAATTGAATGATCAATTAATAAAATAAGTATAGGTTGACAAAAGAAGCAGAAAACTTCAATTAAAAAGACCAAGGTCCCGAATGGTTGTTACCCAAAACCTATTTTTTTTTTTTTTTATAATAACATGAAGTGGTTATAACTAATGGTTAACTATGGTATAACTAAGTGGTTATACGAATAGCCTCAACTTATGCAGCAATGGCGCGGTATAGCGAAAAAATAATTTTAAATCATGTACACGGAAATCAATTATTTCCGCTTTTTTACTTCCTCGTCTATCGTATTATAAACTCTACAATATCACGACATCGTTTAGAAAAAAAATATGGAATGAGATATGATACATTTTTCTATTCCACATATACTCGAAGAACATAATATTATTTTTAATATAAAATATTTAGTTTTCATATACTTTGATATACCAATGTATGTGTATTATACACGACTTGTACGAGTATAAAAGTATAAAACGTAATATTTTTCTCATTCTATTGATTTCTTATTTTACAAAATAAAACATATGCATTTGATTTTATATTTTTGTGATTCCTTATATTTATATATTTTGTCATATGCTAAAGTTTGTAAGGAGTTCTTTAAATGGTAAAGATGCTTTTAAGTAATAATAATTGTATATATTGTAGTATCTAAATACATAAATTATTTTTAAAAAAATAATTGTTTATAATTCGCTAATAAATTGACTTTACAACATTGAAATTACAGAAAAAATACCGTGAAAGCAAAGATAATAACACAAATGCATAATTATTGAGTAGTGATGATGTGGCAGATACAATTGAAATTTTAAGAAATAAAAGTGAAATAACATTATACCCACTAATGCTTTATTCGAAAAATTAATATAAATTATTTTATGTATTATATTAAAATAAATACTAAAACAATTCCCTTATCAAGAAACTTAAATTTAAATGTAAATTAATGTAAGTATTATATTAAATAAGTACCTATTAAATAGGTATAAAAAGTAAAAAGTACTTGATTTGGAATTCCCTACTTAGTAGGGAATTTTCGTATTGATTTTTTATCGTGATTATTGAAATGATGAAACATTTATAAAATCAGTTAGTAGAGGTAAACTAATTATTAATTTTCCAACATTTTGGTATTAGTTAGGTATTATTAATTGTCCAATATCTATATCGAAATATCTTTCGATATAGATATTGTTTTAAAATAAAAGCAATTATAGGTACATATAATGTTAATAAGGTAGTTTACATTAGTCCTTTATTTTTATTATTACGACCTATGGTAATAATCAAAGTTAAATTACGTTTTATATTTATCTATCTATACCGCGGTATAGTGGTCGAAAATATGGTACAAAAAAGTGGAGGGATGCCTAGATATTTAATATTTCTGTACATTATAGAATATAGACCCAAAGTACCATAAATGCGTGCCATAATATTTCTATTTTTATTGATTAAGTTTTGCGTGCATTGTAAGTTATTGTAGAAAATAAAAAGATATAAAAAATATAAAAATGTCGATCGTTGCAGCTTCGTAGTTTACGTAAGTACATATTATACCTATAATATAAAGGAATTTGTTATTTAATATACTTCCAATAGAATGTCGACTTAAATATATTAAGTACACGAGAGGCGAATGAATAAAGTGAAGTCTTGATGTATGGATGATGTTTATTAAAAAATTTATAGAGACGAAATCCCAAATCTAACCTCACCGTTTCGACTACTTGGTTGTATAACAATATAATATATTGTCTGTCCACCATTACGGCGCACAATATCGTCATGTCATTGTTATGATAATATCGATAATACGCGTTATTGTCATAATAATATATTATACGAATTTGTAATATTTATATAAAAATAAGTGTCCGGTACGATCCGGGCGACAAAACGCTCGCTCGGAGACACACACACACACACAGATATAATATTATATTATAATACGATATGCAACGCAGCAGCCGGGGGCGGAGATAGGACATCCCTTTGGCCTCGAGCACTCCGCCCAGAGCGTCGCGCAACCGCTACCGCGGTAGCCGTTCCGGCGGCGACGACCGACAAACGTTTGTGTCGCCCAATATTGCATTGTGCCGCGACGTCCGTATAATATAGTAGCTCTATGGTCGACGACATATTGTTAGTGTGCGTTTTCGTCTCGTCGTTTTTTTATTCTTAACCGTCGTTTAATACGTTTTTTTTTTTTTTTTTTTAAAAAAAAATAATAATATCAATAATTTCCCGATTAAACATTATAATATAAAAATCATCACGATCGTATATGTTATAATATTATAATTTAATTCGACGCCGATTTTCCTGGTTCTCACGTTACCGATGACAACGACCAACGTCAACATCACGGTTCAGGTACGTACCTACACCCTTCCAGCTATTTACATTTAATATCGTGCGAATTGCATACGAAATAAAACATATATAATATAATTAATCGATTTCCTCATAGCGATTTTCGGCTACCTATCATTTATAAGTCGTATATATATATATATTATAACAACACAGAAAAAAACAATAATAATACAAGTGTTCAAATTATATTTATATCTCTTATCGCGGAATGATTATTTTATACACTTCGGTCTGCTTTCGCGGTATCTAAGCTAACGTAACCACAGACGCACGCGATTTTTTTTTATGATCCAATCGCCGACAAGGTTACGACAAAATCGAAACGCCGAACTTAACCGACACCAATGGCGCGCATTTCTATACACTCTGGTACGTATTATAGGCGTTAACTGTTCTAAATATTATACATAATATAAAATATACGCCTAGAGGATGTGATGTGGTAGCTGTAAGGTATATAATAATAATAATATGGTCATTGTGTATAAACATTCTATATTACACACGGACGTAGCACATATTTATAGAAAAATTTTAATTTATTCCTATTCCGCGGCTCAGGTTAGTCGTAACTTACGACTCGTAAGTATATAACCGAATTTAGTTTAATAATAATAATAATAATAATAAATCATTACTAGGTTAATAATATTCCGTAAAATAAAATTATAATGATTTCTGGTGAAATACGTATACTGCAGGAAAAGGTCAGTTTCTTTACGTTTTTCGTCTATTTTCCCAGGATTTGTCGCTGTAGGCGTTTTCATTGATTTCATTTCGGCCTAATAAATACGGCACGGCACGAAACAAATCTCGATTATGTAGTTTTGTAATAATATGTTAATAGTAGTATAATATTATAGTTTTGCTACTATATAGTATAGATAGAAAACGATAACGTATTTTCGATTATTCCCATAGTTTGTGCGACGAGAAATCACACAACTATATTATAATATTATAAATGATACGGTCACGCACCGGGAACATCATGATATTTTCGAATTTCGAGGTCTTTCGAGTATAAACATTTTTTTTAAAAAATATTTATATATATATATATATATAAATTCTCATATAATTACATCGATATATTATTATTTGAAATAAATTTATGTTTATATAATTTTTTTAAAAACGTAAATACTTAAACGTCGAACGTACAATAGTTGTTTGCCATTATAGGTTGTATACTTATATAGTTATACCTATTATATAGGTAAACATAATATTATACTGTATTAATTTATTAAAAAAATCGCGTTTGATTGTTTCCATGATTATAGTAATAACAATATTATAAATTATAACGAAGTTATTATGTTTCCTAATAAAGTTTCATTCTTGCAGTCTTACGGTGCGTATTTCGGTAACTTTTTAATGCATTATTCGCATTTAGGTGTAGGTTAGGCAATAAGTAGGCATTTACTATTTATGATTCCATTGAACTGATTACATAATATTATAGTTTTAACAGTTACAATTATCAATAATGGCTTTATTTATATTGTAAATAATGAAATTCGTGTATATTTTGGATTTTTTTGTCATGTATTTAATTTGTTTTTATGTTCCATGTAACATAATTATTTTCGAAACATATTAATAAATTATCGTTTGAATTGTAATCATATTTTGTGTATGTATATATATATATATATATATATATATATAAGTATTGCCATTTTTGCATAATATTATTCTTACATAATATTATACAATAAATTTTGATTATTTTTTTATTTTTAATGAATATAATTTTTACAATAAGTATATAGTGAGTTGGAGTAATGATAAAATTAAATAAACTTTGTAATTGAGTTTTTATATAATTTTCAATTTATGTAAGTTTTGTAATTTATGATTTTTTCCAAATTCAAATTGAAAAAAATTAAACATTGCATTACAAATTTAAAAAAATGATACATAGAAGATATACTTATATTTATTTTATCGTTTAAAATGCATTTAAATAAACATTTTATTTTATTTCTTTATTCTTATTTTATTTCATCTGAAATATTTTACTATTACATTTGCATATCTCATAATATTTAAATATTTATATTGTGCAGTCTTTCGTTATTTGATGTTATAACATTTATTAAAATCAATTGATTCTGTATTTTATCAATACTAGGAGAATAAAATAGAATAAAAAAATCATTCTCATTAAAATAAATATAGTATACAATTATATATACTTAATATAATATTAAATGTTTTAACTTGTACAGTAGTACCTACAGTTAAAATATAAATTTTAAAATGTATAAAATAATGCAATTCATATCTCATAACTAAAAGTGTTCATAAAACTTATAAATTATAATTCACAATTAACTATCGTTTATGTAGGTAATACTTACATATAGTTATAATAAAATATTATTTATTTTAAAGCATTTATAATAATTAATTTATATATGTACTTATTTGTTATTTTTAATGGCTCTAAGCTATACAATTATTACATAATATATAATTTTATTTTAAAATATAATTTAGCTATCTATCATTTAAAAATTATTATTTTTTACAGTTAATTATGTTACTTATTTCATATACGTATAGGCATTCAAATCCTATTCATTTGGATATAAAAATCATGAATTCACGATAAATAAAAACAATAACACCTGCGGCAGCGTAATCATCAATTAGTTATTAGCTGATAATAATAATAATAATCATAAAAAACTTTATTATTTACGATTTTAAAAGTACAAAATATATTTTTTCAATTAGTATGAACATTTCAAGTTTCAACAAAAATATATAATTTATATATATTGATATTACTATAAAGACAGTATATCTTATTTAATTTTCAAAACATTTATATAAAATTATATGCATAATATTTTAAATCCAACCATTAATACTACCTATGCATGTTTTTAATCATAAATGTAACTTGATCCCTTTTTTTAGTTCACGGACGCCTGATGAAGGGCTTTTTTAAACCACGGACAACGCCCTCAATATTTTTCTTTTGAATAGCCTTTATATATATTTATTAAATATAAAATTTTTCTTAATGTAACCATTTCCAATATATTATAATATTTGTTTAATATTTAAATTCATATGTTAAGTAGTAGATAAATATTAAAATATATATTTCATTAATTATTTTTGTTATGTTCAATATTAATATTTAATACACCACATTTTAAGGAGTTTAAGGAGGCTGCCACCCTTCCTCACCATCGCTCCTTACCAAGTTAACGCTTGTGTGTACAATATTACTCGTATGTTAATTAAAATATGACGTGTTATGTTAAATTGCAAAAGTTAAAGTGTTATTATATAAATTGTTTAACTAGATTATTCATTTCACCGATAAAAACGGAATAATAATAAATGTAAGTATAATGTTTAATGTTTATTAATAAAATGCAGAATGGGTTGATTTAAGTTATGTTTTTAAAGCAATTAGACCAGTTCAGTTTTTAAATGTTGGGTACCTGTCATTTTTTGCTTGACGTGAATTAATAATTAAATATTAATAAGGAAATCTTTACATAGTTTGAACTTACTCACGTATCAGACGATTTTTCTAATATAGAGGTGCGTATAATTTCTTGAGTGAAAAATGATTTTTACACATAACATGAAATTAATTTACATTATTTTGGTATATTTTTAGCATAATATATAGGGACATTATATTATACTTAATACATTATAAAAAATAGTAGACAGTTCATATTATTAGTATATCGTAATAATAAAAAAAAAATATAATAACTTAGTTATAACATATTTATTATACATATATGTATAATTATTCTTATAAATAATTCATATCACATTAGTAATATACCTAATATAATCCAAGCACAACCTAAAAGTATATATTGATTTGCGGTATGCAATATTAAATTTTCATATAAATTTGAATCTTATTAAAAATACATTTTTAATATTTTCTATAATTTAATATTTGTAGAGTCGGGCTTGGTCGAGTGGCCAAAACACAATTGTTACGACTCGTGAGGATACAAGCTCGACTTTTGGGTAGCCCTGGGATTATTTGCGCATGGTGTTGTCCAGACTCTAGAGCAAGCCGGTCACAATTATCTACCTGAAAAAGGCCAAATATTTGGTTAACTAAAATGTCATGTTCTAGTTAACCAAAAATCATCATCTTCCACTTAAAGTGTAATTAATGATACCAGACAGGTACCAAGTTTCATATCAATAAGAAATAAAACTGTTAATTTTTCATAATTTTTTATAATTTTTGTCCTAAAATTTATTTAATTCGTTCTATGGAAATCAGAAATCGTATTTTAATTACGCATGACACATTGTTATAAGGAATTTCTATGTATTATACTATACTGGTTATACCAGAGTACAAAATAGATTTTTATAATTTAATCGAGTGTATTATTTTGCACGATCTCTGAATAATTTGCATAATCAATTATTGAAATGATACTATAAAGCACGTTTATAATGAATATTCAAGAAATTCATCATAGACGACATACGTCTGTATAGTTATATATATATATATATATTATTTATAACTGTAGATCGCATCGAAAATGCAATTTGTTCGATAAAACGATTCGTTTTACTTTTACATTTACATGTTTAGTGTTTACATATAATATAATAATTAGTGAAAACACTAATTACATACAGTTCTGTAGCCAGAAATTATTGATGAGGTGGGGGAGTTATTAAATAAATCAGTTATTTATTATAATTTATAATGTATATATTATATTAATACAGTTTTACGGACTTAATAAGTCATCACTTATTATCTTACCCATGATTAGGTATGATCATACCAATATTGTATCGTATTATCAAACCGTGGAAATAGCATATGGTGGAAATAACATAATTTAATATAATTTATTTATATAATAATAATATAATTAAATTACTATATTAATTTTATTAATTATGGACTTATTGTCGTGGTATTATCTTATTGTTTAAATCATGAGCACTTGTGTTTCCAAATAAAATTAATAAATAATAACTTTTCAGTACCTATAATGAATAATAAAATATAATTCAAATATTATTATTTATTTAACATTGCTATCGCACTCTATAGAGAGTAATTTATCGTGCAAAAAAGTGAACAATCTTTAGTATGTGCCATTGATTATAGATAGACACAGACGATAGTATTATCTATTATCAATGGTATTTATATTTAATGGTTATAGATTAAACATATTGAATACAATTATAATTAATATTATATTTTCATATAAATAAAAATAATCTTTAACCAATAATTTTTAATAAAATATTTTCCAATAATTATTCCATCTAGAATAGTAGTCACTAAAATATTATTAACTTCTTATGAATATTAAAAAAATCAAAAGGGGGTTTGAACCATTTACTCATTACCCCCTAGCTACGCTACTGACTACACAAATAGGTATAATAGTTATGATAATGTGAAATACTGAAATAGTTAAAAGTTTTTATACGTTACCTCGACATGTATAGAATAATATAAGTAACAACAGTTATTCTTTATATACTAGAAATTAAAAAAAAAAAAACATTGGAAAAAACAATTACACGATTAATCATGTGTGGCTGATATAACAAATGTTTGCTAATAATACTTCGTAAACTCAATTTATTGATTAATATTTAAATATTATTTTTAAATATTTTCGGTAATAATAACGTCTGAGCGATCAATCTGACATTAATTAAGTGTTTGACACAGCGTTGACTGTTGGCACTTAGATATTATTAATATGTTAATGACTATAATAAACGACAGTGGTTACCTTTTAGAATTCCATACATTTTTGTGCTCATTGTCCAGTCTCGACGTGTATCGTTATCGTACAATATAATGAATCAACAAATGGTTATTTATTAGTATAAGTACACGGATGAGTTCCATGAGAAAAAAATAATAAACTCCTGAGCTAACCTACAGCATGTGTTAATGTACGTTAATACGTTAATTAACATTTGTTTATGCTTTGTCTAATTTTACGTTTAAAAAATAAATATAATAAATTTACTATATGTATATACAGTAATATATAAAAAAAAAAATTACTAAAATATCGCTTTTTATCTCTTAAGATGATGTTATCACACTTTTATTTTGTTTGCTCCTAACACAGAAAATATATCTATGTACCGTATTCGCAACACAGTTCATTTCATATACATAATAAATTAATATTAAATTCATTAATCGTTAAATTTGTAGAGAAGTATGATATATAATATGCTCTAGTGTTGAGTTTTTTCACAGGTTTTTATTTTAAAACTTGTTAAGTATATGCGATTAAAAAATGAGTTTATCTACTTATTGTTTAAAAATATAAATAGTAAACAAAATTCAACGATATAGTACAGTTTATATTCTCTATACAAATTTTATAAACATTATATTTACTTAAATATTAATTATTAATAAAATGTACTAAAAGTAAAAAAAGTAAACTAAAGTACGTAGATTCGATATATATTACATATACGTATATAAGATAGAGACAACAATAAATATAATAATTTTTCCGTACATAATCTGTTCCGTTTAATAGAATATTATATTGGTGTCGCGATTATGATTGTACAAAAATTAAAAATATCGGACTCTATAGCGAGGTCCGTGACGGATTTGGCGATAGTAAAAAGTATTTGGAATGTTTAAAATTCCTCGGGGTGGAAATAAAAAAACATGAAATCACTTTATATTATGCACCGAAAACGTATAAATTATATTATAATATAACATTTTAGGTATATTATAACGTACACGCGTATGCGTATATAATATTATACAGATTACGTGTATAGGTCGTATAGGTATGTTCTAATATATAAATATAATATAGGTACTACCGGGCGGCGATGGCGCGTGTAATAATAATTATACGCTCTGGACGCGTGTTTTACATAAAAAATAAACATTCTTAGAATGCCATTCTTATGTGTGTGTGTGTGTATGTGTGTAGATATGAACGGTATCATCTAAATAGATAATAATATTATATAGGTACTTTTAACGTTATATAAAAATTAAAACGGTTCTCCCGACGATCGCACGCGAGAGACTCGTATGTGTATGTGTGTGTGAATTGGTGAAAAATATCAAAACACACGATATCCATCTATAATATTATACAGGGCGTTTCACCAGGATTCGACTTTTTTTACATTGATACTATACGATATTTAAAAATGTTTAAACTTCGCGATGCACCCTGTATAAGTACAATATAGTATACCTGTATTAAATTATGATGTGTTCTAAGTGTGTAATATACCTACATCATCCGCATCCGCGTGTGGGAGATTTGTTTAATTTCTCGATCGTTTCGAAATAATAATATAATATGGTTTTTTATAAAATTCCCATATCGTGTCGATAATGATGAATGATATCGTTTGTATATAATAACACTATATAATGTGTAACGATGGCTCGGAGGCGGATTTTTTTCTTCTTCTCTTTAGTCCGGAATATAACCCGCGGGTTATGCCACAGATCGTATTTATATCTTATACCCATGTAATTTCGAATTAAATCGTTTACGCGAACATCTATTTATTTATTGTATTTATAATTGCAACTGTTTACTACATTTATAACGTACTGTTTAATGTGTATAATATATATATGTGAATACGATAATATTATATGCCACGGTATGGTTTCAACCCTCGGTTGCGTGATTTCGGCGAAAAAATACGTAGACACAATCGGGTTCGCCCTCGATATGCGCCTCGGGAGCCGCCGTTAAGAGACCGGCTCTCTCTCCCCGCGGAAACGACGATTGATATTTAACCGCACGAATATGCAACAAGCAACAATTTTGCTATTAGACATTATATAGGTATGTATAAAACTCCGAAATTTAAGTATACCACGATCGCGGTAATTATAAAAAAAACTTTAATATATACATATATATGTCGTTTAAAACACGCGCGAAAATATATATTTAAAAAATTATCGTCCGCTGGCTCTTAAAAACAGATTTGTCAGCTTTGACTTAATGACTATAATAGGAACTATCGCGTGTTATCCATACAGTTCTCTGTAATTTTTCACATAGTTCGGTGATGTGCAAATTGTAATAATAAAGAATTAAAATTCCAAACATATTTTGCACATCTCGTCGTTAACTCGTTATACATATAAATATCAATTTTATAAGTCAAATATACGTTTCTATAATGGCTTTTACGATATTGAATTTTATATATTATGCTCATTTTAATAGCACATCATAATAGTAAAAATTATTTTCACACCTATGTGCTCTGTATTAATTACATGTATATAAAATTTATTTATTTTAAATAATCAATAATCTAGTGTGAAATGGATAATTATAGAATTTGTTATAGTACAATAACAATACACTTTACCTACGTGCGATTACTTGGTGTACACATAGATTATTAAAGTATAATAGCATAATGTAACGTTTTAAAGTGTTAAACTTAAAATTAAACTTTCTAAAATTTCTTTTGGGAAACCATATAAATATCTATTATAACATATTTATTACGTTAAATAAACGAATGCAAAAATATTATTTATGCAATTTACATCAAATCTACCAGACACACTAACCATTATTCAAATTGGTTTTTGTATTTTATAATATATAATAATACGATTCGTAATAATATTTATTATTTTCAACATCAATATACTTATAAAATGTAAATGTTTAACGACTAATCGAATAAATTGATGTATATAAATAAGGCGTACCTAGTTTATTATACTGATATAATATATAGTTATATCTTATGACACTAAAATATTAATATGTCGATACAATGCATAACCGTAGGTTATATGTTATATGTTATGACTTATGACTTTTGACTTATGACTAGAGTAGACTTGTAGCATTTGTATATTTTTTAAATATTGCGAAAATGTCTAATTTTTTTCTATTATTAATAATTTTGTATTTATTTTTGAGTAAAGAAATAGAAGAAGACTGTATCTTTTAAAAAAGTTTAACTTTATTGTATTGTTATATGAGACATGAATTGTTGTATCTATAGAATATAATAAAATATTAAAGAAAATCACGTAATTAGTTAACAAAACTTGTTCATGCTTATTTCGAATGCATATTTTCTGGGTTTTTAGAGGTAAAAGTACTCTACCTTACTTATGACCAATGACCATGTCTAAATTATTATAGTGTACTCGGCCTGATATAGTGTATATAATAAACATTATAATATACGGTTTTATCGGATTTCAAGATCAACAGCGGCCTGCGAAATAGGCGTAACTAAAATAAGATCGTAGTTGTTTTTATTATTGTTATTATTATTATTATTATTATTATTGTTATTATTGTACTGTATCTATGATTTTATCTCACACAACGAGCACACTTTAGGCACATGTATATATTATGATATATTATAGTTATAATACGGTTATCTATACCGCTTTTGTCGATTATAAACGTTACTATAATATTACCTACATAACATGTCGTAGACACATTATTTAATAAGTATAACTAAGTATAACGCCAGATTATTTTTGTCAATCATTAATTATTATTCATTACAGCATCTGGTTCTGAGTCGTTTTTCACAACTCCCAAAATGTTATTATTACCATAATCTTAGTAATCTACTCGTAAATTATTGCAGGTCATA
The DNA here is from genome assembly GCA_013282895.1 of Eriosoma lanigerum. NCBI lineage: Eukaryota > Metazoa > Arthropoda > Insecta > Hemiptera > Aphididae > Eriosoma > Eriosoma lanigerum. The sequence goes on from CM023358.1 coordinate 62,538,708, forward strand.
GCACAAGATTATAGAGACCACGAATAGTGTTAGGTGTAAATAATTTGCGAGTGGGTATTACATCTTATAATAATAATAACAATAATAATCTCGATATGGAAACGATAGAAATTATACTATCCAAAATTATACGTGAAAATATTTTAATCGTTTTCAAAATTCGTTTCGCTCTCTGAGTGTGTAGTGCTCGCGTTTCAACTATAGTTATTATAATACTTATACATTATATTTATATATAATATACGGTCGTATCCCTAAGACCCAAAGAGTTATATGGGTAATTACTTAATTTCACGTTAAAAAGGGTTATATAATATAAAAATCGTATAAAATTGACATTTAATTATTATTTAAATGTGCGTATAGTAGGTACATAATAATATTATTATGAAGGTTTCGATTTCGTCAATCAAAATTTATCAAGTATGCTAGATAATATAAATTCTTATATTAGCCATCGAAATATGCGTTTAATAATAAAAAAGTGGAAAGGTCGATTCTGGACATTCCTCCTTTATCCCTTTGGTCCTCTTAGGAATTAATGTTTTATAATATTAAGATTTGAATGCAATGATATTGCATTCAAAAATACGATTCTCAGCGAAACTTAGTCAAATATACAATATATTATACTGATATTCCGTTCCAAAATTTTAACACGTGTGTCAATTATCTATGATATTAATCAAAAACATTTTCAAGTTCCTATGATCAAAATGAAATGAGTTATCACAAAATATTTAAAATCAAATTAACGGAAATTATGTCGATTTTCCGTTAATTCTAGATAGTTATTCTTCTTTCGAGAAAAACGTTTGAAAAATTCGAAAACTGAGCTAAATAAAGTATCAGCTTGAGCAATTTTCTACTGAAAGCTTACTCTATTTATGGTAATCGGACAATTATTTATACTGAAAAGTGTTTTCAGACATCAATGAAAAAACAATTTTTTTTAAACCAATACATTCCTTGCTTCGCTTAGAATCTAAAATAAAAATACGGAAAGTGAGAATATGCAAAGGAGCCGCAATATACGATAATTTGTTTGCGTGCCTAATATTACAGAGTGTAGAACGGAAGTTATTTGTCGGTTTTACGTGCAAAATATTGTTATACTTTTGAACACTCGTCATATATATCTATTTGTGACGAACCTCCCACCACCACCACCACCGTCTTATCACCATCAGTTCGTCTACTTTTCTAAATCTTTTTATTTTTTATTTTTATTACTCGAAAGTCCATTAGTGATCACCCCTACGCGGTTACATGGCGAGGAGAAAATGTGTTTGCGTGTGCGGTCACCGAGGAAATTCCAATTTCCACAGGATAAACTCCATTTTACGGCCAATTTATTTCCGGCACTCGTCCGCCGGAAACCCGACTCGAATGCCATCATCGCCACACTATATATATATATTCGTGCGCACCCCTCTTGCGTCTTAAACCTCTGATTTTGGTGATAAATCGTATTTGTTACGCTACGATAGAGGAAAAAATAAATAAATATCAATCTTTTAGTAAAAATGTAGACCAGTATTGTAATAGTTATATTAAATATTTATTATAGTATAAAAAGTAGATTTAAAAGTAGCAATTATTAACAAATCAGAAATTTAAAATAAAAACAAAATAACATGTATACCTACACAAAGACTATATCGAATATTATTTCGTATATTTTTTCCTGTAATTAAAATTTATATCCATGGTATTTACAACTATTAACTATAACAAACGTACGATTTTTATTGTATCCCTATGTTCTTTGCATGATCAATACAATTATTATATGAAAGAAACTATTTGAATTCTATTTCCAATCATATGAATCAAGGTATGAATATTATGTTTTATGATTAAGCTACAGCAAACATTCCCAATGGTAAAACAAAATATGTTTGCAACTATAAATAGTAGGTAATAATATTACTTAAATTAATAATTATTTTAATTATACGTCAATATAGTATAATAATTTTTTATTACTTACTCATTAAAATGATTTATTATGATTCATGTTTGGGTATTGGGTATAATACAAATAATGCATTTATTTATTGATTCAAATTAATGTTTTGTACTGGGTTATTATTTTATGAACATTTATATAATATTCAATAGGTGTTTTTTATAATGATGACAGTTGAGCTTACTTTTATCCAATCATGTGGTTATTATAATATTTATATTATTAATTTTACACTCGGCGGAACTATGAATTATTGAACGAAGAAATATTCATGAAATAATACGAATTACATACCGATATACCTTTATGTATATGAATAAATGTAAATGCCAAACTGTATAATATATTATCATGTATATAATAAGAATAATAATAATAATTTATCTTACATATGACATATTCATCATTAAAAAATTTCGATAATAATTTATAATCTCAGTTTGTTTGGTATATAGTATTATATATACATATAAATCGTCATAAAACATACAATAAAAGAATTGAAAAATAAACTATAACACGCGCGCATAAAGAGTAATAACATTTCAATTTGGACAAGTAGAGTGAGTGAATCGCCCTGAGGAAATACAATCGTTTAACTTCTTAATGTTAGCACTATTAATGAGATTTCTTAGGCTCCGAGCTAAATAACATAATTCATATAAATATAAAAAAATGAAATAAACCATCTCGATGAAACTGTAGCTCGAGATAAACATAATAAATATAATATTTATAATGTGTAGTATATAGACACCGACAATAATTAAAAAATATATATTTCGAGCAAACCAACACAGTTTTCGGTCTTTTTTTCATCCATATAATAGTTATTAACGAACATTTAATGTGTATATGAGTAATTAATACGAGTACTTATGTACTTAACTTATTTCAAGGAAATTAATTAAATTTATTCATTTACCAATATTTATAGATTGTGAAAATTAAGTTTTTAAATTTCATAATTAATAATAAAAATTTGTATAGGTGACAATAAAAATAAAACAATAAATTAAATTATAACATAATAGGTAAATGTTTTATTTATTTGTTTGAACAATGATTTATTTATTTTATTTCCCTAAGCGTTACCAAAAAATGATTAAAAAAAAATTACATTATGCAAATTTGACTTTTAAGTGTTAAATTTGATAACTTTTCATGACAATGACTAATTCTTTAAGTATCTACCTACAACATATAGCCACTACATAGATACTACGTTTATATGAAGCAATGTAAACTGTTTCAATTTTAACATTAAACCCATTTGATAATAAACAACTTAAAAACTAAATATTTGTTTTATTATTATAAATTCCATTTTATTTGATCATATTACATTTTTACAAGTCCTTAAATTAAAAACAGTTTATTTAAATATTACCAAGTAATAATTAATTGCTTATGAAATATTTAAACCGTGTAATACGAGCTATAATACGTGTTAAACTATTTATTTAATAAATATTTTTGTAGGCAAATGTAGTATTATTAATATATTTTAAATATAAACTATTTCAATTTCAAATAAAATTAATATATATCTACATGTATTTTAAAGACGAAAAATATATAATATATAATTGTAAGTAAAGTACTTATCTAGTATCTATATAACATAACCTAATCAAATTCTTAATTACTTATTATTACGTTAATTTGATAATTATATTATCTTTTATTTTTTTCGACAAACGTTAGGGCAAGAATATTTTTTTGCATTTTAAACAGTTAGTAAATGTTTGACGATATAACCTCTCAAAGTCTCAACCCTTTCAGTATCCTGAATCCTAGAGTAGAATCAATGCTGTTACATAGGTAAATATAGGTTTAATATTATAATGTTATATCTTCTGTGGTTGATATATAATATATTATACTATATATTATAAATGTTATAATGTATATGATATTGAAAACTTGAAATATTGAAGTCGGTGGCATATTATTATATATTATTAGTGAACGGATTTACGTAAATGCGTATATTTTTTAATTAAGCTATTTTATTAAATATAATAAAAAATCTGCGTGATTATTATCAGTATTCTTATTAAAATAATACTAATTTTATTTTGTATATTTTGAAAATTTAAATTATTTTGCACTAAATGTGCAATTAAATATTCATCATATTTGTAACATTTTAATCACACTTATATTTTTGCGTATATTTTCGTGTTTTTTTGAACAATTCTTTTCCGCAATCTGGCACCTAAATTAGTACTTAATACGCCTTAAAGAATTTTTCTATTATTGTGACAATTTAGAAATGACTAAAGAACAGTCTATTATTGAACAAAAATGATTTTAGTACTTTTAGAACAGTTCAAAATTTGATAAAAGATTCAAATTTAGATATAATTTTCGATACAATGAAAACTTTAGGAAGAAAATATATTTTTTCTATTATCTAAGAATGTTATAGGAGAAGACGACGAAACAGCGAGATTGTAATTCTAATAATCAATTGGAATAAATAAATATGAATAATGAATATGAACATATTTTACATGTTTTAATTATATTACATTAAAATGTTTTTTTGTAGCAATCATAGTATTTTAAAAGCATATTATATTGAAGTTTTTATGCATAGGTTAGATTCCAACCGTTAGAAACGTTCAGAAAAGCTAACAAATTTTAAGCGGGACCGGAAATCAAACGCGAGTCTCTTGCCGGACAATTGCTCTACCAATAAAGGTAGCTTAGGGTTCATTTTATCATTATATCACTAAACAATTAAATACAATTAATATGGGATTCATATATATATATATAAATTAGATTGAAAAGGTATGTAAACAACACCATTAACAAATTTTAGGGTTTGAACTTAGAGTTGTTAAACTCAATATTTAACTCAGTTCTTCGAATCGAGTACGCAGGGATATTTGAAAATGCCAATGAGGACACCACCACCACGAAGGAAATTACTTGTAGAATTATTCCTATAGAACTTAATAACATTAAAATTATCAAGGTCTAGTTCGGAATCATAAAAGTTATCAATTAACCATGTTTCAGTTAAAAAAGAATTAAAACACAATTTAAGGCAGACATATTACATTTAAAATTAAATATTTTCGACCTCAGTCAGAGGTGGTTTTGATAGAACCAAAACAATAGCTTGAGACTACATATAATTGTTGCTGGGTGACGACAGTCATCACCGTTTGGGTAGAACCTATTCTAGATAATCAATTTTCATAGATAATACGTAATTCTTATTCTCCATCACTAATTCATTAATCAATCTCCAAATGACACTCGAATGTTTCCAGGAGAACTCGTGAAACAATAGATTGTAACTCCTCTAAAGAACTCGAATTTTCCAAATTGAAAATTTTCCCTTTTAAAACGTCAACTTCTTTACAAAGTTTAGTGTTGATATCTTGTAATAAAATTTTTATGATTAGAAACATGTGACAAATCAGCTTTTAAGTTTTTGTATTAAGTAGCTTGAGATTCAGTAATTGCCTTACTAGAAAACAAAATTTCAGACTTAAATTCCATCAATGTAAGCATAAAGTCATTATTAGACACAAGTACAGAAGGTGCTTTATTATTGACATCAGTATGACCGGATGGAAGTTTTTGTGACAATGAAATAAGTTTAGAGACTAGTTAACTAGGCAACAGTATTACCCATCGTTAAAGTCGTAAGACAAACAATCAGAAGGACCGTATTATTAATATTAAATTCGTAAATATGAAACGGAACATCAATGACAACTACACCGTTAAAGTCATCATAAAACAGCTGTTCAGACATCTAACCTAAATATTTATAACTGTTAAGCAAATATATAATGATAACGTACCAAAAATTGGAGACAAAAACTTATTACAAATTAATAACATTTTTAACACTAGGTGGTATAGGTACTATATAAGATTAAACGATTCTACTCACAATATTAATTATAAATACCCAATAAACAAAATAAGCAAAATACAAAAAAATCAATCAAACGTATAACAATAAATAAAATACAATTTAGTAGGTAGTAGGTACAAATATGAACACATGAAATCTGTTATTACTATAATATTATAAAATTATATTATAAATAGGTAATATTTTTACTATTTATATACAACTATAGTACCTAATAGGTATATATATATATCGGTAAATTATCACTCAAAAAAATCACGCGTATAGCGAAATGCCTAATAAAACACAAAAATTAATAATACAAAATTTCTTGTTATTCCTATCGTCGAAACAGTATTTGCAGGTATATACATAATACAATAGGTATAAAAATTACGTTATATTTTAATATGTTCGTGACGATACAATAGATAATGTAAAATTATAAAGTGATGTCATTTAACATCTGTTAGTGTATATAAACTGTACATTACGTGTTTAATATTATACTTGCGCACAAAACGATAACATCTAACGGTATAGGACTCGCGCATATACTATGTTATTATATTTGGCCAAGTACGGATATAGGCGGCGAGTGTATGAAAACACTGTCCATATATAATATTATACAGCAGCGTGCCGAACATAGGTATATAATATGTTATTGTGTTATACCGCGGTGGTGGTTATCTTGCACATATCCCGCGCATATCTGGTCGGCTCGTTTGATATACTTACATAGCCGTGCACAATCTCTACCGCCCACTCCACCGGTAAAATATAATATAGGTACATAATATATTAATATTGTATCGCCAGAATTAGTGTCGGACGATATTCTCTCTCGTCTATATAAAATAGATAGAGAAAAAAAGGGTTGATACAATTACGATGCGTTTTATTGTTATAATATGTTATTTGTTGTTCCGACATGTGAATACATCCCGAATATTTTCATTATTATTTTTACGTTTTCCCCCTAAAAGATCGTGTCTGATCGTTCATATAATACGAGCATACCTACTCGCACATCAATCATACGATCAAAAACCCGATTGTCTAATAAAATAACGTATCGAAGGCAATACTCTGACGAAAACAAATCCTCCGCGAGACGCCTTTTGGTTTTGATTTTATACATATAATATAATATCCTTCAAGTACCTACTTATATACCCATATATAATATTATGTCGAAAAATAATACCAACCGACTCAGTTATAATAATATTGCTTTATAGAATATATTGTGTAATACACGCCAACATATAATTTAGATATTATTTCTCTCGAAACTGATTTAACGATTTTGATAAATACTAACAGGTGGTATAATAATGTTACATAAAAAAAACTCAAGTTTACAAATCTCGTGACAGTAGATATTATTATATTTTATATCTTGTGTATTATACAGTGGTATAATATTTTTGAATTCTAAACGATATACTATATTATAGATAGTGTGGAATAATAATAATATTTAATAATTTCTCAGTTTTAATAAATTATTTTCCCGCTTATAATCAGGAATACATAGATATTTCATTTCTAATCAGTATACATACAATATGCTATTAAATCGGCAAAGTCAAATTACCTATATGCGAGTATATATTGAGTTTAATTATGTATATAATTATTTATTATGTTGTCGCATTATTCAATAATGCGATTAAACATAAATATAATATAAGTTAATAAGTGATATTACTAAGTTCAAAAACCATATTATTCAACGCCAAAACAATTATACACACGAGATTAATTTAAAAATCAATTACATACTCTATTTGAGAAAACTAATTAAACAATTTTAATATCATAAATACTTGTTATAGGTTAATAATAATATGTAGACAATAATATAACTAATAACTATAGCTATAATTTCTTGTTATAATTGTTATGGATATGAATGTAGAAGGTAAGAGAGGTTTAGAAAGATCGAAGAAAAGGTGAATAAATTGAATAGAGAATGGTATGGAGATAGCTAGTGCAAATGGATAAGAGGTAGGATCTATACTTGAGGTTTAAGACTAGGATGACCGACCCCATCTAGTTGAAAGTGTAAATTAAGGTAGAAAAAGAAGACGTTGTTATAAAAATAACGTAGGTACTTTATATTTCTTAGTAAAGTAAAATAATATAATAAATAATTTTCCTTCTTCGCTCTTCAGTCGTGTGCTCGAGGCATATATATCGCATATACAAAATAATATATATAATATAATAGTATTATATTTCATCAAATTTGATTTTCGCGGGGAAAATAGTAATATATATGATATACTCGTATAAATATATATATATAATTACGACTGCCTAGACGGAATGAATAACGTCAAGTCGTTGTTGTCACTCGTCGGACACAAAACATACTCGCATGCGGAGTAAACAATATAAATGATTACAACAAATTGCATGGTCCATGGCCATGCATATTATATATTATAATTGTTTGGAAAATATAACAATATTTAGCCATTAACCGCAGTATACGAATTACCACAGTTGGCATAAATGTTTATAATTGTGCCAAGCGAATACCCCTTTTCAAATATAAAAATTGTTAATTGTGTGTTACACTATAAGGTTAGGATTTAACTACCGTATAATATTTCTACCAATAAATTATTATGTATTAAAATAAAAAAATTCACAAATATTTTTTTTGATAAACTGTTATCCATAAGTCGTAGACGGTTAGAACTTGAAACATATTTTTATTTAAAGAAAATCGCTGATAATAAAGAATATTATATACACACGTGTATAATTTCTAGTCGTTACCAGTTAATTTAACCGTAACATCTATGTGTCATCGTTGCAAGCTTTTATTGATTTATACCGTAAAGACCATCAACATTATTATGATTACTAATTAAATCAATAATTTAACACAAATATAAAATACAAAAATAAAAAGAGACAAAAATTATGTTTATCTATTGGCATAGAAATGAAACAAAATTCATTTTTATACATTGTCTTATCATTTATCAAAAAAAAAAAAAGGTTTTTGTAGGTATGTAATGTAAGAAAAAATTATATTTAAAATAGTTATATTTTAATCGATTTAAGATGTAATTACAATGAAGATCTGTCATGGAAGAATAAAAATCATATATAATTATAATATAATATATTTATAATATATACGACCAACGATATGTGTAGGTAAAGAGTTGGGTTTCAGAAATATTTTTCGAAATATAGTATTATATTATTATAAGCTTTAAAATATTCCCCTTCGGTCGACGATGACAACAATAATCCTCGGGCAGTGGGTTAGATAGACCATAAAATCGATGCGGTTTGTACCGTATGTAAACACATCCAAACATTATTTGAATGACTGATCTGAAATTTTACACATACTAAATGTACATTTCAGATATTATATAATTATTTTTTCTGTCGTCACGTCTAATCATAATTTTTACGCGTCGGCCGCGACGTTGTCAGTGTCGTCGTTTTTGAACACAACGATAATTTTTTTATTCATTTATTCGTGATAGCTTCGGGGTCGAATACGTCTTGTACTTACGGCCGCCGATTGCCGGACATGTCTTTGTTGCTCCGAATAAAAAATAATATACACACGTTTCGTTATGAGTGGAAAACAAAATATGAAAAAAAAAAAAACGAATAATAACAACCTATATCTATGCTCGTCGGTGACCGCTCGTCAAAATAGTATTTAATTTATTCCGCCCACCCTGCAGTTGCTGTTACCGCCGCAGCCGTGGGCGACATATTTTTTACATTAAAAAAAATTCTAAATTACCGCACACGTATATCTATATAAAATGTTTGGACATTTTTTCTTATAGCATATAGAACATAACGGTATATTTCAACGAATTGAGAATAAAATAGATCAAAATTAATTTCTTTTTTCCTTTTCATATTATTTTTATTTCAACATTGTAATAGTCACAGACTTTTTAAGATATTTCAAATCATTAATTATATTACAAAATAAAATTTAAAACAAATATTCATTTTATTTACAGTAAGAAACATATTATTGAAGATAGAATATTAAAATAAATATTTCGATCGATTTCACAATGTTGGGTTTGAAAACGTAAATTAATATAAGAAAATATTTAAATAATGCAGATTGATAATTTCATTTTACCTATGTATACCTACTTAAAAACATTCAACAAGTTGACACTGTGAACTATAGACATTACATTTAGGTATATGTTTATTTTTTTATTCAATTGTTTTTACATTAAAGTTCAATAAATGAGTACCTATGCAATACACATTATTTTAATCAATACATATTCTTTGCGCACTAAAACACTTAATAAAATTAAATTGATAAACATGGCTCGTATGTATGGTAAAAGTAATGAATTTTATAATAATAATATAAATAAATATTTAAGAAATATATAGAAAAAAAAAATATATATATATATAATTTTGTTATATTGTTTTTGTATTCTGCCTCTGCCAAATTATTTCTTATTCCATTCATAACACTAACTAGGATTCAAACGTTACTACTTTTATAATTTTTTTTTTTTAAGAAATGTAAATTATTACGGACTGAGATATAAATTCGTTTTACTCAATTCACATGTATAAAAGAAAACATTTTTAGTGTAATATTTTGCACGTTTTCGTTCTTCAGTTTTTTATGGATTTGTAAGTTTTAATACAATTATTGTAATCTTATTACATTTATTTTAGAAATCAGATAAATGTGTAGAATAAGATGAACGAAAAATGTGTTTTTTTTTCGTGGTATGCGTTATCGATAAATGGTGGTATTTTAAACAATAGTGTCACGCTCTATGATGCATTGTATTATATTCCATTATTTTCATTTTATTTAATTGTATTCTTAAAATTATTTTTATTTCAATTTTAGCCACTTTTTGATGCAATAAAATTTGAACCTTACTATTACAAGTAGGGCCCGGATTTATATGCATTTGTATATTTTGAGGATTTAAAATTATTACATATATTTAAAAAAAAAAATAATGCATATATAATAAATAAATGTATAATACAAGATAAATAATCCAGAATACTATTATAAATAGATACTAAAAATGTAATATTTCGATAGTTTGTCAATTAGTATCAATTATTTAGTACCTATACCTACTTTAAAAATGCCCAAATTTCTTTGAAAGATATGTATACTCTGTTCGCCGAAATAACGCGCTGGTTCCATGGCCAGTTCTGCGCATACAGAAGAATGGCTATCGAGCGGCTACTGAGATCTGATTTTCCTCTTTCAACAACCCTATCGTTCCGACGACAGTTGATCAATAAGACAAAAACGGTCCATTAATGACTATCTGTTGATTATAATTATTTCCGTCTATATAGGGGTTAATATATTCACCAGATAATATAAAAAAATGCCATTAAAAACCATTATTTTTTTTATTAAATTGATTATCGTTTATGTGTCTTCATTTATATTACTGAATCCGGGGACCAAAACGTGCACTTAGTTTGAATGTTGAAAGAACCAATATAGAACATATTATTTTATTATATTTTATTTAAATTTTTTAACGCATTTTGTTTCTTCATTTTTAAATTTCTTTCTAAATGTAATAATTATTTAAAAATTAAAATTAATATTCAATTTGTATATTGTACATATTCATAGTGAATATTATTTTGTATGTTTTTATTGCATTTAAATCGGGGCTCTACTTATATGTTTATAACAGGTATTTTTTTATTCTTGTGCACTAGATACCTACATACTTACTATATTTTTGTCTAAAAAACAAAAATCATAAAAAAAAATGCTTGTAAAAATACAAAATACGTTTGTATCTTACACACATATGCATAATAATAATTATTCGAACATGAACCTACCCCCCCCCCCCCC